>CM035439.1:106553664-106638664 GCA_020310875.1 Ceratopteris richardii | reverse complement strand
GGTACAATTTGGGAGTTTTCCTTGCAAAAAGAGACAAAAATATTCTACAATTCTACTTTGGGATAACTCTTAGGCTGTCCGATGCTTTATCGATCTGATCGTTCATAATTTGATGGCTTGATAGCTATTAGATCATGTGAAAATTGAATGCACACCTGGCAAAAAATAACAAATTTGTAGCATAGTTCACCGCGAGAAGGAAACAGGATGATTCAATGATCTAAATATCCAATGGCTATAATTCGATGTGCACAACCCTGGCAAGAAACAATAAACCTGTTGCATAGTTGCATGTGAGAGTAAAATTGGTCTGTTTGATGGCTAAAATATCCAAGAGTGCACATTTGATGGCATAACTCTCTTCTCAAAATTAAAAAGGACCATTAGATCCACCTTTCATCCAATGGTTGAGATTACATGGGGCTATTTTAGTTTTGATTTAATAACATCCTTTAAATATTTTAATCAATCGAATGGCTATAGTTGAAATTGAAAGCCTCAAAAACCATGTTTCAAGAAGAACTAGTGGTTTCTACCCATTGATACCAACTTTGACCAAAAAAACAAGGGAACTCTATGCCTAGCCTAGGGGATTAGTGGACTAGACAATGGCCAATCCTTACATCTTATTGGTGGATCCTGAATCAATCCTTAAGCTAAAAGGCCCAAGGAGGGTTCATTTGTTCCCCTAATGAGCATGACTCTGCATGCATTTAGAGGAGACAAGTCAAAATCTCCTTATGTATTATATGAAGAGTGGGCTCAACTTGCAATTCAAGTCTCCTCAAAGTGTGAGCAAGAGAGGAAAACATTCAAAGATTGAATGGGGGGAAAGGCACATCACATCTAGGTAGGGGAGGCATTCATGAAGTTTCAGGTCTCTAAAAGCACATGAACAACAAAAGGAAGAAGAAAAAGAAGAGTAATCTTGAAAAAAAACACAAGTAGTCCATTGACAATCTCCTTTTACTACATCAAATTCGGCCTCTACAAGTTCACATGTCCAATTTGTTTGTACAACCAAATCTCTATTTTAGCAATAACTCCTCCACCTTTTGCAAACATGGTTGCATTCATTTCAGGAATTTTCACATTTTAGGTGAACATTCTACCCACTTTGTTTCCTTTGGCAATCAACCTTCCATCCTATTTGTACGCTTCTACATATAACCCATCAGCATTGAATCTGACTTGTAATCTCTAGTCAACCATTTGTCTAATAGAAACGAGATTCTTTGTTATATTTGGACCATGCAACAGATCAGTAAGATGGTTTATGTTCCCATCCTCCATAGACAATGTTATGTTTCTTGTATGCTCCATAGGGTGTGATGTGCCCACCTGTTTCAACATATCCAAGAACTGACAATTTTTTCAAACTACTAAACCATTCCACATGACTAATCATGTTATTTGAAGCACCTAAATCAACATACTAGACATTACTATTGGACTTTGAAAGATCAATAGACATCATATTCATCATATGATGTTGAACCATGAACAACTTCTGAGAATCATCTACACTTGTGGAGGCATAGATGTTTTGCTACCTTCTATTATTTTGGTTCTTCAACTCGAAATAACATTAAAAATTTCCAGTTTTACCATAATTCAAACATTCTTTACTCTCATTACAAGAATCATTTTTTTGGAAATTTCTACGACATTTTTGGCTCCCCCTGCCTTGAAACTATTTTTACCTCCTACATGATTCTCATGTTGAACTTGGTCTTGGCTATTGTTTCTTTTACCTCTACCTCTACCTCTCCCTCTACTAGATTAGAATACCTACTTAGAACTAGATTTTCCTTAGGATTTTGAGTCCTCACCAAGATTCGTTTCTTCAATAATCAACCTGGATACCACATGAGCAAAATTTCGAATATTTTCCTTGGTCTATTTAGCAGTCTGAATTGCTTATATGCAGCTCCTATACCATGAAGGCACACTTCCACCTTATCATCATTATCATCAACTACATTCATGCGAATAGATGCAAGTGACTCACATATGCTTTTGTTTTTTAGGGTGTATTCACTTACCCACATGCCCTTTTTCTCAAGTATATGCAGCTCGTTCTTGAATTGAAATTTTTGTGCCTTTGCATTGGTCTCATACAATGTGACCAAACTATTCCAAGCCTCTATCAGAGTCTTGGCATCTTGTATGTGTCCAATCATGCTACCGTGTATGCTTACAGATAGCCAATACAATACCCTTCATGCTCCTTGATTCCATTCTTCATATGCTCCTAACTTGTCTGCAGTCCGACTCATCTTTGGTAAGTGCAGAGCGTTTTTGTTCTATCCTTTGATGCACTTTGAGTACTCTTTTGCCATCAAAAAATTTGTCATCTTGAATCTCCAAGCATGGAATTTATTCTTGTCTAGCTTATCACTCATAAGGTGACCCATTACATCTGCATTTCTCATTTCTGTTGCAATTCACAACACTGCAAAACACTACAAGTAGCAGTTCTCCTTGAACATTGTCGCACCATGACGTGACAGTTGGATCTCAGAAAAATAGAGTTCTTGTGTATCAACAGTACACTGAATCGCTTGAAATTTTGGATCTGGAATATATGAGTGTTCCCAAGGAGGAAGCAAGTTATAGTTTTGCAAACTAATCTAGTTTTTCTATGGGGTCCACCTTGCGGGCTTGAAACAGAGGTCAAGATGGCTTTCTCCATGCCAATTTTTGTAGCAATCAGAGGTCATTTGTGAATCATGCTTTCTCCATGCCTTCTCGCATACTCTTCACTGTCAGCCTTCTCCATGAGCTCTCTATAGACACACTGGCTTTGATACCATGTAAGAAGAAAGGAGATAAGGAAGAGAGCTCACACACACACTCTAACAATCCAAGAAAAGCATAGATTGAGGCAAGGATGAATGATCTTCTTCTTCTTCTCTCTTCTATAACATAAAAGGAATGTACAAGAATGACCTAAAACAATAATACAAAAAGTGCAATATATAAATAACATTACATAGAGAAAATCCTAATGTCCACAAATGAGTGAGCTGGCAAGATACATATGTCCCATCACTCTCGCTAGATAAATCTAGTAAAACTCATTGAAGCATCTCTGACATATACTAGCGTGCGTATATGACCCATTAGGGTTATAAGTGTATATACAACTCATTAAGAAAACCTCCTAAAACTTAAAAATATGTCAAATTGGTCCTAAGTGTGTTCACGCACATCAGTACCAAAATGTATCAACAAATTTCCCCTTGGGATTTCTATGATGAACAAGGAGATAGCACTAATTTATGAGGAAGTTCCAATCAAAAGGTAATCCCAAAGATTTGTGAAAAGATTCAAACTTCTCCCTAGGTAGAGTCTTTATGAAGAGGTTTATAACATTATCCTGAGGGGACACATAAGCCAAACTGATCTCTCTAGTAGAGAACCTCTCTTGGACCTAATGATAGTGTACCTCAATGTGCTTTGTGTGAGAATGGAACATAGGGTTCTTTGGAACTACCAATGCACTCTAACTATCAGTGTAGATTCGGGTGGCAGAAGTATGACCAACATTAGAATCACACAAAGGGCATCTAATCAAAACACACTTAATGATCACTATGAAAGGTGCCCTATACTTAGCCTTACCTTAAAACTAGAAGTGGCCATAGTATTTTGGTTCTTGCTCAACCAAGATATGCATGAGCTACCAAGAAAAAACCAATGATGGAGACATGAGTGCCATAGAAACCAACCCAATACGAGTCAAGAAAAAGCATGTAAATATGGTGGTAAAGATACCCCCCTTGGGATGAAAATATAAAAGTAATTGAGTGCCACAAAGTATCCAACAATGCCCTTAACTGCTTGCTAATGCGTGACACCTTGACAATGCATAAACATACTCGTCAGAGAGGCAGAAAATTGAAAATTGGCCGAGTTATGCAAAATAAATCAAGGGTTGAATAGCCTATTGATAGAGAACAACATCAAGTACATCTTCAACATCATGAAAACTCAATTGTAGACATATTTCCATGGGATCGGAATACATTTGCAATCTTCAAGGCACAATACTACCATAATATGTGAATATATGTTTCTTACACAAAGCCATCCGCCCATCGACTTGCATAAAAAAACAACAATGATGTAAAGTACAACATTTGGAGGCTTGACATATAAGACACTCTTAGTTTGACTATTCTCAAAACCATGTGCTAGCGAATAGGTGTCATCTTTCCATACCAAGGACATGGTGCCTAGGTGTGCATCTTTCCATATAAAGGACATGGTGCTTGCTTCAAATCATATAGTGCATTTTCCAACCTATACACTTTTCTTTCATGCCCTTTCTATAGAAAACCATGAGGCTGAAATACATACAATGCTTCATGTAAGTCACCATGCAAAAATGTAGTATTAATGTCCAATGTATATAAGTCACAAGTTTGAAATACATACACTTCTTCATGTACGTCAACATGAAAAGAATGCAATTTTAATGCCTGGCATATGTAAATTCCAACCATGAAGAGCTACAATTGAACAAATGCTACAAACAATGGTCATTCAATAGTGAACAAAGGACTCATCAAAATCAATGCCTCTCTCTAAAGAATAACCTTTGGCAACAAGCCTCACCTTATACCTGTCAATTCTTCTATCATGCTTATGTTTCATCTTGCATACCCATTTAGTGCCGACAACCTTTTTGCCTAGAGGCCAATCCCATAAAATCCAAGTACCATTCTTCATAATAACCTCATATTCTGTTTTCATAGAAGCCATCCAATTTTTTTGAATTTTGTGCTTCATCAAAAGAAAGAGGCTCATTCTCATCACAAAGACTAGAAAGAGCCATCGCATAGCAATCTTATGCAAAGGGAGTAGTATAAGAGCTTGAACCAGTATGATATTTCAATGTTGTATCTAATTTTCCATCTCTAAATGTCTTCACCAACCATCTAGGTATAGTTTTTGCCTTCTCTATGTCTGCACTCTCATCATAATATCATCATGTAAATGTGCATCACAAATGGAATCATCTACATCATTATTTGAAGCCTATAAAGGTTGATAAATTTCCTCATTTGAATCAACACTTGACTATCCACCTATAAAAAGAGGCAGCAAAGTATTATAGACATATTTAGAGCTAACTAATGTTTCCTTGGTACATGAAAGTAACAGCTGAATTGACTCTTTGATAGAAACAAAAAACATCACAACTAACAAAAATGTGTCTATTCTATGGATGATACAAATTAAAGCCCTTTTATTCAACAAAAAGATCCTAATATTAGTTGGTTGAGAAACATCCACATGGCTACATTCCCAGTGCTAGATTAAGAACAAAGTCATATACATGGAGATAAGCCATACAACACATCCACCGTACACAAGATAGCAAAAGTCTAGCTCTTAGGGTGAGGAAGGATCAAGAGGGGATCCATGCAATCGATGGGCAGCTCCATCGATTTATATCTCCCTAAGAACTAAAGAAAGGGCCTTGCTTCTAAAGCTGAAAGGAGGCAAGTCCCTGTTGAATCATGCCATCTGAATTACCTTGAAGATAATTTAGTTTTCCCTAAAGAGTGTCGAGCTTGAGCAAAACACCTTGAACAATAATGATACGGGGAATCTAGAACCACTAAAAAATGTGCCCCCATTGCACTTTCTATACAAACTATAAGGCCATGCTACTAATCAACTCTGAGCAAGGATCACACTTCCTAATCCAAGATGAGTTGCCAATGCTCTATGTGGTGAGAAAGCATATGTCATTAATCAAGAAGATAGTGGTATCAATTGCATCCTTGTAATTGAGGGACATGCTAGAGAGCATATCCTAGGCTACCGTGCTGCAAGAAATTAATTGATCCCCTCATGCTAGATCATAAGTCTAAAAATCCTCAGCCAAATATATCGGATTAGAAGGTGGCCCCATAAACTATGCTATTGTGACTTAGAGGAGAAGCCACAAGACATGCAATCAACGGATAGTCCACCAAAACTTAGCCAAGTACCAAGAGCAATACCCTATGGGAAACCAACCATTGAAAACGGACAATCTGATGATGCTTTTGACTACTCCAAATGCACTGCTAGAAGTAAGAGAGGAACTCCAAAGATAGGCCATGGGGACAACAATGTTTTGTTGTGCTAGGGATGGCAGGCCAACGAAATTGGAGGATACATGAGCCCAAACATGCTCCATACTGAAAGAACCGGATAGTAGGGATCCTAGGTGTGGATTATGGGTTACACCATTACCACTTGCAAGGATCCCACTACAACTGTGACAAGCATCCATCCTACAAAGCCAAAAGGCACTAATCATGGTCAAATTCAACCTCCTCAAGATGAGGGTCGATGTGCCATGCTTTATCCCTACTGACCACTAACATAATCCAATAGAAAGAGGATTCAGAGATGATGTTAAACTCCTCAAAAACTCAAATCAGGCATCTAGTATACCCAATCTCAAAGACAGGTGTCACATCATGGGTGCAACCTGGAAAAGTGATAGAAAACGTAGTATGAGTAAAGGTTCCTATCCACATGGTAGGGGGGAGATTCGGTCTGGGTTCGTCAATCACCAAGAATAGCAAAATGATTATCACTAATTATCTAAAACACCCCACACATCCGAATACATGTATTCCCCTTGCTACTCTCCCATGAGTCCCCTTGAAAGGCATCTAATTATCAAAACTATGCTTGGAGCCATTGCCAAATGCCCCCCAGAAGACATGTAGTCTGCATCCCACCATAAATCCTCTCTCACTACGAAGTAGTGGGTTCTAGATCAATGGGTGGCGCAACAAGTCCTCAATGCAAGATGTTGATAGCTAATCAAGAGTAGTATGTAATTTCCCCGAAGTCCTCAATATTGATGGATAGTGTTAATCTCCAAAAGAACAGCCTACTCTTGAATTTAGAACACCTCTATATCAAGAGTAAGTCAAAACCCTCACCAAATTAAAGGTTCAACCTCCAAATTATCAAAAGTTGAAAAATTCTGTGAAGAAGATAAAACACAAAAAATTTGCTGCACAATTTCTTCTCATTGACCTATCAAACATGTAAAGTTTTCTATCAAATTTTGTATGGAGTGTCGCCTAGAAATTGCGCACCTCCTCCAAGTTAAAGTTCTTCAAAAGGTTTAGTATAACTTGAGAAATCAACTTCACAAGTTACCTATGTTCAAATCTGCACTTCTGAGAAGTCGATTTGACACCCCTAACTTCTTAACTTTGGTTCTCACAATGTCGAACCCGTTTTACCAAATCCTTTTGGCTGTAGATAGCTTATCTCTCAACTTAGATTTTGAGCTATCATATGTGTAAAACTTTACACTGAGCACTGAGCACTACTCATTTCATTAGACTCAAAATCTGCGCCTGTTTCAGAAGACTGTGAACACTCAACACATATGAATGTTCCTATTAACAATTCTCCTAGCCTGTTTACAATTAGACTCTGAAACTCAAGCCATAGACTCATTAACTATGAACTTAGATATCTTCAAAAGGATTTCACAAATGATCTACCACAAACGGAGTAAACGCAGAAATATCGGGCGCAATATTTCTTTCATTTCTAGAGAAGACTACAACTAAAAATGAGAGAGACTTCAACTCCTTTCTCATGTGTCTACTGACATTTACAATCACTTATTTCTCTATTCCTATGCTCATACATAGTCTCTCCTTGTCTTCTCTCTATATCCCGACATTTTCCAAAAGTATTTATAGGCAATTATGTACAAACTTTTATCAAAGCATAAGTATATGTAACCTATGTCATAACTAATGTACATATGTGTACATGTCCTTCACTCTTGTGAATGTATCCACCTTCTTTACTTCAAATCTTCAATTGGTGATTGATCTGCACCAACAGCTCCCCCTCAATCATCAATTGAGGTTTCTCTTTTCTTCTTTATACCTATCATGTCTTTAAACTTCTGTAGCTTTGGTCCATCCAAGCTCTTTGTAAGCATATCAGCTATCTGATCTTTTGTTGACGTATGTATGACTTCAATCTCCTTATCCATCACTTTCTCTCTTAGAAAGTGATACTGAATCTCAATGTGTTTGGTCCTGGCATGAAAAACAGGATTAGCAGCTAAATACAATGAACTCATGTTATCTCCATATATAATTGGTATCCCATGCACAATGTCAAAACTCTTCATCAATGTCTTGAGCCAAATCACTTCCTTTGCAACTTCAACCATGCCTTTGTACTCTGCTTCTGTAGAAGACAAAGCAACTGTATGTTGCTTCTTGGAACACCATGAGATAAGTTTATCTCCCACATAACACATGTATCCAAAAGTTGACCTTCTATCATCTGGATTACCTGCCCAATCTGCATCACTATAGATCTTGATGTTTGTATCTGATGTAAACCCATAATACAAACCTTCATTGAGTGTACCCTTAATGTACCTCAACACTCTTTGTCCTGCAATCCAATGTTCTTTCCTTGGGCAATGCATGAATTGAGACAAAACCCCTACTGCATATGATAAATCAGGTCTAGTTAAAGTAGCATAGATAAGACTACCAACCAAACTCTGATATTGTCTCATGTCCTTGAAATCTTCACCTCCAACGTTACTCAATTTGTGATTCACCTCCATTGGTGTAGGTGCTACCCTGCAATCATTCATTTTAAACTTGATTAACAAGTTCTTCAAATACCTTTCTTGGGTCACAAATACTCCATGTTGAGTATATGTAATCTCCATGCCCAAGAAGTATGACAAGTCTCCCAAGTCACTTATTTTGAACTCCTTTTCCATTTGCTTCTTGAGTCTTTGTATTCCTTCTTCATCTGTACCTGTAAGGATTATATCATCAACATATATGCACATGTATATGAAACCATTATCACTTGCTTTGACAAGCAAGCTACTATCTGCTTTAGACACCTGAGATCCAAGTTCTTTTAGGAACTTCACAAGTCTATAGTTCCATGCCCTTGGGGCCTGCTTCAAGCCATACAAAGCTCTCTTGAGCTTACACACATGATCTGGATACCTTGTATCTCTGAACCCATGAGGTTGCTCCATGAACACATCATCTGAAATATAACCATTCAAAAAAGCATTTTTCACATCAAGTTGACATAACTTCCAACCTTTACATGCAACAATAGCTATAAGTGTCCTGATGGTTGTCATCTTTGCCACATGACTATAAGTCTCATCATAATCAACACCATATGTTTGTGCAAAACCTTTGACAACAAGTCTAGCTTTGTATCTAGACACACTTCCATCTGCAAATCTCTTGGTCTTGTAAACCCACTTGCATCCAATGATCTTCTGACTATTTGGCTTTGGAACCAAATCCCATGTTTGATTCTCCAATAGTGCATCATATTCTTCCTGCATAGCTTTCTCCCATTTTTCCTTACCTTTTGCCTCTTCATATGTAGAAGGGTCTTCATCTGTATTCACCATATAAGCATAATCTTTTGTGGCCAAAAAAGAAGTATCATAGCTATACCTTGTAGGTTGCCATTTGTTCCTTGTAGACCTCTTAAGCTCTCCACTTCTTGAGGTTTCTGGTTCTTCATATTCAGGATCAAATCTTGGTGTTTCTTCCACTTCAACCTGCACTTCATTATTCTCTTGTTCATCAAATATCTGAACCTTTGATTTACCTTTCCTTTGACTCACTTCTTCTTCATCACCTGTATTGATATTAATTGTACCTGCATACCAAGTACTTTGCTCATCAAATGTAACATCTTTAGAAACCATGAATTGTTTTGTAGATGGACTCCACAATCTATAACCCATCTGCTTATCATCATAACCAATGAAAACATACTTTTCAGCTTTAGGTTCCAACTTGTGCCTTAATTGTGATGGCACATATGCATATGCTACACATCCAAAAACTCTGCAATGATCCAAGGTAGGTCTCTTACCCCACCAAGCATCATATGGTGTCATACCCTGGAAGGCTTTACATGGTAACCTATTGACCAAATAAGTAGCTGTATTTACAGCCTCAGCCCACAAATAATTAGGGCAATACAATTTTTTTCCTTCATCATGGATCTTGCAAACTCAACAAGTGTTCTATTTCTCCTTTCTGCTACACCATTTTGTTGAGGAGAGTACCTGCAAGTAACTTCCCTTTTTATACCTGCATTCCACAAGTAATCACTGAACTCATTAGAGAAATACTCTCCCCCTCCATCTGACCTTAGTCTTTTCAACTTATGACCTGTAATTCTTTTTGCATATGCATGATAGTGTTTAAATGTATTAAACACTTCTGACTTATCTTTGATCACATAAATAGTGATCCATCTAGTAGCATCATCAACATAAATCACATAATACCTTGACCCATTTATACTGAAATCCTTTGATGGTCCCCACACATCTGTGTGTACCAATTCAAGCTTCTCTGAGTACATAAAACCATGCTTGGAGTAGGGAAGCTTATGAGCCTTACCTAATTGACATGCCTCACATCTATATGTCATATGTTGACCTGCAACATTAGGCAAACCAAGCACTGAACCATTGTTAATCATGTCTTTAATACCTCTTTCATTGAAATGTCCAAGCCTCTTATGCCAAAGATCTAACTCAGAGATCTTATGTCCTCCATATGTGAACATAGCATGACCAATATTGCCTTGTATCTTCAATGTAAATAATCTTCCTTCTTTCTTCCCTGAAACAACCTGTTTATACCCTTGGCTAGGGTCTTCCACATATACTCCATCATTAGTGAACCTTACTTCATATCCCTTTTCAACAATTTGTCCTACACTTATCAAATTCTTAGGAATTGTAGGAACATACAAGACCTTACTCAATAAGGTGCTACCATCCTTGGCCTTCACTGATCCAATTGACTTCACATTATGCTTTGTGTTGTCACCTGTTTGAACAACATGATTAAAAACCTTATTCTCCAAATCAGTCATCAAAGCTATATTACCACTTAGGTGATTGCTACACCCTGAGTCAATGTAGAAGACTCTCTGATCTTCACTCTGCCTTTCACAAGTTGCATTCATTATCAATGTTGAATCCTCCTTTTGATCTGAAGCATAATTGTAGTAGGTGTTGTTGTATTGTTGACTTTGGAATCCTCTACTTGCATTTCTTCCAAAGTAACTCCTACCACCTCTGCCTCTGAAATTACCTCTTTGATTTCTGCCTCCTCTTCCTCTTGAATTATAGTTCTGATTATATCCACCATTACTCTGATTATTATGCCAACAATCATTAGCTAAGTGATTTGTCTTACCACAAATCCAGCAAGCTTTGCCTCCATCTTTATTGTCCCTGCCTCTTCCTCTACCTCTGCCACCTCCTCTACCTCTTAGGAAGTTGGCTTGAGTAGTTGTTCCTTCATCTTCATTTGCTTGTTGCTTTCCTTTGCTATCCTTCTTCTTGTCCTTTGAGTACATTGCATGACCTGCACTCTTGTCACCATCTCCTTTAACATCTTGCTCAAATGTTAGCATATGACCTAACAACTGATTTAAATCAGGAGTGAAATGATCAAGTGATAACTCTGTAGACAAAATGAATGGCTTCCATTTGTCATCACCTCTTAGACCTGTAAGAATTTGCCTTACCAATTTATCCTCCTCAATGTCTTCATCAACAGCTCCTAAAGCATCTGCAATGTCTTTCATCCTTGTTACATAGTCTGAAATAGATTGTGAAGCCTTCTTCTTAAAGGTTGTAAATTCTGCCCATAAGGATGCCTTCCTTGACTTAGTAGTATTCTGAAAATGCTCCTCCAAAGCATTCCAAATATCAGTTGCACTTTCAAGACCTCGAATATGAGGTAACAAGTAATCATTGACTGCCATATATATAATGCTCCTAGCTTGAGCATCTTTCTTCATCCAATTTTTCAAATCTGCTAACTCTTCCCTAGTTGGAACACTAGGATCTCTGAACTGTGGCTTCTCTTCTTCTCCTGTAATGTAAGCTATTAAATCTTTGCTCATGAGATGAGCTTCCATCCTCATAGACCATGCAGGATAGTTTTCCCTATCCAATTTCTCTATCTGTAGAGAATCTCCCATCTTGTGTCCACCTGTGTATTGAAACCTTCAACCTTTATGAACAATATATGTACCTTTACTTCGAATTAGACTCCTTTTGTCCTTCTTGATGTCATATGGTCTCCTCCTCAAGCTTTGCCTTCAAGCTTTCACCTTTTAGTTCTTCAATTGTTGAATTTCTTGAATCTGCAGCAGTCGGGATCCTCCTTTCCTTGATTTTGATGTCTCCCGCTCTGATACCACTGATGGAGAGTGTTAATCTCCAAAAGAACAACCTACTCTTGAATTTAGAACACCTCTATATCAAGAGTAAGTCAAAACCTTCACCAAATTAAAGGTTCAACCTCCAAATTATCAAAAGTTGAAAAATTCTGTGAAGAAGATAAAACACAGAAAATCTGCTGCACAATTTCTTCTCATTGACCTATCATAAATGTAAAGTTTTCTATGAAATTTTGTATGGAGTGTCGCCTAGAAATTGCGCACCTCCTCCAAGTTAAAGTTCTTCAAAAGGTTTAGTATAACTTGAGAAATCAACTTCACAAGTTACCTATGTTCAAATCTGCACTTCTGAGAAGTCGATTTGACACCCCTAACTTCTTAACTTTGGTTCTCACAATGTCGAACCCGTTTTACCAAATCCTTTTGGCTGTAGATAGCTTATCTCTCAACTTAGATTTTGAGCTATCATATGTGTAAAACTTTACACTGTGCACTGAGCACTACTCATTTCATTAGACTCGAAATCTGCGCCTGTTTCAGAAGACTGTGAACACTCAACACATATGAATGTTCCTATTAACAATTCTCCTAGCCTGTTTACAATTAGACTCTGAAACTCAAGCCATAGACTCATTAACTATGAACTTAGATATCCTCAAAAGGATTTCACAAATGATCTACCACAGACGGAGTAAACGCAGAAATATCGGGCGCAATATTTCTTTCATTTCTGGAGAAGACTACAACTAAAAATGAGAGAGACTTCAACTCCTTTCTCATGTGTCTACTGACATTTACAATCACTTATTTCTCTATTCCTATGCTCATACATAGTCTCTCCTTGTCTTCTCTCTATATCCCGACATTTTCCAAAAGTATTTATAGGCAATTATGTACAAACTTTTATCAAAGCATAAGTATATGTAACCTATGTCATAACTAATGTACATATGTGTACATGTCCTTCACTCTTGTGAATGTATCCACCTTCTTTACTTCAAATCTTCAATTGGTGATTGTTCAAATCTTCAATTGGTGATTGATCTGCACCAACAAATATACTACATGCAAAGTGATTCTCAATCCACTTCAAGTACCCAACACACGGCATTTAAGGAAAAATCCACCGAATCTCAATATGCCATACATCTTGAAGCCTCAACGTCAAGCAAAGCCTCTCCCATGTTTTTATATGTATTATTATAGACACGATTTCCATTGTAGATGTGATTTTTATTTCAACTATATATTACTAAACGCATGGATTATTTCAGGCATGAGTTTTATTTCAATCATGTACTACTACAAAAAGGCATTATCTTTGTCTTGATGATGTAATTTCAATGATTGCTTTTACCATTTTGAACGATTTACTTGATCTTTTGTTGTTGGTGTATAGTATGTATGAGTGTAGCGTTTTAGGTGTGTAAATGGGTTTATGTATGAGTGTGTAAGTGTATCCAATATATGTGCATCAATATAGGAGTGCATGTGACCAAGTCTATATGTGTGTGTATACAATTATACACATGTATGTCATATGATGAACATGTATGTATATATCGAACTCCGCAACTATCCTTGTGTGTGCATGTTCGTATATGAACAACTATTAATGGATTTTTTATGCATTGAACCATATATGCATCCGTTAAAGTGTATGTGTGTACGTGCAGAACCTACAAAAGCAACCTCTAGTAGCATTTATCGATGGGGCTACAAATGTGTCTATCAATGGGTCTAATGATGAAACTATCGATGTGTGTATGGATGGAGTTATTGACCAACCAAGGATGTGGCTACCATTATGCTTGTGATGTGATGTTTCTACCCAGTGTGCTACCAACATGCCACCAACGTTGCTACGAATGGGGCTACCGATCCATATAATGAGTAACTTTGTCTGATCGGACTTCCAATGGTTATGCCAACCACATGTATTTTGATAGAAGTTACAGAACTGATCGACTATCATAGTGAATATATCCACTAACATGCACAAATCCTTTTCACTCAAGAGCTGAAAATTATAATTTCATGCACTCATACACGTGCTAAGGCTACATGTATATTCTAAATGCAAAACTATGCATAAACATATAGCTTGCAAACCAAATATGAATCACATCATTTATCTATATTCCTGATAAATTTTCTAGAGGTGAGCGAGAAATGAAATAATCCATGGACCGCTTCCTAATCACTCTAGAAACTTTATACGTCGTATAGACATTCTGAAATGTCTCGTTGAGTGCTGCTTCCCATTGAAATAAAACGTTTGGGCTCTCTGTGATAGAGTTACATAATTTTAACTATGTCTCTAACCACTCATTGGAAAACGCTCAAAGTGTAAAAATCATAGCAAGTTTCAACTCTCCATTTCCATATGTAAGGAGGGAGATATGCCCCAAACAATGAAGGTAGGTTCTGCCAAATAATCCTCTTCATAGAGGTGTCATGGAAGCTATCCTTTGAAAGAGGGAGGGAAGCCTCCAAAGTTCAATGCAGAGGATCAAGAAAAATCCCATGCAACCTATCCTTTATATTCCTTCTATGATGCTAAACCCATTTTCCTCATGTACATTCGAAATTTTTAAATGTGTTTCTCACAACCAACAAGCGGAGGTGGTGAAGATCTCTTCACACCTATTGCACATCTAAAGACATGTGTAGGTCGTGTCTGAAATATGGCCGACTATCCGTGGTGTTCTCCTCTTGCTTGGATGTCTTTCGTATGCGAAGGTCTCCTCTCTTCTTTCTTTTTTGTCTCTTCCCTAGGGTGCAATTTGCTCCGATCCTACACGCAGAAAAGAAACATTCACTCCAATCACTCTTGCCCCATAATTTCCCTAAACTCCCTTCATAATGTGACTTTTGATATCAATTTGTAGAATGTTTTCTCTAGAATCCAAAACTGATTCCCTATAAAGCTAGTGGACTTCAACTCCATGTCTCAATTTCTAACTCTTAGAAGTTCTTACGTGACTTCCCACTAGTAGTAGTTTTGGAGCTCCTCCACCATGGCATTTTAATCAAATTTTGATATGCAATAAATTCATAAATTAGAAGTCTGTACTTCTTCTAGATTGAAATCGCTTGTTTTATATACATAAACGAGTGTAAGTAGCACTGATAACTATCATATAACTATCACATGAAAAGACTACGAAAAACATGAATTAAAACAGACTTTCGAATCCATTTGATTAGAACAAATAATGATAGACTTATGATATTTATGAGCTTATGATAACGAACCATAAACGTGTTAGATGGCTACTTTATAAGAATTTTAAAGTTGTAAGTGTTCTTGAAATTATGTTATAAGGTCTTGCAACTCGTTTAGATCTAGCACCTCTACGTTTCTTTATTCATAAGACCTTGAAATTATGTTAGAAGGTCTTGCAACTCGTTTATATCTAGCATCTCTACGTTTTTCTATTCATAAGACCTTGGCCACACTAGCCCTTGTCCTATCCACAATCAAAATCCTTCTATCAAACCAGTTGTGGATATCCATGTTTTGAATTCTTTGGCTATGTTCACTACAAGAAATAGGGGGCGTAGCGACGCCCCCAAATTGAAAACAAAAATGGGCACCATCGCATACGCGACGCTGGCGTCACATAAGCGACGGTGCTATTTTTGAAAAAACATTTTCGGGCATTCGTTGCATAAGCGACGCTAAATTCCAGTGTCGCAAATACCGTCGCTAACTAGCGACGTGATTTGCGACGTTGGCGAACTGAACAGCGTCGCATATGCGATGCTCTCGAATGTAAAAAAAAAATCAATTTCTCCCAGCACATTTGTGCCGGGATTTGGATGCGAGAGCAAGAAGAGACCGAGAGAGAGAGAGAGAGAGAGAGAGAGAGAGAGAGAGAGAGAGAGAGAGAGAGAGAGACGCATCTACTTGAAGCAAGGTATGCGCACACAGACACACTTACACACACATACATATGCATACACACACATATACACAAATAGACACACACACATACACATAGACACACACACACATACACACAAATACACACACATATATACACATACAAAATTAATGTTGCAAACACACATGCACACATAATGCATACACATGCACACACATATACACATACATATACACAGATATACACACATACACACATACACACATACACACACATACACACACACATACACACACACACATACACACACATATATGCATACACACACACATAGAGAGACCTGCACACACACATACACATACATGCCTACATAATGCATATGCATATGCATACATCCATACATACTTACATGCATACACACACATATGCATACATAATGCATATGCATATGCGTACATACATACATACTTACATGCATACACACACATATGCATACATACACATACATAATGCATATGCATACATAATGCACATGCATACATACACATACATAATGCATACACACATATGTATACATAATGCATACACACATATGCATACATAATGCATACACACACATACACACACATATGCATACATACATGCATACACATACACACATAGACACATACACACACATGGACACATACACACACATAAACACATACACACTCATAGACACACACACATACACATAGACGCACACACACATACACACACATATACACACACACATACACACACAGACACATACACACATACACACATAATGATGCATTCACACACATACACATGCATACACACATAGACACACATATACACACACACATACACGCACATATATGCCTACACACACATAGATAGACATACACACACATACACATACATGCATACATATGCATACATAATGCATATGCATATGCATACATACATACTTACATACTTACATACTTACATACTTACATGCATACATACACATACATAATGCATACACACACATATGCATACATAATGCATACACACACCTATGCATACATACATGCATACACATACACATACACACACATAGACACATACACACACATAAACACATACACACTCATAGACACGTAGCGACACATACACATAGACACACACACATACACACACATGTAAACACAAACACATAGACACATACACACATAATGATGTATACACACACATACACATGCATACACATAGATATGCATACATATATGCATACACATACACACATACACACATACACACACATAGACACATAGACACATAGACACATACACACTCATAGATACACACACATACACATAGACACACACACATACACACACATATACACACACACATACACACATACACACATACACATGCATACACACACATACACATGCATACGCACATACAGACACATATACACACACATACACACATACACACACATATATGCATACACACACACATAGAGAGACATACACACATATACACATACATGCATACATATGCATACAATGTAGATACATACTTACATGCATAGATACATACACACACATAGACACATGCACACACATAAACACATACATACTCATAGATACACACACATACACATAGACACACACACACATACACACACATATACACACACATACACACATAGACACATACAAACATAATGGTGCATACACACACATTCACATGCATACACACATACAGACCCATATACACACACATACACACACATAGAGAGACATACACACACATACACATACATGCATACATATGCATACATAATGCATATGCATATGCATACATACATACATACATGCACACATAATGCACATGCTTACATACACATACATAATGCATACACACATATGCATACATAATGCATACACACACATACACACATATGCATATGCATACATACATACTTACATGCATACATTATGCACATGCTTACATACACATACATAATGCATACACACACATATGCATACATAATGCATACACACACATACACATATATGCATACATACATGCATACACATACACACATAGACACATACACACACATAGACACATACACACACATAAACACATACACACTTGTAGAGGAGGTACTGGGGTATCCACTTTTATAGAAAACAAATGCTTCCAGTACGTCGCCTACTCAAGGGGGGTTCTCTTTAGGGAAGTATACCCTTTAACATTTCTGTGGGCAGGTAGATAAAAATGGATCGCACAGAGTCGTGAATGCTTCAAAAGATATGAACAATATATGACCAAGGAAGACCATACACTGCTTGATCGGAATCAGATGATTACAAAGTTGGGCAGAGAACTCAGAACAATACAAATGGTAGTATTTCTCAAGAGAATAGAGATTAATCAACACACGGACTTACAGAAAAAATAACCCCAAGCTACTCTCTTACATTATGGTGCTCATAGCCCTTCACTGTGAAGCCTATTCTCTGTATACACGACAGAGTAGCTCCCACAGTAGACTTGAAACCACCAAGTGCAAGAGAGGTCTTCTACATGTATACGCGGACCACTGTATCTCTAAAACTTGTACATATACTCCTGGGCGTGTCGTCCCCCCCCCGCCAAATGAGCACAAATCCTTTGATTTTATAGGCTCCAATAGGCCAAGAGAGCTTTGCCGAATCTTCACGTCCACTGATCACGCGCCGGTTAACCACCCAAAATTGGAGGGGTAGGTCAAGTATTCCCTTGATTTGAATTGGATCCACAAAAATAGGTAGTCGTCGTGAATGGTTGGCGACACCAGTTATTTTTCCTCTTCCACTTTTACCCTCTACATTTTCACTGACCCTTTGTATGCAAGTTGAGATCCGCCCGTCATTTTTGAAAGAGCCTAAGAAGCCCGTCCCTTGCCTTTGATGGATGGTGATCCCCAGAATACTCTAAATGCTAAGATACCCCAACATACGATAATCCTTGAATTCCTCTTCCTTTTCTGCTCTAGGGGCCACCATGCTTGGGAGTGGAGGGCTGAGAGAGGGGAAGGGAGTTTGCGCATGGAGGGAGGAGGTGGGGCGCAAGGGGGAGGAGGTGGGGCACAAGGGGGAGGAGGTGATGGGTGAGTGGTGAGGAGAGGGGAGGGGGTTGGTGGGGGATGGTGGTGAGGGGAGGGGAGGGGGCTTGGAGGGGGCTTGCGGGGGTGAGTGGTGAGGGGAGGGGAGGGGCTTTGCGGGGGTGAGTGGTGAGGGGAGGGGAGGGGCTTTGCGGGGGTGAGTGGTGAGGGGAGGGGAGGGGCTTGGTGGGTGTGAGTGGTGAGGGGGAGGGGTGCAAGAAGGGAGGAGATGGGGCGCAAGGGGGTGAGGGGGAGGGCGCATGGAGGTGGTGGGAGGTGGGGCGCAAGGGGTGAGGGGGAGGGCGCATGGAGGTGGGGGGAGGTGGTGAGGGAAGGGGAGGGGGTTTGCGGGGGATGGTGGTGAGGGGAGGGGAGGGAGTTTGCAGGGGTGAGTGGTGAGGGGAGGGGAGGGGCTTTGCGGGGGTGAGTGGTGAGGGGAGGGGAGGGGCTTTGCGGGGGTGAGTGGTGAGGGGAGGGGAGGGGGCTTGCGGGGGTGAGTGGTGAGGGGAAGGGAGGGGCTTTGCGGGGGTGAGGGGGAGGGCGCATGGAGGTGGAGATGGGGCGCAAGGGGGTGAGGGGGAGGGCGCATGGAGGTGGTGGGAGGTGGGGCGCAAGGGGTGAGGGGGAGGGCGCATGGAGGTGGGGGGAGGTGGTGAGGGAAGGGGAGGGGGTTTGCGGGGGATGGTGGTGAGGGGAGGGGAGGGAGTTTGCGGGGGTGAGTGGTGAGGGGAGGGGAGGGGCTTTGCGGGGGTGAGGGGTGAGGGGAGGGGAGGGGCTTTGCGGGGGTGAGTGGTGAGGGGAGGGGAGGGGGCTTGCGGGGGTGAGTGGTGAGGGGAAGGGAGGGGCTTTGCGGGGGTGAGGGGGAGGGCGCATGGAGGTGGTGGGAGGTGGGGCGCAAGGGGATGAGGGGGAGGGCGCATGGAGGTGGTGGGAGGTGGGGCGCAAGGGGGTGAGGGGGAGGGCGCATGGAGGTGGGGGGAGGTGGTTAGGGAAGGGGAGGGGGTTTGCGGGGGGATGGTGGTGAGGGGAGGGGAGGGGGCTTGCGGGGGTGAGTGGTGAGGGGAGGGGAGGGGCTTTGCGGGGGTGAGTGGTGAGGGGAGGGGAGGGGCTTTGCGGGGGTGAGAGGTGAGGGGAGGGGAGGGGCTTGGTGGGTGTGAGTGGTGAGGGGGAGGGCCGCAAGAAGGGAGGAGATGGGGCGCAAGGGGGTGAGGGGGAGGGCGCATGGAGGTGGTGGGAGGTGGGGCGAAAGGGGGTGAGGGGGAGGGCGCATGGAGGTGGGGGGAGTGTTGGTGCAGACCAATCACCAATTGAAGACTTGGAAGGTTAAAGAGTGAAGGAAGGATCAACCATTGAAGCTTGGAAGAAAGACATATTCAGAGGATAAGAGAAGTGTACACATATGTACATTAGTATAGTCATAGGTGACTCAGATCTTTGTTTGAGTAATAAACTTGTACAAATTATCTATAAATACTTTGAGAAAAGTCGGGGCATGTATGAGAGCATTTGTAGAAGTCAAGATTGAGGAAATTAGGAGTCAAGAAATAGTGAAAAGTTAGTTGAGTTAGCTCTCATCACTCAGTTGTAAATTTCTGAGTTAATGAAGAAATTTTGCGCCCGATCTTTTCGTGTCTGCTCCTTCTGTGTTTGATCATTTGTGAAATCCTTTTGCGGATAACTAAGTTGTTAGTTAATGAGCCTGTGACCTGAATTTCAGAGTCCAATTGTAAACAGGCTAGGAGAATTGTGAGTAGGAACATTCATATGTGTTGAATGTCTACAGTTCTCTGAAACAGGCGCAAATTTCGAGTTTAATCTTTTGGTCAGTGCTCACTCCATAGTTTAAAGTTTTGTGCAAGCAAGCACTTAATCTTTAAGTTGGAAGGTGATCTACTCGTGGCTAAAAGCATTTGGCAAAACGGGTTAGATATTGTGAGAACTAAAGTTAAGAAGTTAGGGGTGTCTAAATCGACTTTTCAGAAGTGCAGATTTAGACATAGGTAACTTGTGAAGACAATTTCTCAAGTTATACTAAAGCTTTTCAAGTGATTCAACTTGGAGGTGATGCGCAATCTCTAGGAGAAGATAAGTACAAAGTTTCATAAAAAACTTTACTCATTTGATAAGTCAATGTGAAGAAATTCTGCAGCAGACTTTTCTGTGTTTCACCTTCTTCACATATTTTCTCAGATTTGATAATTTGGAGATTGGACCTATAATTTAGTAAAGGTTTTGACTTACTCTTGATATAGAGGTGTTCTAAATTCAAGAGTAGGTTGTTCTTTTGGAGATTAACACTCTCCATCAGTGGTATCAGAGCAGGAGACATCAAAATCAAGGAAAGGAAGGTCCCGACTGCTGCAGATTCAAGAAGTTCAACATTTGAAGAGCTAAGAAGTGAAAGCTTGGAGTCAAAAGGCTGAGGAGAAGTCTACTCGACATCAAGAAAGGCAAAAGGAGCCTAATTCGAAGTAAAGGTACATACATTGTTTGTAAAGCTTGAAGATTTCTATATACAGGTGGATACAAGATGGGAGATGCTCTACAGATAGAGAAATTGGATAGGGAAAATTATCCTGCATGGTCAATGAGGATGGAAGCTCATCTTATGAGCAAAGATTTGATTGGTTACATCACAGGAGAAGAAGAGAAGCCAGAGTTCAGAGATCCTAGTGTTCCAACTAGGGAAGAATTAGCAGATCTTAAAAATTGGATGAAGAAAGATGCTCAAGCTAGGAGCATTATCTATATGGGAGTCAATGATTACTTGTTACCTCATATTAGAGGTCTTGAAAGTGCAACTGACATATGGAATGCTTTGGAGGAGCATTTTCAGAACACTACAAAGTCAAGGAAGGCATCCTTATGGGCAGAGTTTACTACCTTCAAGAAGAAGGCCTCTCAATCTATTTCAGACTATGTAACAAGGATGAAAGATATTGCAGATGCTTTAGGAGCTGTTGATGAAGACATTGAGGAAGATAAATTGGTAAGGCAAATTCTTACAGGGTTGAGAGGTGATGACAAATGGAAGCCATTTATTTTGTCTACAGAACTATCACTTGATCATTTCACTCCTGATTTAAATCAATTGTTAGGTCATATGCTAACATTTGAGCAGGATGTTAAAGGAGATGGTGACAAGAGTACAGGACATGCAATGTACTCAAAGGATAAGAAGAAGAATAGCAAAGGAAAACAACAAGCAGGTGAAGATGAAGGAACAACTACTCAAGCTAACTTCCTAAGAGGAAGAGGAGGTGGCAAAGGTAGAGGAAGAGGCAGGAATAACAAAGATGGAGGCAAAGCTTGCTGGATTTGTGGTAAGACAAATCACTTAGCTAATGATTGTTGGCACAATACTCAGAATAATAATGGATATAGTCAAAATTATAATGCAAGAGGAAGAGGTGGCAGAAATCAAAGAGGTATTTACAGAGGTAGAGGTGGAAGGAATTACTTTGGAAGAAATGCAGGAAGAGGATTCCAAAGTCAACAATACAACAACACCTACTACAATTATACTTCAGATCAAAAAGAAGATTCAACATTGATAATGAATGCAACTTGTGAAAGGCAGAGTGAAGATCAAAGAGTCTTCTACATTGACTCAGGGTGTAGCAATCACCTAAGTGGTAACATATCTTTGATGACTGATTTGGAAAGTAAAGTTTTTAATCATATTGTTCAAACAGGTGACAACACAAAACACAATGTGAAGTCAATTGGATCAGTGAAGGCCAAGGATGGAAGCACCTTATTGAGTAAGGTCCTGTATGTTCCTACAATCCCTAAGAATTTGATAAGTGTAGGTCAAATTGTTGAAAAGGGATATGAAGTAAGGTTCACTAATGATGGAGTATATGTGGAAGACCCTAGCCAAGGGTATAAACAGATTGTTTCAGGAAAAAAGGAAGGAAGACTATTTACATTGAAGATTCAAGGCAACATTGGTCATGCTATGTTCACATATGGAGGACATAAGATCTCTGAGTTAGATCTTTGGCACAAGAGGCTTGGACATTTCAATGAGAGAGGTATTAAAGATATGGTAAACAATGGTTCAGTGCTTGGATTGCCTAATGTTGCAGGTCAACATATGACATACAAATGTGAGGCATGTCAATTAGGTAAGGCTCATAAACATTCATATTCCAAGCATGGTTTTATGTACTCAGAGAAGCTTGAGTTGGTACACACAGATGTGTGGGGACCATCAAAAGATTTCAGTATAAATGGATCAAGGTATTATGTGATTTATGTTGATGATGCTACTAGGTGGATCACTATCTATGTGATCAAAGATAAGTCAGAAGTGTTTAATACATTTAAACACTATCATGCATATGCAGAAAGAATTACAGGTCATAAGTTGAAAAGACTAAGGTCAGATGGAGGGGGAGAGTATTTCTCAAATGAGTTCAGTGATTACTTATGGAATGCAGGTATAAAAAGGGAAATTACTTGCAGGTACTCTCCTCAACAAAATGGTGTTGCAGAAAGGAGAAATAGAACTATTGTTGAGTTTGCAAGATCTATGATGAAGGAGAAAAATTGCCCTAATTATTTGTGGGCTGAGGCTGTAAATACAGCCACTTACTTGGTCAATAGGCTACCATGTAAAGCCTTGCAGGGTATGACACCATATGAGGCTTGGTGGGGTAAGAGACCTACCTTAGATCATTGCAGAGTTTTTGGGTGTGTGGCATATGCATATGTGCCATCACAATTAAGACACAATTTGGAACCCAAAGCTGAAAAGTATGTTTTCATTGGCTATGATGATAAGCAGATGGGCTATAGGTTGTGGAGTCCATCAACAAAACAATTTATGGTTTCTAAAGATGTTACATTTGATGAACAAAACACTTGGTATGCAGGTACAATCAATATCAATACAGATGATGAAGAAGAGGTGAGTCAAAGAAAAGGTAAATCAAAAGTTCAAATACTTGATGAGCAAGAGAATAATGAAGTACAGGTTGAAGTGGAAGAGACACCAAGATTTGATCCTGAATGTGAAGAGCCAGAAACCTCAAGGAGTGGAGAACTCAGAAGGTCTACAAGAAATAGGTGGCAACCTACAAGGTATAGTTATGATACTTCATTTCTAGCCACAAAAGATTATGCTTACATGGTGAATACAGATGAAGACCCTTCTACATATGAAGAGGCAAAAGGTAAGGAAAAATGGGAGAGTGCTATGCAGGAAGAATATGATGCACTATTGGAGAATCAAACTTGGGATTTGGTTCCTAAACCAAATAGTCAGAAGATTATTGGATGCAAGTGGGTCTACAAGACAAAAAGGTTTGCAGATGGAAGTGTGTCTAGATACAAAGCTAGACTTGTTGTCAAAGGTTTTGCTCAAACATATGGTATTGATTATGATGAGACCTATAGTCCTGTGGCAAAGATGACAACCATAAGGACACTTATTGCTATTGCTGCATGTAAAGGTTGGAAGCTATGTCAACTTGATGTGAAGAATGCTTTTTTGAATGGTTATATTTCAGATGATGTATTCATGGAGCAACCTCAAGGGTTCAGAGATAAAAGGTATCCAGATCATGTGTGTAAGCTCAAGAGAGCTTTGTATGGCTTGAAGCAGGCCCCAAGGGCATGGAACTATAGACTTGTGAAGTTCCTAAAAGAACTTGGATTTCAGGTGTCTAAAGCAGATAGTAGCTTGCTTGTCAAGGCAAGTGAAAATGGTTTTATATACATGTGCATATATGTTGATGATATAATTCTTACAGGTACAGATGAAGAAGGGATACAAAGGCTCAAGAGGCAAATGGAAAAGGAATTCAAGATAAGTGACTTGGGAGACTTGTCATACTTCTTGGGCATGGAGATAACATATACTCAACATGGAGTATTTGTGACCCAAGAAAGGTATTTGAAGAACTTGTTAATCAAGTTTAAAATGGATGATTGCAGGGTAGCACCTACACCAATGGAGGTGAATCACAAATTGAGTAAGTATGGAGGTGAAGAATTCAAGGACATGAGACAATTTCAGAGTTTGGTTGGTAGCCTTATCTATGCTACTCTAACTAGACCTGATTTATCATATGCAGTAGGGGTTTTGTCTCAATTCATGCATTGCCCAAGGAAAGAACATTGGATTGCAGGACAAAGGGTGTTGAGGTACATTAAGGGTACACTCAATGAAGGTTTGTATTATGGGTTTACCTCAGATACAAATATCAAAATTTATAGTGATGCAGATTGGGCAGGTAATCCAGATGATAGAAGATCTACATTTGGATACATGTGTTATGTGGGAGATAAACTTATATCATGGTGTTCCAAGAAGCAACATACAGTTGCTTTATCTTCTACAGAAGCAGAGTATAAAGGCATGGTTGAAGCTGCAAAGGAAGTAATTTGGGTTAAGACCTTGATGAAGAGTCTTGACATTGTGCATGGAGTACCAATCATATATGGAGATAACATGAGTTCATTGTATTTAGCTGCTAATCCTGTTTTTCATGCCAGGACTAAACACATTGAGATTCAGTATCACTTTCTAAGAGAGAAAGTGATGGATAAGGAGATTGAAGTCATACATACTTCAACAAAAGATCAGATAGCTGATATGCTTACAAAGAGCTTGGATGGACCAAAGCTACAGAAGTTTAAAGACATGGCAGGTATAAAGAAGAAAGGAGAAGACCTCAATTGATGATTGAGGGGGAGCTGTGGTGCAGACCAATCACCAATTGAAGACTTGGAAGGTTAAAGAGTGAAGGAAGGATCAACCATTGAAGCTTGGAAGAAAGACATATTCAGAGGATAAGAGAAGTGTACACATATGTACATTAGTATAGTCATAGGTGACTCAGATCTTTGTTTGAGTAATAAACTTGTACAAATTATCTATAAATACTTTGAGAAAAGTCGGGGCATGTATGAGAGCATTTGTAGAAGTCAAGATTGAGGAAATTAGGAGTCAAGAAATAGTGAAAAGTTAGTTGAGTTAGCTCTCATCACTCAGTTGTAAATTTCTGAGTTAATGAAGAAATTTTGCACCCGATCTTTTCGTGTCTGCTCCTTCTGTGTTTGATCATTTGTGAAATCCTTTTGCGGATAACTAAGTTGTTAGTTAATGAGCCTGTGACCTGAATTTCAGAGTCCAATTGTAAACAGGCTAGGAGAATTGTGAGTAGGAACATTCATATGTGTTGAATGTCTACAGTTCTCTGAAACAGGCGCAAATTTCGAGTTTAATCTTTTGGTCAGTGCTCACTCCATAGTTTAAAGTTTTGTGCAAGCAAGCACTTAATCTTTAAGTTGGAAGGTGATCTACTCGTGGCTAAAAGCATTTGGCAAAACGGGTTAGATATTGTGAGAACTAAAGTTAAGAAGTTAGGGGTGTCTAAATCGACTTTTCAGAAGTGCAGATTTAGACATAGGTAACTTGTGAAGACAATTTCTCAAGTTATACTAAAGCTTTTCAAGTGATTCAACTTGGAGGTGATGCGCAATCTCTAGGAGAAGATAAGTACAAAGTTTCATAAAAAACTTTACTCATTTGATAAGTCAATGTGAAGAAATTCTGCAGCAGACTTTTCTGTGTTTCACCTTCTTCACATATTTTCTCAGATTTGATAATTTGGAGATTGGACCTATAATTTAGTAAAGGTTTTGACTTACTCTTGATATAGAGGTGTTCTAAATTCAAGAGTAGGTTGTTCTTTTGGAGATTAACACTCTCCATCAGGGAGGTGGTGAGGGAAAGGGAGGGGGTTTGCGGGGGATGGTGGTGAGGGGAGGGGAGGGGGCTTGCGGGGGTGAGTGGTGAGGGGAGGGGAGGGGCTTTGCGGGAGTGAGGGGTGAGGGGAGGGGAGGGGCTTTGCGGGGGTGAGTGGTGAGGGGAGGGGAGGGGGCTTGCGGGGGTGAGTGGTGAGGGGAAGGGAGGGGCTTTGCGGGGGTGAGGGGAAGGGCGCATGGAGGTGGTGGGAGGTGGGGCGCAAGGGGATGAGGGGGAGGGCGCATGGAGGTGGTGGGAGGTGGGGCGCAAGGGGGTGAGGGGGAGGGCGCATGGAGGTGGAGGGAGGTGGTGAGGGAAGGGGAGGGGGTTTGCGGGGGGATGGTGGTGAGGGGAGGGGAGGGGGCTTGCGGGGGTGAGTGGTGAGGGGAGGGGAGGGGCTTTGCGGGGGTGATTGGTGAGGGGAGGGGAGGGGCTTTGCGGGGGTGAGAGGTGAGGGGAGGGGAGGGGCTTGGTGGGTGTGAGTGGTGAGGGGGAGGGGCGCAAGAAGGGAGGAGATGGGGCGCAAGGGGGTGAGGGGGAGGGCGCATGGAGGTGGTGGGAGGTGGGGCGCAAGGGGGTGAGGGGGAGGGCGCATGGAGGTGGGGGGAGGTGGTGAGGGAAAGGGAGGGGGTTTGCGGGGGATGGTGGTGAGGGGAGGGGAGGGGGCTTGCGGGGGTGAGTGGTGAGGGGGGGGAGGGGCTTTGCGGGAGTGAGGGGTGAGGGGAGGGGAGGGGCTTTGCGGGGGTGAGTGGTGAGGGGAGGGGAGGGGGCTTGCGGGGGTGAGTGGTGAGGGGAAGGGAGGGGCTTTGCGGGGGTGAGGGGGAGGGCGCATGGAGGTGGTGGGAGGTGGGGCGCAAGGGGATGAGGGGAGGGCGCATGGAGGTGGTGGGAGATGGGGCGCAACGGGGTGAGGGGGAGGGCGCATGGAGGTGGGGGGAGGTGGTGAGGGAAGGGGAGGGGGTTTGCGGGGGGATGGTGGTGAGGGGAGGGGAGGGGGCTTGCGGGGGTGAGTGGTGAGGGGAGGGGAGGGGCTTTGTGGGGGTGAGTGGTGAGGGGAGGGGAGGGGCTTTGCGGGGGTGAGAGGTGAGGGGAGGGGAGGGGCTTGGTGGGTGTGAGTGGTGAGGGGGAGGGGCGCAAGAAGGGAGGAGATGGGGCGCATGGGGGTGAGGGGGAGGGCGCATGGAGGTGGTGGGAGGTGGGGCGCAAGGGGGTGAGGGGGAGGGCGCATGGAGGTGGGGGGAGGTGGTGAGGGAAAGGGAGGGGGTTTGCGGGGGATGGTGGTGAGGGGAGGGGAGGGGGCTTGCGGGGGTGAGTGGTGAGGGGAGGGGAGGGGCTTTGCGCGAGTGAGGGGGAGGGCGCATGGAGGTGGTGGGAGGTGGGGCGCAAGGGGATGAGGGGGAGGGCGCATGGAGGTGGGGGGAGGTGGTGAGGGAAAGGGAGGGGGTTTGCGGGGGATGGTGGTGAGGGGAGGGGAGGGGGCTTGCGGGGGTGAGAGGTGAGGGGAGGAGAGAGAGGGAAGGCGAGATAGAGAGGAAGAGAGAGAGGCATATGGAGGCTCTACAGACCCCCACATCAAGCCTTTGCACCGTCCCTGGTGCAATTTCTTCCTTATTATGCTTATTCTATTGAGATCTTGGTAAAGTGCAATTACTGAGAGAAACATGATATGTACAAGGGGTGTTATGCTTCTATTTTGACTTAGGACAGATACTTCTTCACCCTAGAAATATTGACCAAGGGTATCCTCTTACCCTGCAAATCTTCTAGATGTACCGCTCCATGTGGCAATACTTTGATTACCTTATAAGGTCCTGCCCATTTGGGTGCCAATTTAATTGAAATTGCTGGAACCTGATGCACTAAAACCATAGACCCTTCTTGAACTTCATTCGATCTCAGATACCTGTCATGCAGTTTTTTGTGCTCTTCTTGTGTTACCTGAAGTTTTTGCATTGCTCCTTCTCTGTATTCTTCTAATGCCACCAATCTCTGAATGGGGGGTTCAATTCCAACGGTTTTGATTCCTATTTCCTTTCTGATAATGAACTCAAATGGTGCCAATGCCTCTTTTCCATAAACTAAACGAAATGGAGTTTCGCCTGTGGTTCCCCTCTTCGTGGTTCTGAAAGCCCAAATTGCACCAATTAGTGCTAGTGGCCAAGAGCTTTGATGATCAAAAGATAATTTGCGAAGTAGTCCAATCAAAATCTTATTGGAACTCTCTGCTTGGCCATTTGCCCTTGGGTAATAGGCACAAGATTTTTTATGGAAGATTTTGTACCTGTCAAATATAAACTGGAGCAATTGATTTACAAAATGTGTGCCCCTATCACTAGTAATTTCCAGTGGGCAACCAAATCTTGAGAAAATTCGTTTATACATAAATTTAGCTACTGTTAAAGCCATGCAGTCCACAGTAGCTTTAGCCTCTATCCATTTAGTAGCATAGCATGTGGCCATCAAAATATACTTTTTACCTCCTGGTTGCCCAGTTGGGCTAATTGGCCCTATGAAATCAAGACCCCATCGTTCAAATGGGAGCCATCCTGTAGATATGACCAATGGTTGGAAATTCAATCTGGTTGGCGCGGGAGCACACCTCTGGCAGATGTGGCATTCTTTGGCGAACTTGATTGCATCTTTGAAAATATGAGGCCACCATAAACCTTTGTGGATGATTCTATGAGCCAATTCTTCCCCCTTGAGATGTCCTTCACTGTGTGCAGCTTCTAGCAGAAGATTTACCTCCTCTGGATAGACACACCTTCTCAGTATATCACCTTGACAGTATTTATATAAATTTCCGTTTATAAGAGAATATGCTTTGGTTTTCAAGAGCAATCTTCTCTTTTCTACAGGTGTCAAGTGTTCTGGGATTTTTCCAGTAGTGAGAACATGACGAATTTCATCATACCAACCAATTTGAACTGTTACTAGAAAAAGATTGCTATCCACCAATTCATCATCAATACCTGTTGCCTTTTCGCTCATTGCCGTCCTGGACACTTGATCTGCCATGTAGTGCTCCTTTCCTGGCTTAATATGAATATCAAAATTAAATTCTTGAAATAGGAGTAACCATCGCCAAATCCTTCCAGCTACTCTGGGCTTGTTAATTATGTACTTCAAAGGTTGATGATCAATTATGACAATAAAATGCACACCTAAGAGGTAATGCCGGAATTTTTGAAGAGCGAACACGATAGCCAAACCTTCCCTTTCAGTAGTGCTGTAGTTCCTCTCTGCTTTGGTAAGCAATCTGCTAGCATAAACGATAGGTTGGTCTATCTTCTGTGATGATGGTTGAGCCAAGACTGCTCCAACTGCATGAAGACTGGCATCTGTATGTACATGGAACTCTACTGACCAATTAGGAACAGTTAAAAGAGGAGCAATACATAGCCTCAATTTTAATTCGCAAAATGCTTTCTCAGCTTCAGGAGTCCATGAGAAGGGGACATTCTTACTTGTAAGCCTGGACAAAGGCTTAGCTATTTCTGAATACATTCTGATAAATCATCTATGATATCCTGCATGGCCCAAGAAACTTTGCACTTCCTCTGGGCTTTGTGGAATTGGCATGGAAAGGATAGCAGTGATCTTTGCCGGATCCACCGTTATCCCTTCAACTGATACTATGTGGCCCAGGAGAGTACCTTTGGTCACCAAAAAATGACATTTAGCAGGATTCAACTTCAAACCTGTTTTGAGACACTGCTCAAAGATTTCCTTTAGATTATCCAAATGATTATTGAAATCTTGAACTATTGCCCTCTTGTCAGTTCCTGAAAATACTGAAAAATCATCCATAAAAATGCGCAGAAATGAGGTTAACCATTTCCCTAGTATGAGATACATAGTCCTATTGAAGGATGCTGGTGCATTCTTCAAGCCAAAGGCCATACGGGTATAAACATATGTGCCCCATGGTGTAACAAAAGCCGTCTTGTCTCTGTCTTCAGGATGAATGGCTATCTGATTGTAGCCACTGAATCCATCAAGAAAACTATATAAAGAGTGTCCGGCTACTTCTTCAAGCACCTGCTCTGTGAATGGTTGAGGAAAGCCATCTTGAATAGTTACCTTACTCAAGGCACGAAAATCCACACATACTCTTATTTTGCCGTTTTTCTTTGGTACAATGACCATGGAAGAAAGCCACCGTGAGTGTTCTACCGGAACAATAATACCTGCCTCTTCCAATTTTGTGATTTCTAGCTTTACTGCCTCTGCATACTTTGGATTAAGTCGGTAAGGCCTACTTCTTGCAGGTGAGGCTCCTTCCACTAAGGGTATTCGGTGTAATCCAAGCTCCTCAGGTATCCCTGTTAAGTCTTTATAGGACCATGCAAAGACACTTTTATAGGTAAAAAGTAGGGAAGTTACCTTCTGCAATAAAGGCGGATAGTGCCATAACCAAGCAGCCAAGTGAACCATCTGAGGATTCTCTTCATCTCCAAGATTTACTTCTTGAACAAACTTTTCAGAATTGGACTCACTTGAAAGTTCATCTCCACTGTATGCAGGAGCAGAGTTCAATTTATGATCCACAATTTGTTCCTTGATCCATCCTAAGGGTATATTTGAGAATGGAAGTTCTTGAAGGTCGCAATTATCTTCCCCAGATGCAGGCACAACTTTGTCTCTTTCTGGTCCTGCAAGCATAAAATCATCTGATTCCTCATGTTTACCTGCCTTTTCCCTACATACCTTCTTAGTGGCGCTAAGTGTTGAATTTTGATTATCAGATTCCATTGGAGATTTCTGTCCTTCCGGAGGTGCCTGCAAAAAATAAGCTTGACTTCCTTGCTTACTCTTTTCTATTTTGTTCAAGTGAAGAACATCAATTTTTCCCTCTTCCCGTCCTCCTTGTGTTGCTCCTACAAAATCTTCATTTACCTCACATATCTCCACTGTGCAGCATTCTGCACTTCCCATCATCCAACTTAATAGGGCATCATCTTTTGAAGGCATTACCTGAGTTTCCATTGCATATCCAGTAGCCTTGTTGACGTCGATCCTTCTTCCAAATGTATCTGTAATTGATTGTTAGTACATGTGGAAATCCATAACTTGTTCTTTCCCCAATCCTGTAGAGCCTTTGCTTGCCTTAACCAAGGCCTTCCCAGGAGTAGAGGGTATGAGGTCTCCTGAGGCAGGGCAATAACAACAAAGTCTAAAACAAAATGACAACCTTGAACTATCATAAGTACCTTTTCAACAATGCCCACTGGTGCAACCCGACGTTGATCTGCTAAGGTGACTGTGAAGGGTGCTGCCTTTGTGGGATTGAGCCTTAGTTTCTTCATAGTGAAATCAGGCATCAAATTGATGCCGGAACCTCCATCTATGATAACACCTGCTAGAGCTTCATCCTTGATTAAAACGGATAATCTTGAGCTCTGATAATCAGCCAAGGGTGCAGGAGGAAAGTCCACCATAAAACCATCTATGCTAGGAGGTGGGCACAAGCATGCAGAATGTATAATCTTCAGCAGATCACTTCTTACTTTAGGATCTATCTTTATGAGTTGATACAAGCTAATCTTATGATGAATACCTTTCAAAATTTCTTCAATGTCCACTTCTTGCTTGCCTTCAGAAGTACTCGTTGGTTGATCTTTTAGCAAAGTAGTTGCCCTCTCATAAGCTTCTTCCATTTCTTCTTGGTCCTTCCATCCTACCCTCTTTTCTACAACTCTATCTTTGAGTCCTTGTTGTTCCTCTTTTTGGGCTACTGCTGCTTGCCTGGCTCTGGTCATCATTGGCATGGATGAAGAGGAAACAACATAAGATTGAGCTGTCATACCTTCTACAGGTGGGGAGACTGCAATCATGTGAATAGGAGCCGGACGACCTCTTGGGCAATCTCTGGTGTAGTGATCCTTAGCATCTGGACAGTGCTGACAAGGGGGTGCATCCTCTGGAAGAGAACACCTGTTCTGCATATGGCCATACTCCCCACAACGGTAACACATTAGAGGCCTATTGTATCTAGGCCGAGTTGGGCGGGTCTCTTCTCTATTAGGTGCATTAGCGGTGCTAGCATAATATGAATCTACACCTTGATGGTTACCTCGCTGTTGTGTCCCCTTAAGGTAGTAGCAGTCTCTTGCCTCATGACCCTCTTTGCCACAGAACTGACAACTGACTCTGTTAGGACAATTTACATTGGAATGTCCATTATTACTACATATTGTACACCAAACCTGTGTTCGTATGTCCTGGGTAGTCCGCAAGTCTTCAAGCTCACGCCTAAGTTGAGACACTTCATCCACATTATGAGTTGAGGGTGGCAGTATGACCTTCTCTTCTTGGCGACTTTGTTGCATCCTTAAGGCTTCCAACTCCTTCCTGAGTTGCCCGATCGGATCCAAATCGGATGCATAATTTGGTTGAGACTCTACTTCAAAATGTATTCTAGCCTCCTCAATGCGTGATGCAGTTGCAACAAAATCATCAAGTGTTGCATCCAGTCTGAGGGATTCCCGAAGCTTTTGTTGAGATGACTTAGGCAGAGCCTTCTCAATCCATTTTTTGACTAAAAAATCACCTGGAGCATGAGGCAAACGAGAAACAAGTGCTTTAGTTCTTGTGTGTAATTCATGGAAGGATTCACCCGCTCGTAATTTTAGGTTCTCTAGCTGATCTAGAGCTCGTTCTGAGGAGTCGCTTGGTCGAAATGTCCGCGAGAATGCCGCTTTTAGTGCCTCCCACGTAGTGAAGTGCCCATCAGCATACTGGCTATACCATTTGTCCGCAAGGCCTTCCAATGTAGATGGAAAGAGCACCAACATTGCATCCTCCCGGTTCTGCAATCCTCTTCCACGACATAATGAGACGAATCTCCTCACGTGGTCATCTGCATCTTCATAAGCCAATCCTTTAAATGTAGGAAACTTGATGTTCAACCTAGAGAGTAAATGGGAAAGATCCTCCATTGGTGCCGGCGCTTCTTCTGAAGTATCAGAGGAAAAATCTAAGGTTCTCCTATGTTTCTCTTTTGATAATGGTGTTACTCCCAAATCAATGGATAGATTCAAGGATGGTGGAGGAGAGGTAGGCTCACTGGTTGTGGTTATTTCTAACTTGTTGAGACGCTTCCGTTCACGATGAGACTCCTTGTCCGTCCGCGTATGGGTCATGTAACTACTCGCAAATACAATAGGGCGACAAGCCTCTTACAGAAATGAAAAGGTCCCACCGGGCGTGCCAAACTGTAGAGGAGGTACTGAGCTATCCACTTTTATAGAAAACAAATGCTTCCAGTACGTCGCCTACTCAAGGGGGGTTCTCTTTAGGGAAGTATACCCTTTAACATTTCTGTGGGCAGGTAGATAAAAATGGATCGCACAGAGTCGTGAATGCTTCAGAAGATATGAACAATATATGACCAAGGAAGACCATACACTTCTTGATCGGAATCAGATGATTACAAAGTTGGGCAGAGAACTCAGAACAATACAAATGGTAGTATTTCTCAAGAGAATAGAGATTAATCAACACACGGACTTACAGAAAAAATAACCCCAAGCTACTCTCTTACATTATGGTGCTCATAGCCCTTCACTGTGAAGCCTATTCTCTGTATACACGACAGAGTAGCTCCCACAGTAGACTTGAAACCACCAAGTGCAAGAGAGGTCTTCTACATGTATACGCGGACCACTGTATCTCTAAAACTTGTACATATACTCCTAGGCGTGTCGTCCCCCCCCGCCAAATGAGCACAAATCCTTTGATTCTATAGGCTCCAATAGGCCAAGAGAGCTTTGCCGAATCTTCACGTCCACTGATCACGCGCCGGTTAACCACCCAAAATTGGAGGGGTAGGTCAAGTATTCCCTTGATTTGAATTGGATCCACAAAAATAGGTAGTCGTCGTGAATGGTTGGCGACACCAGTTATTTTTCCTCTTCCACTTTTACCCTCTACATTTTCACTGACCCTTTGTATGCAAGTTGAGATCCGCCCGTCATTTTTGAAAGAGCCTAAGAAGCCCGTCCCTTGCCTTTGATGGATGGTGATCCCCAGAATACTCTAAATGCTAAGATACCCCAACATACGATAATCCTTGAATTCCTCTTCCTTTTCTGCTCTAGGGGCCACCATGCTTGGGAGTGGAGGGCTGAGAGAGGGGAAGGGAGTTTGCGCATGGAGGGAGGAGGTGGGGCGCAAGGGGGAGGAGGTTATGGGTGAGTGGTGAGGAGAGGGGAGGGGGTTGGCGGGGGATGGTGGTGAGGGGAGGGGAGGGGGCTTGGAGGGGGCTTGCGGGGGTGAGTGGTGAGGGGAGGGGAGGGGCTTTGCGGGGGTGAGTGGTGAGGGGAGGGGAGGGGCTTTGCGCGGGTGAGTGGTGAGGGGAGGGGAGGGGCTTGGTGGGTGTGAGTGGTGAGGGGGAGGGGCGCAAGAAGGGAGGAGATGGGGCGCAAGGGGGTGAGGGGGAGGGCGCATGGAGGTGGTGGGAGGTGGGGCGCAAGGGGTGAGGGGGAGGGCGCATGGAGGTGGGGGGAGGTGGTGAGGGAAGGGGAGGGGGTTTGCGGGGGATGGTGGTGAGGGGAGGGGAGGGAGTTTGCGGGGGTGAGTGGTGAGGGGAGGGGAGGGGCTTTGCGGGGGTGAGTGGTGAGGGGAGGGGAGGGGCTTTGCGGGGGTGAGTGGTGAGGGGAGGGGAGGGGCCTTGCGGGGGTGAGTGGTGAGGGGAAGGGAGGGGCTTTGCGGGGGTGAGGGGGAGGGCGCATGGAGGTGGAGATGGGGCGCAAGGGGGTGAGGGGGAGGGCGCATGGAGGTGGTGGGAGGTGGGGCACAAGGGGTGAGGGGGAGGGCGCATGGAGGTGGGGGGAGGTGGTGAGGGAAGGGGAGGGGGTTTGCGGGGGATGGTGGTGAGGGGAGGGGAGGGAGTTTGCGGGGGTGAGTGGTGAGGGGAGGGGAGGGGCTTTGCGGGGGTGAGGGGTGAGGGGAGGGGAGGGGCTTTGTGGGGGTGAGTGGTGAGGGGAGGGGAGGGGGCTTGCGGGGGTGAGTGGTGAGGGGAAGGGAGGGGCTTTGCGGGGGTGAGGGGGAGGGCGCATGGAGGTGGTGGGAGGTGGGGCGCAAGGGGATGAGGGGGAGGGCGCATGGAGGTGGTGGGAGGTGGGGCGCAAGGGGGTGAGGGGGAGGGCGCATGGAGGTGGGGGGAGGTGGTGAGGGAAGGGGAGGGGGTTTGCGGGGGGATGGTGGTGAGGGGAGGGGAGGGGGCTTGTGGGGGTGAGTGGTGAGGGGAGGGGAGGGGCTTTGCGGGGGTGAGTGGTGAGGGGAGGGGAGGGGCTTTGCGGGGGTGAGAGGTGAGGGGAGGGGAGGGGCTTGGTGGGTGTGAGTGGTGAGGGGGAGGGGCGCAAGAAGGGAGGAGATGGGGCGCAAGGGGGTGAGGGGGAGGGCGCATGGAGGTGGTGGGAGGTGGGGCGCAAGGGGGTGAGGGGGAGGGCGCATGGAGGTGGGGGAAGGTGGTGAGGGAAAGGGAGGGGGTTTGCGGGGGATGGTGGTGAGGGGAGGGGAGGGGGCTTGCGGGGGTGAGTGGTGAGGGGAGGGGAGGGGCTTTGCGGGAGTGAGGGGTGAGGGGAGGGGAGGGGCTTTGCGGGGGTGAGTGGTGAGGGGAGGGGGCTTGCGGGGGTGAGTGGTGAGGGGAAGGGAGGGGCTTTGCGGGGGTGAGGGGGAGGGCGCATGGAGGTGGTGGGAGGTGGGGCGCAAGGGGATGAGGGGGAGGGCGCATGGAGGTGGTGGGAGGTGGGGCGCAAGGGGGTGAGGGGGAGGGCGCATGGAGGTGGGGGGAGGTGGTGAGGGAAGGGGAGGGGGTTTGCGGGGGGATGGTGGTGAGGGGAGGGGAGGGGGCTTGCGGGGGTGAGTGGTGAGGGGAGGGGAGGGGCTTTGCGAGGGTGAGTGGTGAGGGGAGGGGAGGGGCTTTGCGGGGGTGAGAGGTGAGGGGAGGGGAGGGGCTTGGTGGGTGTGAGTGGTGAGGGGGAGGGGCGCAAGAAGGGAGGAGATGGGGCGCAAGGGGGTGAGGGGGAGGGCGCATGGAGGTGGTGGGAGGTGGGGCACAAGGGGGTGAGGGGGAGGGCGCATGGAGGTGGGGGGAGGTGGTGAGGGAAAGGGAGGGGGTTTGCGGGGGATGGTGGTGAGGGGAGGGGAGGGGGCTTGCGGGGGTGAGTGGTGAGGGGAGGGGAGGGGCTTTGCGGGAGTGAGGGGGAGGGCACATGGAGGTGGTGGGAGGTGGGGCGCAAGGGGATGAGGGGGAGGGCGCATGGAGGTGGGGGGAGGTGGTGAGGGAAAGGGAGGGGGTTTGCGGGGGATGGTGGTGAGGGGAGGGGAGGGGGCTTGCGGGGGTGAGAGGTGAGGGGAGGAGAGAGAGGGAAGGGGAGATACAGAGGAAGAGAGAGAGGCATATGGAGGCTCTACAACACTCATAGACGCATAGCGACACATACACATAGACACATACACATACACACACACATATACACACACACAAACATACACACATACACACATAATGATGCATACACACACATACATATGCATACATACATGCATACACATACACAGATAGAAAAATACACACACATAGATACATACATACACATAAACACATACAAACTCATAGACACACACACACATACACATAGCCACACACACACACATATACACACACACATAGACACATACACACATAATGATGCATACACACACATACACATGCATACACACACATATGCATACATACATGCATACACATACACACATAGACACATACACACACATAGATACATACATACACATAAACACATACACACACATAGACATAGACACACACACACACAAACACACATAGACACATACACATATAATGATGCATACACACACATACACATGCATACACACATACAAACACATATACACACACATACACACATATATGCATACACACATATATGCATACACACACATATATGCATACACACACATAGAGAGACATACTCACACATACACATACATGCATATATATACATACATAATGCATATGCATACATACATACACATACATAATGCATACACACACATATGCATACATAATGCATACACACACATACACACATATGCATACATTCATGCATACACATACACACATAGACACATACACACACATAGACACATACACACACATAAACACACACACTCATAGATGCACACACATACACATAGACACACACACATACACACACACACATATACACACACACACATACACACATACACACATAATGATGCATACACACACATACACATGCATACACACATACACACACAAATACACGCACATACATACACACACACATGCATACATACACATACGTAATGCATACACACATACATATGTACATGTATATATATTGATTTCTAACCATTTTGTTTTATATGTTAGGTATTATGGATCCCAGTAGAGAGAGAAAGGTGAAACTCACTCTCATAAAGAGTCTTATGAGAGCAAGAGTTCCGTCTGATAGTCTAGGGGCCATAATGGGTGATTACTCAGAGATGTGTGATGAAGAGCTGGACTGTACGATCCAGATGCTTACCCATCGATCAGACGAGGGCTTTTCTGCGTCTCCACATGCAGGAAGAGAGCTATCTGCTCATAGGTATGTTTTTTTTTCATAAACTTTTTTAATGATATTATAACACATATTTATATTTATTTTTATCTATCTATTTTCAGGACACCTATACCACCTCCAAATTGTGATAGCAGAGCAGAGTTTCCTATGAGGACATGCATAGGCACCTTAGGACTAGAGTGCGATATAGAGCAGAGGGGAACATTATGTACATAGGGAATGGATTGGAGTTCAAGAGAAGAATGTGAGCACTATGCGACTCGTACCTGCGCTTTGTCCACTTACTGTGGAAGTAAGTAAAAATTTTACATTTAAATTGAAATACATATCTTATGTTTTATTTACATTATGTTTTTTATTTTTGTAGTGAGCATGATGAGAGGGAAAAAAATACGTACTTAGTTCCCTTGAGACAAAGTTTGGGAAAGGATGGTCGCTTAAATGGTGTCTAAAAGAGATGCGGACACGTATAGCTCATCGTCGCGATAATGCACGGTATGCACTGCTTTTATGTATGTATATGTGGATATGAGTATGTGTGTTTATGCATGTATGTATGTATATGAGAGAGAGAGAGAGAGAAAAGAGTGAGACTATAGGTATAAATACATGCATACACACACATATACATCATATATGCAGATTTACACACATATACATATACATGCACATCTATACATACACACACATACATGCACATTTTTACACACACATACACATGCATGTAGTTACACACATATAATGAATACACATAGACACATACACATACTCACATACATGTACACATACTCACATACACATGCATAATCATATGTACACACACATAGACTCATATAATCATATTTACATGCATATATACATATACACATGCATATATACACACACACAACACATGCATATGCACATATCGATACACATACATACACAACACATGCATATGCATAAATAAATAAATAAATCCTTTTTCAAAAATCCTAAATTGAAAACACTAATTTCGATATTAGGGTTTTAAAACGCCTAGTTTAAAAACTCTAATTCAACCTTTTAGCCATATGTTTTAAGTATATGTACACATTGCATCTATTCCTCCGACGTCCTCCTAGAGAGATGTCTCTCCTCCCAGCCTTATGCCTCTATATATAGCTACTCGAATCAACGAGGATCATAATATATATAAAGATATATACACATCATGTAGATAGGATACATAAATATAAAATGGAGTAGATATATTATGCATCACACATACATGCCTAAATGCACACATAAGTATATATATACATACTAACATATTTACATGTACACATTTACACATAGACATATATACATATATACATGTACACATCACATATACATGCCTACATGCACACATAAACATATATATACATGCATACATATTTACATGTACATATTTATACATAGACACATATACATATGTACATGTACACAATTATAAACACTTGCATATATTACATGAATACATGAATATTTTACATAAATGCATATGCATATATACACATATGCATATTTAACACATGTATACATATATCACACACATGCAAACACATACATATACATGAAATACATATATATGCATACTAACATATGTATACATATAATACACATGAATACACACACATATGCATACATACATGATAAAATTTTGCTCAACTATATATAAAATAATTAGTCATACCCCCGAGCTTCATGTTCTAACTTAGAAGAACATGATTTCATCTCTCTAGTAGGATTCATCGTTATTCAAGTTAGTAAAAAAATCTATTATCTGATATCCATTCAGAAGCTTCAAGTTATTGATCCATAACTAGAGTAGAATTTACTTTCTAATCTGCTCATATGTTTTCATTATTGCCATCATTTTGATAAGACATCAATATAGTCTCATCTTCATTATCCTTATTGATTTCATTTGTTTCTTCTATTGTTAAATCTATGTTCTCATGAATCACATCATCTATTGATGGATTAATATCTATTTCTGGTAATTCCTCTTCCTCATTATTAGAATCAGCATGTAGAGAATTATCCTCTTCATAAAAAATATTAGTATCATTTTCATGTATAATGATTCTAATTTCTATTTCAGATGTTGATGTATCAGTATCTGATGCTGAATCACCAAGAGGACTTTCTTTGATCTCTCTAACAATAAACTGTTCAAACAATGACCTACCTCTAGGTTGCACATGAATGACTTGCCACCAAGGATGAGCATCTGGGTTTTTGTAAAAAAATGCTTGTTCAATATGCCTAGGAAGAATATATGGTTCTTTTAGTAGATCACATTACCTTGGAAGAATCAATTGCCCAAAACCTAGATAATTCCTTTCTTAATGTGGAACTACTACCTTTATACTCGGCTCGAAGCTAGTCAACCTTCAAAATGACCTATCAAAATATATAACAACAAAAACCCATTATTAGGTGCTTAAAAAATAACTAACTCTATAAAAAAAATATAAACTTTTTTTCTACCTATTTGAATGTACGAAATGAAATTTCGTAGGTACCAACAATAGTTCCTATGTAACCAAGTTCGCTATCTATAAGGTTCGTGTCTTTTGAGCTAGCACGTGATAGTTGCTTGAAAGAGCCAACAATACTAGAATCCTCTGTTTTACGTAAAGAATCAATGGCTTTGATTCTAGTATGTTGTCCAAAAGCCCACATATTAGTGAACATTCAAGCCTGCAAAATGAATTCAATTAGTAAATACAAAGTAACATACATATATGAAAGAAATAAAATATTATTTTAATAAAATTACCTTTCATTCAGAACCTATCATTAACTCTCTTTGCTCATCTTAGATTTCTTCATTATTTATGTTGGCGCGTTGCAAACAACTATATAGCCAATCCGTGAAATAAGATATATCTATAATCTCATTATCATTGAGATTACGTCTAAATCTTTTGTTTTTTTGCCTTTTACTTCGGAGATTTTGAAGTTCCTCGTATTTGCTAAGGAATGCTTGCATGCATTCGCTATTATATGCTACAAAAGCAGAAACATCATTTTTTTCTTGAAATGTAAATAAGAATGGAACCCCCTTACCTGATAATACCTCATCTGTTATTTTTGAAGAAGACGCGTTGGTCCATGCACATGGAGCTTCTTCATGAACTCTTTCAAGGTACTCACTAACATAATACGTGCACTCTTCAAGCATCCAACCCTTTGCCATGGATCCTTCTAGTTTCAATCTTTGTCGCACATAACCTTTTAATATTCCCATAAATCGCTCGACCCAAAACATCCATCGAGTGTTGACAACACCTGCAATCTCTATTTCATCTACAAGATGGACTAATAAATGAACTTGAATATCAAAAAATGAAGTAGGAAGTTCTTTCTCCATTAAACATAGTAGCTCTTTGCATTCACGTTTTTTTTTTGTGGGATCGAGTTTTTGTCAATCTCTTTGGATGTAATCCACCTATACATATGATAAAAACAATTATAAAGAAGTTAATTAAAAAATAAAAGATATCCAATATTCATACATATTAAATATAAAAGTATCATAATTACCTTATAAGTGATCCAAGACGATAGATCACATCTCGTACTCCTTTCGTTGTACATCCATCGATAACCAAAGGTAAAATATGTTTCAAAAAGTTATGCCAGTCATGGGTCTTTAACCCAGATAAGCTCTTATCATCCATAGTAAACATGTTTTGAATAGATGCTCCATATCCTGTAGGAGTCTTAATCAATTGAATTCTATTGTTGATAGTCTGTATCTATTTTGTTGTAAGTACCCAAGGAGCGGATGCATAAGTTGTTTCTTGTCGTTGTCTATCAAAAGCTGGCCATAACTTTGGTTTGGATTTTTTATCTTTCAAATCATTCCTTGATGCTGTGGTATCTTTTGGTCCAAGAAGATGATGCCATAGTGAAAACCAATATTTTTGAATATATGCATAGGATCAAGAAGATGACATACTTTTAACTCTTTCCAATACTCCAAAGAATATCATATTGATATGTTCTCTGCGAGTGCCAATTTTCCTTTACCTCTATTCACATACTCATTATTTGAATCATCACTGAAGATTTTTGCTTCTGGATCTATCAGAGGTCCATCTGTCCATTTTTTATACCAATCCATAGGCGTCATAGATTTTGGACACTGACCTGTTTCAAGCTTTCCATTAAAATGTATCACTTCTCTTTTAGATCTTAATGGATGATCATCAGGCAAAAATCATCGATGTCGAAGATAAATATTTTTGTTGAGATTCTTACTATAGATTGATCTCAACCAATCACCACAATATGGACAAGCTGTATAACCCTTAGTAGATATTCTTGCATCATGGAAAATGATAAAAATATAATTAGATTAAATCATATTTATTTACATGCATATTGAATAAAAAAATTACATCAATACCTGAACAAACACCATATCCTAAAAAATCGTGAATAGTACAAGCCACAATACCACGAACCGTAATATGTCTTTCATTGATGCTTTCCAATACATCAATGAAATTAATACCTCTCCATAACTCTTGAAGATCGTCAATGAGAGGAGCAAGTTATATATTCATATCTTTAACTTGTCTTTTGCCAGGGATTAGAAGTGAAAGCATTAAATGTTCCTTTTTAATGCTAAGATATGGCGGAAGATTGTAGATCATGACTACCATTGACAATGTTGACCATTTAGTGGATTTCATTGAGAATGGATTAACCCCATCTAATGCAACTCCTAACTTTAGATTCAGTGGATTTTTTGCAAATCCACACCATGTAGAATCAATATGCTGAAAAGCAACACTATCATCAGGAGTTCTGATTATTCCATCAGTACTTTTGTGATCATGTCCCCAAGTCAAAAGCTTTGATAATTCAGGGCCTTGAAACATATGTCTAATCCATGGAGCCAATGGAAAATGTCTCAATACCCTTTTTGGGATTTTACCTTCTTCGCCCTTATATCGAGGAGATTGACATTTGGGACATGTCAAAGCTTCTGCATATTCACCTCTATATAAAATACAATCGTTAGGACATGCATGTATACATTGATAATCTATACCAAGGTTGTTGATTATCTTCTTCATTTCATCATGTGAGGTAAGAAGAATATTCTGACTTGGTAAAAATGTTTCAGATAATAACCTATAAGTTTATAAAAAAAAGATATATTAAAAAAAGTAAATAAATAAATATACATATATATATGCATATAATTTTATATATGTGTATGCTTATGTGCATCTTCAAAATATTCGCGCAAAATTTGATTGTTTTGGATGGCAGGATACGATTGTTTGTTTTGGAGGATATGAGGTATGTACCTTCATTGAATGATTTGTCGATTCTATCATATGTTTAGTTTGAAAGTGTGACAAGCGGGTTTATAATTGCTATTCAAAGAATTTGGCATTGTTTATAGGCCATACGATGGTGACAGGATGAATCGCATGCATAGAGGTTACTCAAGATAGAGCAACCTGATTATAAGGGACTAGTACCAACAAGATTCCTGGGGTATGCAATAAACCTCTTGCATGTCAACGATGAGCATCTGAACTTTAGGATACAAAGTGGAAATCATGGTGGCTTGAGAGGATCACTTTTATACAGCTTGTTCAAAGAACTTCAAGTTTATGACCTGGAAGTTTTTTGAACAAGTTGTATAAAAGTGATCCTCTCAAGCCACCATGATTTCCACTTTGTATCCTAAAGTGCAGATGCTCATCATTGACATGCAAGAGGTTTACTGCATACCCTAGGAATCCTGCTGGCACTAGTCCATTATAATCAGATTGCTCTATCTTCAGTAACCTTTGTGCATGCGATTCATCCAGGTCACCATCGTATGGCCTATAAACAGTGCCAAATTCTTTGAATAGCAATTATAAATCCGCTTCTCACACTTTCAAACTGAACATATGTGTGAATCGACAAATCATTCAATGAAGGTACATACTTCATATCCTCCAAAACAAACAATCGTATCCTACCATCCAAACAATCAATTTTTTCACGAATATTTTGAAGGATGCATTAATAGTTTTAAAAGATGCGCAGACAAAAAGTGTCCATTCAATTCAAGTTCTTGTTCTTACCTTATCTAAAGTAAGAATAAAAACCTCCATGTATTTATACATATATATTTATGCATATATATATAAATAGATAGAAAATTGAAAATTATACCTTAATAGTGTCAAAACAAATACATTACTCCATCCATAATGATTTTGAAGGTTGAGAATAAGTAAGCTCGCACTTAGTCGTTTCAAAGGACTTCCTTCATATACATGCTTTAGACATTCCTCTCGAAGATATTTCTCATTTTTTGAAATATCAATGCTCTCACTGTCATTTTGATACCAATCCTCAATAAAATCTGCCATGCCATCATCTTCATCATTGTCACACAAATCTTGTACTTTATCGTCTTTTGAATATAGATCTTTCAACTTTGCATATTGCACAGGATGAGTTTTGCGTAGCCTCCTCATGGAAGCTTCTGATAAATGAGGTATTACTGGTAATTATGAATGTTATGGAGGAATATCATCAACATCATACGTTGGAATCTACACGGATAAATAAAATTTATTAGTATTCCATAAATGAATAAAAAGTAAACTTTAATTATGAAATTAAGTATATAACTTATTAAATATGGATAGAAAATTTTTATTCTCTCTAGCTAAAAGGTGCTCTTGGAGGTCTACGCCATCCATACTTCACTAATAGTTCATCACCAGCATGTAATGTAGTAATAGCATTGACAACTATGTATCTTGATACATCTCTACTCATGTATAGTGATTCATGACTATTTTCACACTCCTCAAATGTGCAATTAGTCCATGAACTATTATGTAACCCTCGACTACTATTTATTAAACCTGCTATATTTCCATGTGTGTAAGGTCTTCCATGAATATATAATCTTTCATTTTCTGCATGTAAAATCCTTCTACTAGTAAGGGATGTTGCGTTCAAGCATATTCCATAAGTACTCATGCTTTGAACATAACGTGAAAGTCAATGCCAATCTCCCCATCCATATATAGGACCACAAAATGACATAAGAGTGACTTCAGAGTTCGAAGGCACATATAAATCCTCTACAATAAAGAGACCATGACCAGCATTAGTAATAGTGGATGGAGAAATCATATAGTGATTACCCCAAAAGTTGAGAACCTCTCCATCTAAAGGAAGTGGTCCTCTATTCCATCCTCCATATCTTCTTCTATCATATGTTTGTACTAAAGAACGATCACGAGCTGGCAATTGATAATCTCCAGCCGTTTCATTCTCTAAACCAGGATGTAGAGTATTTCAAGAAACCTCTGCTTGTAATTGATGAACAGCAAGTCCATGACATGTACGAGGTATATTAACATTATGAGAAAAATTATCATCATCATCATCATCGAGCAAGTATTCCTCTATATCAACAATAATTTGATTTTATATATGGTTTTCAAATAAAATAATGACATTAATATATATAGAAAATACATACCCAAGCATTATCACGTTGACTAGGTGATGGTGCACACTCAAAAGTACCATACTCTGCCTCATGTTCAATACAGTCCAGTCGTGGTCTTCGATACGTGCCATAACAAGAGTTACACCAACATATAATATGCTCTTCATAGTATAATTCATCATAATTCCTATGGGAGGACACATGTGAAGTGTTGCATGGGTAGGAGGTGGTGGAGTACCCTCTGATTGATCAGAATCTGCACATAATAAGAAACAAAAACAAATATAAGTTATGTATCCATCAAATATATTTAAAATTAAATGTTTGATACACTTACAGTATAAATTCGTTGCATGATGAGGAGACGGTGGTGGAGTTCTATCTGATTGATCAGAATCTACAAATAATGGTATTTGATATTAATAATCTGATTATCTACATACACAAAAAACTCACATATACATATTTAAACATACACACATATTCACATATACACATTTACACATACACACATATTCACATATACACAACTACACATTATTGTGGGATAAATGCATGTATTTTGTATGAATGAGTGTATATGCATGCATTTGTGTGTATGTATATATGTGGATATGTATATGTGTGTTTATGTTATATGTATGTATATGTATACATATATGTATGCGTATATGTTTGCATGTATATGTGTATGTGGGTATGTGTATGTGTATGTGTGTGTATGTATTCTCATTTTTTTTTTGTTTGAGATTAAATTAACAAGAGATATTGTATGGTCGAAAAAAATAAGAGGCGAGCTAACATAACACCTGAGACGTGGCAGTTTTTTCATAGACAGCTACGTCTTCAGGAGTCATTTCCTCAGCAGAAGGTACACAAATTAATAGTTTATATTTATAATTTTTATATATTTTAGTAATTGTTTATATTTAATTTATGTATTTTTTTTCTTGAATAAACAGGCTGCTGCAAAGAAAAGAGTGGAGTCGGGCCACACATCGCACCTATGCCAAATGGGCCATAATGGTTTTGTAGCTACATTTGTAAGTATATGTGTTATTGTGAGTATATTTTTTATTTTAGTTAAAATGCAAGCAAATAATCTTTTTTATTTGTTTCATTGCAGCGGAAGGATTATGGCCGATATCCTACGAAACATGAGATCGAGTATGCTACACATTTTGGATATCGGCGTTTGAGCCAGTATATGCAAGATCATCCTGATGCCTTTGTGAGTATTTTTAAATTTTATATAATTATTTTATTTTTATGAATGGTTTAATTGTTTTATTTATTTATGTTTGTTATATGTAATACAGGAGTATTATGGAGAGACAAATATGGATGAGGTGGAGAGACACACACAGGAGGGACGATCTCAATCGTCACAGGGTGATCATGACGATGAGGATGAAGAAGATCAGGATGATCATGATATTGTTGATGATGATGATGATGATGATTAGGATTTTAGTTGATTATGACATTGGATTATATGTATTTACATTGATATATATATATATTTATTTTTTTTTAATTTCAGTTATGTTTTGAATTGTGTGTATGGTATTAAGTAATGAAGAGTTTTGTTCTATTGATTGTTATTATTGTTTATATTAAGCATGTGTTTTAATACTTTAATTATATAATTCATTCATATGTGTGTACCTAAGTGTATATGTATGTGTGTGTATATGTATGTATGTGCATGTATGTGCATGTGTATATGTGTGTATATGTATGTATGTGCATGTGCACGTGTAAGTGTATATGTGTGTATGAGTATGTGCATGTGCATGTGTATGTGTGTGTATATGTATGTACATGTATATGTGTAACTCTATGTGTATATGTGTGTATGTACATGTATATGTGTATATGTAGGTATATGCATGTGTGTGCGCATGTGTATATCTGTTTTAATACTTTAATTATATAATTCATTCATATGTGTGTACCTAAGTGTATATGTATGTGTGTGTATATGTATGTATGTGCATGTGTATGTGTGTATATGTATGTATGTGCATGTGCAGGTGTAAGTGTATATGTGTGTATGAGTATGTGCATGTGCATGTGTATGTGTGTGTATATGTATGTGCATGTATATGTATAACCCTATGAGTATATGTGTGTATGTGCATGTATATGTGTATATGTAGGTATGTGCATGTGTGTGTGCATGTGTATATGTGTTTTAATACTTTAATTATAAAATTCATTCATATGTGTGTACCTAAGTGTATATGTATATCTGTGTATATGTATGTATGTGCATGTGTATGTGTGTGTATATGTATGTATGTATGTGCATGTGCATGTGTAAGTGTATATGTGTGTATGAGTATGTGCATGTGCATGTGTAAGTGTATATGTGTGTATGAATATATGCATGTCCATGTGTATATGTGTGCATATGTATGTGCATGTATATGTGTAACTCTATGTGTACATGTGTGTATGTGCATGTATATGTGTATATGTAGGTATGTGGATGTGTGTGTGCATGTGTATATGTGTGTGTACGTTTGTGCATATATATGTGTATATATGTGTATAATGTATGTATATGCATGTGTATATGTATAAAACATGCATGTGTATGTGGATGCATTTCCATTTGCATCCATGTGCATGCATGTGAATGTGCATGCATGTGGATGTGCATATACATATATTTGTGTATATGTTAATGTGTGTATGTATATATATATATATATATATATATATATATATATATATATATATATATATATATATATATATATATATATATATATATATATATATATATATATATATATATATAGTTGATATATTTAGGTAGTGATGTGTGTGAACACTCTAGGACCGTCGGGGCACTTTTTCCCTCTTTAGGAGGTTTTTTTCCCCCGGTTTGTATATACGCCTATTGCCCTAATGGGCTACTTATCTTTGTACATTCTCTAGTAATACATTCAGTATTGTGTGTTTGTGCTCCAAGCTTCTTCTCTTCCTTGTGCTGTTCGCGTGCTTCCGCAGACGTCTATCTCCAACAATTGGTATCAGAGCAGGTCCTCGCTTCTTCTAGGGCGCCATCGACACTCCTCCATTTGAATTCTCAGATTCGCATGAAATTTGGTGAGCATACTCAGGCTGTTTCCGAGATCAAAACAACTTCGCTATGTGGTGCCAAAATCGCGATCTGAGCTCGTTTCGGCCTCCGAACGCACTATCAAAGCGCTTGTGCAGGCTATTTTGTCCTTTTGTGCCAAAGGTATATACCAGCTTTTGTTCGCCAGTTTAAGGGTCTCGAAGTCTGCTACAGGTCTAGCAGAACTCGTCTGGGCAGTTCCGTTCAACTTTTTGAGATACAGTCAATTTTCTGCATCAAGGTATTTTAGTCACCGGCCATGGCTGAAAGCAGTGATGTATTCCGTATGTTGGCTGTTGAGGATAAGTTGGATGGTACCAACTACCCATTATGGGATTATATGATGCGACATGTACTGGTTGCAAAAGGACTGTGGAACATTGTGTAGGGTGTTGAAAGACGTCCTATTACACCTACGACTACAGGTACTACAAATACAGGTGCTGGAGGTGTTGGAGGTGATGAAGATGGTGTCGAAGATGATATTCCACAGATTCCTGTTCGTGCTGCTATTTCTATTGCACCTACTGCAGAGCAGATTCGTTGGGATGGCAGAGATGCCCAGGCACATGCATTGATAGCTTTGTCTGTCAAACGTGCCATTATTCCTCACATTCGCTCTTGCAGAACAGCAAAGGATGCTTGGGATACACTTACCACTTTGTACCAGGCTAGGAATGAGGCTCGTGTTGCTTACCTCCGAAAACAGTTGGAGATTGAGCACATGAATGAAGGTGATTCTATGGACAGTTTTCTTACAAAGATCAAAGACCTAAAGGAACAATTGATTTCTGCTGATGAGGTTATACCAGATAGCTCACTTGTGCAGACCGTTCTTGAATGGTCTTCCTGATTCATATCAGAGTTTTGCCTCTACTCTTCGATTGATGATGAAAGGCAATCCGAATGCCTTGTCATTTGAGGAATTAGTCTCTGTTCTGTTGCAAGAAGATCAATCCAGGCAGAACAGGTCCATTATGCGTGTTGCAGATCAAGCTTTCCTGGCTAGTCAGAAGGGCAAAGGAAAATGGAGCTCCTCTACTAGTAAGCAGAAATCTGCAAATGCTGCACAATCGAAGAACCAGGATAAAGATGAGAAGAAATCAGAAAAGAAGAAATTGTTCTGCAAGTACTATAAAGGAAATGATCATATTATAAGGAACTGTCAAAACTGTCTGCTAAAGAGGCAAAGAAGAAAGAGGCTGGAATGGTTGTTGCAGAGGCCTCTACACCAAAAACAGAGTCTGCAAATCTTGTGCAGGAAGAAGAATGGGCGTTTACTACTGTCTGCAGTTTTGACCCATCTTCTCATGATCAGTGCATGTCTGCAGTAGACTCAGATGTTTGGTACTTTGACAGTGGAGCGACCAAACATATTACCTCGCAGCGCAGTTTCTTCTCTTCACTCGAGCCTGCCCCTACAGGGAATACTGTCACATGCGCCAATAACTCCTCTTATCCTGTTATGGGAGTTGGTAAGATCATTCTGACTACTGCTGATGGTAGTTCGTTCACTTTGTCAGATGCTTTATTTGTGCCAGGGATCAAAAAGAACCTGTTATCATTTTCTGCATTAGCCAAGATTGGCTTGGTTGTGAAATTCGTTGATGACAGGTGTACAGTACATGATCTCTCAAATGGTGATGTGATTATTGCTTCTGGCATCTTATGTCGTGGGCTGTATAAGCTCATAGACTATGAAAGATCTGCGAATGGTTCGGCATGTGCAGTTCATAATTCTCAGGCTATGTCAGATGCAAAGCTTTGGCATGCACGCTTTGGTCATCTGAATTTTGCTAGTTTGCTACGCCTGCAGAAATCTGAAATGGTGTCCTCTTTGCCCAAACTTGAGGCTCCTGGAAAACATGTTTGTGAAGGCTGTATTTTGGGCAAAATGTAGCGTTCTTCCTTTCCAAAAGATGGTTGAGTTCGGGCTACGCAGAAATTGCAGCTTGTACATAGTGATGTGTGTGGTCCTATGCAGACACCCTCTTTTGGAAATTACCTTTACTTTGTGACTTTCATTGATGATTTTTCCAGACATGCATGGGTATATCCACTCAAAGCAAAGTCCGAAGTGTTCATGTGCTTCAAACAGTTTTTGGTTTTGGCTGAAAATCTGTCAGCATGTAAAATGGGCACCCTCCATTCTGATCGAGGGGGGGAATATATGTCTTTAGATTTTAATGCATTTCTGGCTGAACATGGGATAAAACACCAGTGTACAGTGCTGTATACACCTCAACAGAATGGAGTTGCTGAACGAAAGAACACGTCACTCATGGAGATGGCGAGGTGCATGGTCAAAAGTCAGGCTTTACCACATAGTTTCTGGCTTGAGGCTGTCATGTGTGCAGCATATGTACTGAACAAGTGTCCCACTAAAGCGTTGCAGTCTATCACTCCATATGAGGCTTGGCATGACCGCAAGCCATCTGTTGCTCATCTGCGTGTTTTTGGTTGTTTGGCATATGCATTAGTGCTTGAACAACATAGCAGAAAATTGGATGATAAGGTAGTAAAATGTATTTTGTTGGGTACAGTTCTGAAAGTAAAGGCTATTGTCTGTATCATCCACAGACTAAACACATTCTGGTTAGCCGTGATGTTGTCTTTGTGGAAGATGCTATTCAGCCATTGCTTTCATGTACTAAGGAGACATCTGTTAGCTCCAAAGACATGTATGATACTTTGATGCCTCTTTTTACAGGTGGACAGGCTAGTGCTGGTCCTAATGAGGCAACTTCTCAGCCTTTGCAGGTTTCATATGATGATGCAGATCATTCCATTTCTGATGCAGATTTACATGATGCACTTGTTGATGAGAGAGCTGATATTGAGCAGGCAAAAACTATGCCAAAATGGCTGGTGCAGACTTTGCGTGACAACAAATTAGATGCACCTTTGTCATATCGTACTCGTTCAGGCTCTCATAGTGCCTCCTTTGCATCATATTGCTATGCTATGGCTACATCTAGTCTCTGTGATGAGAATGAGCCTGTTTCTTTTGATGAAGCACAAAATTCAGAAAATTGGATGGCTGCTATGCAATCTGAATATGATGCTATAATGAAGAATGGTACATGGTCTTTATGTGACTTGCCTCCTGGCAAGAAGGCCATTGGCACTAAGGGGTATACAAGTTGAAGCGTAAACTTGATGGTACAGTTGACAGGTATAAGGCTAGGCTTGTTGCAAAGGGTTATGCACAGGAAAGAGGCATTGATTTTGATGAGACCTTTGCACCTACATGCCGTATGACTACTGTTCGGAGCATTTGTGCACTTGCAGCCCATCACGGTTGGAATGTACATCAGTTGGACATTAAAACAGCATTTCTGAATGGTGACTTGCATGAAGAAGTGTATGTTTTTCAGCCCCGTGGCTTTGTGCAGAAAGGGCATGAAAACCAGGTTTGAAGGTTAAAGAAGGCATTATATGGTTTAAAGCAAGCACCACGTGCTTGGTATGAGAAGATACATGCCTATCTGATTGCACATGGTTTTGAGAACAGTCCAACTGAAAGCACCTTATATGTTAAACGTGCTAATGATGTGCTTCTGATCATTGTTGTCTATGTTGATGACATGCTGCTCACTGGACCTATTGAGACACATATTGCTGATTTTAAGGCTGATTTGCATGCCTCATTTGAGATGTCTGATTTGGGGCATTTGCATCACTATTTGGGCATTCAGTTTATGCAAGTTGATGGTGGAATGGCTTTGTGTCAAACGAAATATATTGACACATTATTGCAGCATTTTGGCCTTGAAGACTGTAAGCCTATTGCCACTCCTATGGAGACAGGTTTACGATTGAGTCTTCATGATGCTCGAGATGCATTTGATGTTGTTCTCTATCAGTAGGCTGTTGGATGCTTGATTTACTTATGCATTACTCGGCCAGATATTCAGTTTGTTGTCTCACAGATGAGGAGGTTTATGCATTGCCCAGGAGTCACGCATTGGAAAGCGGTTAAGCGCATCTTTCGCTACTTGAGTGGTACTAGGCTACTTGGGTTATTTTTTCCCAAGGGGGATCACTATCGCCAGATTTGCATGTTTTTTCTGACTCAGATTGGGCTGGTTGCTATGACACTCATGTGTCCACCAGTGGTTTTTGCTTCATGCTTGGTACCTCATGTATGTCTTGGTTGAGCAAGAAGCAGGCGACTGTGGCCACTTCCAGTTGTGAGGCTGAGTATAGGGCAGCTTTCACAGCGACTTTTGAGTGTGTGTGGCTCAGACGCCTTCTGGCTGATTTGGGTGTTGGCCAGTCTTCTGCCACCACCATCTTCACTGACAGTTAGAGCGCATTGGCAATTGCGAGGAACCCTGTGTTCCATGCTCGCACTAAGCACATTGAGGTGCATTATCACTATGTCAGGGAGAGGTTCTCTGCTGGGGAGATCAGCTTGGCATATGTGCCCATGCAGGAGAACATTGCAGACCTTTTCATGAAGGCTCTACCTAGGGAGAAGTTTGAAGCTTTCCGCAAAGCTTTGGGCTTACTTCCTTTTGTGGAGTGATTTCCACATAGCTTGGCACTTCCTTATACATGAGTGCCAGCTCCTTGTTCACCGCATCACTCCCAGGGGGGATTTGTTGATATATTTAGGTAGTGATGTGTGTGAACACTCTAGGACCGCCAGGGCACTTTTTTCCCTCTTTAGGAGGTTTTTTTCCCCCGGTTTGTATATACGCCTATTGCCCTAATGGGCTACTTATCTTTGTACATTCTCTAGTAATACATTCAGTATTGTGTGTTTGTGCTCCAAGCTTCTTCTTCTTCCTTGTGCTGTTCGAGTGCTTCCGCATACGTCTATCTCCAACACACACACACACACACACACACACACACACACACACACACATATATATATATATATATATATATATATATATATATATATATATATATATATATATATATATATATATATATATATATATATATATATATATATATGCAATAATGCGTGCATGTAAGTCTTTTTATGTGGTTGTAGATATGTTTGTGCATGTGCATGTGTATATGTGTGTATGTCTAAGTGTATGTGCACATCTATCTCTGTGTATATATGTGTGTGTATGTGCATGTGTATATGTGTATATGTGTGAAAGTGCATCTTCATCATGTATAAGTGTATAAGTGCATATCAATAAGTGTGAGTATGCTATCTAATGAAAATAACACAATTCAAATGATATACAAAGAATAGAAATTGTACTTACAATCGTTAGCCATACTTTTTGCTTGGTTAGCTTCTTCAATAACCTGCAATAAAGAGAGAGAGAGAGAGAGAGAGAGAGAGAATTCAAAAAGAGAAAGATGTAGAAAGAGAGAAACATAGACAGAGGAAGACAATAAGAGAGAGCTTAGGCAAAACAACAATTCTGTATATACTTGCTTCAGCTCGTAAGCGCAGCGCAATTGCGAACGTTGGAAAGCTCTTCGATCATATGTGTGAAAATGCCGATCGAAGAGCCTCCAACGTTTTAATTTTCTTTCATCAACAGACCGTCGTGTAAGCGATGCTACGCCTCATCGCATAAGTGACAATTTTTAGCGTCGCTTATGCGACGCCAAAAAACGTTGCCTATGCAACGTAAGAAAGCGTCGCTTATGCCGCAAAAATCGTCGTTCACTTCGTCGTTTAATCGACGGTCTGTGCGCGACGCTAATTACGATGCACATTACAATTTTATAGCGACAAAATTCTGTCACCTTAACCGTCGCTATACGCCCGTATTCATTGTAGTGATTGAATTAAAGCACCTTACAGATGGAGTACATGTTTCAATGAGGTATCAAACTCCATTTAAAATTATTTTAAGCTCGTTGGAAAGAATTTGAGTCTCCTAGTGTGAACTTTGGATGTTGTTATCTTCAAGATATGGATTTGAAAACTGAACGGTGATCTTAAGAAGATTCTATCACTTTCATGTTGCATTTAAGATTAGAGATACTCCATCATGCCTCAGTCTAAATCTCCTTGAAATCAGCTACAACGCCTGTGTATTCTAGGTATTTTAAAACTATAATAAAAATATCATCGATAAAAAGATAGATTAAGGTCCGACCCTCGCACGTGATGCAATGGGAATAGAAAAAGTGGAATACATTTCAGCAGATTTATTTTTTTGAGAGTACAATGAATTGGAAATACACACTCACACACCCAACCTCGTAAAGTAGAGGCACCATCATAAGAGACTCATGGATATGTCTAGCCAAGGCTTGAACTCAAGACTTTTTTTTTTTTGAGCGTACAATGAATTGAACATACACACTCACACACCCAACCTTGTAAAGTAGAGGCACCCATCATGAGAGACTCATGGACATGTCTAGCCAAGACTTGAACTCAGGACTTTCTCTCACAGCTTCAAGGCATTAGCCAGTTGGTTACGCGGACTCGGACCAATTCAACAGATCATTATATGGAAATGTTGCTCAAATCCCTTGTCGATTATCCATCTATTCACGGAGAATTATAACATGTCATGTTTGTTCCTGTACGTTGTGTGAATATCAAATCTCTGAGATTCAGGTCGAATCCGATGGTAAAAGGAGTTTGCTTTGTCGCCAAGCTTTTTGGCGACCTTTTACTAAACCTTTTGGCCACCTGTCTACCAATTGAGTTGCGTACTTAAGCATAGAGAGAGCCATCCTGGTCGATTTTTGCTGGCTGGACTGGTAAAGATCATGAAGGAACAACCCTGGGACAGGGCGGTTTTGCACTCTGCAGAGGGGTGAATAGAATGCAACAATCAGTACGTCCGTGCTCCTGCTTTCGGAGGCAGTCTGCTGGAGAGAGAGAGAGAGAGAGAGAGAGAGAGAATGGCTTTTGGAGGCTCCGAGGGAGTGTCCCCTCAAGTTACGACAACCCATGTGCAAAGAGAGGTAGAGAGAAAGAGAAACGCTATGACGCAGTTTACAGGGATTAGAATCCACAGAGAGAGAGAGAGAGAGTAATTGCATCGCACAGAGTTTAGAATCCAGATGCTCTGGTCGTGCCATCCCGAAAACAAATGTCGCCATTCCTAGCTTGGATCGTTCTAAACAAATGTTAGGGCTCACGCTTCCACCGCAGGATTGTCCCCGCGCGGCTCTGTACACATTCCCTCGCGCTTCTCTCTCTCCCTCTCTCTCTCTCTGGCTTTATGTCGAACCATCCTATATATGTCATAGACACCTTCCTCATGTCTCCCGTGAGCAGTCTCCCATGCTCACCATTAACGCTTCACGCTGCCGACAAAGTTTAATGGTTTGTCTGATTTTAAACCCCTGATGATTCACGATACGATCTTTCTTTCAGATCAAGGAACAGCAAGCTTCAATCGCAAATCCTACTACCGTTTGATGGCAAACGCATGTGCGCTCTCGCAGATCGAATAAACTTCACGGGGTTTCTTCTCATGTATTCACGTTCTCTGCTTTCTCTCTTGTTCCCTTGGCTCGTCCTTCTACACTGTCTATTGAGATCTTAACTGTACTCGAGCAAATCCGGATGTTAAACAGACTTCAATCATAGTCTCAGTTCCTGTCCGAATGTAGTTCGTTTATATCGCCCTGCTTAGAAACAGTCTACGTAGGCAGATTATAGTGCAGATTTGATCCAAAAGATCTTCACCCATCTCTCTCTCTCTCTCTCTCTCTCTCTCTCTCTCTCTCTCTCTCTCACACACACACACACACACATACATACACGAGTGCACGCACAATGGGCTTTATTGTTCATTGCGGCTCCACTCTTAGCATCGTTATTAGTATCCTTATCATTGTATTACGAGACATCTGCATTCAAACACTTGAGATGTTCGAACGCTATAGGGAATCATACTGCTATAGCAGCATAAATCATCCTCTGCTTACTGAAGTAGACAGCTTCGAATATCGTCATTCTGCCATGGATTTCGACAGCATTGACCATGCGCAGGTAAGATCTAGGTCTACTCTGAGGACCGTCGTGTACGAGGAGACCAAACAAGGTGAAATGGATGTGAGCACTTGTTATTGGTGCGAGCGAGAGCCAAAACCTAATGGGAGCTCCATGGATTGCTCTGTGTGCCTGTGCGAATTTGAGAAGGGACAGAAGCTCTGCATTATGCCGACTTGTTCCCATGCTTTCCATGGTGATTGCATTTACAGGTGGCTTGATCAGGACCACAGCACTTGCCCTCTCTGCAGGGCACCTCTTCTTACGCTGCAAATGTCAGCAACTGATGTTGGCGATGATTCTGCATGTCCACCTTCCTGAAAGATGGGAATCGTGCGACTCACTTGGACTGTAAATTCCTTTCTTCAAGCTTTTAATCCCGGTGGTCGTCTCAATGCTTCCTTAACGACATTTACAGAAATACCAGCTAAAAGTCTGGATACGCAGCTTCTTGAAAGGCCATCTGCAGTGTCACCATCTATATGAGCAGAAGTCGTAGCACTTGCTTCGAATATAAATTTTGCCTTTTTCCTTCTTTTAGCTCATATTATTTTGGACTGTTCCTGGGTGTCGGAACATAGTAATCCAAAGGTATGCAACGGTAATTTCACATCATGTATTAGAAAGCACATAGATTTGATATGCACAGAAAATGCTCAATGGCGCCATTGTATTGTGATTTTTTGCAACTGCAAATCCTGCAAATTGTGATATTAATCTTGGATTAGTGCGAAATCTATGTTTTGGGTTTGCTTCATATGACTTTACTATTGCGAGGCTACAAGAGGGAAGTGTGTCGTCATACCCATAAGCAAAATCAAAGATAAATCTTGTCGTGCGATTGATCGGTTCACAGCGAAGCATAGTTCATCAATGCGTCTCTATTCGTCGCCGAGTCCGACCTTCAATTTCGACAGCGTGCTACATCTCCACACATCGCGCAAATCCTCACAAAGGACCTTAATGCTGTGAGAATCATCTTCAGAGAGAAACTAGAAACCAACCCTATGCCGTTGTTGCGCAATCCTTTACAGAATCTCTCCTTTTCTAAAAATCATCACCAGATCACCGACCTTCATGTTAGGATATGATATATTCAGGGATACTCCAACCACATCATGATTTCGGCCCGTGCCTTTCAGGATTCCAGGCATAATGCAACACATCATTCACTAGACTTTATTTCCGGACGATGCATCCACCGTCATAAGTGATCCTAATAGTGTAAGAGATATAGCTCGTGAACGGTATGCCTTCTGGTAGTGTCTTGAATAGGATGCCCTCTTGTCCGGGATCGCGCTATTAATCTTTTTCTCGGTAGTTATACATGATAAGATGGGCTCGATACATTGTCATAATCTGATGCAGATGTACTCGTTTCCTAAATATTATGAGTAATAAAACATACAAATGAATAGATCTTCAAAGTTGAAAATGATTTCTAACCGTCCTATGAGATGCATGTAGTCTCTATAGCTATGCGAGTCAAACACTTTCATACGAGAGCATGTTGAACAACCATGAAAATCCATCCAACACAATCGAACTTTCTTCCTAAGGAATATGCTTTCTCTAGCTTAAGGTTTATCACTCGTATGATGTGTAGGATATCCAATCCGTTTGCACAATGGAGGATGCTCCTTGAAAATCACAGACTCAAAAATGTATAGGTATGTATGCTTATATGCATGTATGCATTTATGCACACACACACACACATATGTGTCTCTGTGTGTGTCTATGTATGTAGGCATATATTTGTATATGTGTATATATGTACACACACATACATTCAAATCGACACATACATACATCCATCCATACATACATACACACATATATACATACATATATACATACATACATACATACCTCCATACATACATACATACATACACACATATATACATACATAGGTACATACATACATATATACATACATACATACATACACACATACCTACATACATGCATGCATGCATGTGTGCATGCAAATCCACTCAAGTACATACATACATACATACATACATACATACATACATACATACATACATACATACATACATACATACATACATACATACATACATACATACATACATACATACATAGTTACATACATACATACATACATACATACATACATACATACATACATACATACATACATACATGCATGCATGCATACATACTTACATACATACATGCCTATATACATACATGCACACATACATACATATAGAAATACAAATCCATTCATCCATATATACATACATATGCAAATATATACATGCACGAGTGCAAGATGAAGACATACATGCATACATACATGCATCCATATGTTCATACATACATACATACATACATACATACATACATACATACATACATACATACATACATACATACATACGTACATCCATGCTTGCAAAGCCACTCACGTACATACATACATACATCCATCCATACATACATCCATCCATACATACATACATACGTACGTACATATATACATACATACATTCATACATACATACATACATGCATACATACATACATACATGCATAGATACATGCATCCATATGTTCATACATACATACATACATACATACATACATACATACATACATACATACATACATACATACATACATACATACATACGTACATACATCCATGCTTGCAAAGCCACTCACGTACATACATACATACATACATCCATCCATACATACATACATACGTACGTACATATATACATACATACATACATTTATACATTCATACATACATACATGCATGCGTGCATACTTATATAGATACATGTCTACGTACATACATGCATACATACATACATACAAACATATATGAATCCATTCATCCATATATACATACATATACAACCGTATACATACATGAGTGCAGGAATGTAGACATACATGCATAGGTACATAAATCAATGTGTTCATACATACATACATACATACATACCTACCAATATACATGCATGCATGCATGTGTGCATGCAAATCCACTCATGTACATACATACATCCATCCATACACACATGCATACATACATAGTTACATACATACATACATACATACATACATGCATACATACATACATACATACATACATACATACGTACATACATACATACATGCATGCATGCATACTTACATACATACATGCCTACTTACATACATGCATACATACATCCATACATGCATACATACATACATACATACATACATGCATACATATATAAATACATACATAAATGCATTAATCCATATATACATAACAAATCCAGTCATGTACATACATACATACATACACACATAAATACATTCATAGTTACATACATACATACATATATACATACATGCATACATACATACATACATACATACATACATACATACATACATACATACATACATACATACATACATACATACATGCATGCATACTTACATACATACATGCCTACGGACATACATGCATAAATACATGCATACAAACATGCATACATACATACATACATACATACATACATACATACATACATACATACATACATACATACATACATACATACATATATAAATCCGTTCATCTATATATACATACATACAAAACTTTATACATACATGAGTGCAGGAATGTAGGCATGTATGCATAGATACATACATCCATGTGTTCATACATACATCCATGTGTGCACACATACATACATACTTTCATGCATACATACATACATACATACATACAAATAGAAATACGTACATACATAAATAATTTTGTCTTTGTATGTATGTGCCTAATAGATGTGTATGTAGATACATACCTATTTATGTGTATCTTTGCATGCATGTATGTATGTATGTATGTATGTATGTATGAATAATTTATGTATTTATATATGCATGCATGCATGTATGTATGTATGTATGTATGTATGTATGTATGTATGTATGTATGTATGTATGTATGTATGTATGAATGTATATATCTATGTATGTGTAGGTGTATGTACTTATAGAACACACATACACACACACACACACACACACACACACACACACATATATATATATATATATATATATATATATATATATATATATATATATATATATATATATATATATATATATATATATATATATATATATATATATATATATATATACATATATATATATATATATATGTGTGTGTGTGTGTGTGTGTGTGTGTATAAATGCACACATACATATATGCATACGTAAATACATATGTAGATATCCTTTCTGCTACACCATTTTGTTGAGGAGAGTACCTGCAACTAACTTCCCTTTTTATACCTGCATTCCACAAGTAGTCACTGAATTCATTAGGGAAATACGCTCCCCCTCCATCTGACCTTAGTCTCTTCAATTTTTGTCTTGAAACTCTTTGTGCATACACATGATAATGTTTGAATGTATTGGACACCTCTGATTTATCTTTGATCACATATATGGTGATCCACTTGGTAGCATCATCATCATAAATCACATAATATCTTGAACCATTAATGCTATAGTCCTTTGATGGTCCCCACACATTTGTATGCACCAATTGACGCTTCTCTGAATACATGGAACCATGCTTATTATATGATTGCTTATGAGCCTTACGTAATTGGCATGCTTCACATCTATATGTCATGTGTTGACCTGCAACATTAGGTAATCCAAGCACTGAACCATTATTGATCATATCCTTAATACCTCTTTCATTGAAATGTCCAAGCCTTTTATGCCAAAGATCTAACTCAGAGATCTTATGTCCTCCATAAGTGAATAAGGCATGACCAAGAATGCCTTGAATCTTCAATGGGAATAGCCTTCCTTCTTTCTTTCCTGAAACAATTTATTTATACCCATTGCTAGGGTCTACCACAAAAACTCCATCATTAGTGAACCTTACCTCATAACCTTTCTCTACAATTTTCACTACAATTATTCGATTCTTTGGAATTGTAGGAACATACAAAACCTTACTCAGAAGAGTGCTTCCATCCTTGGCCTTTACTGATCCAATGGACTCCCCATTATGCTTTGTATTTTCACCTGTTTGAACTTTATGATTAGTTACCTTATTCTCCAAATTGGTCATCAAAGCTATGTTGCCACTCATGTGATTGCTACACTGTGAGTCAATGTAGACTCTTTGATCTTCACTTTGTTTTTTACAAGTTGCATTCATAATCAAGGTTGAATCCTCTTTGTGATCTAAAGCATAGTTATAATAGGTATTATTGTAGGATCGACTTTGAAAGCCTCTACCTACATTTCTTCCAAAGTAACGTCTACTACCTCTACCTCTAAAATTACCTCTCTGATTTCTATTACCTTTTCCTCTTGAATTAAAGTTTTGATTGTATCATCCACCATTCTGATTATTATGCGAACATTCATGACCTAAATTGTTAGTCTTACCACAAATCCAGCAAGCTTTGGCACCATCTTTATTATTTCTACCTCTTATTCTTCCTTTGCCACCACCTCTTCCTCTTAGGAAGTTAGCTTGGCTAGTTGTGCCTTCATCTTCATTCAATTGTTGCTTGCCTTTGTCAATCTTCTTCTTATCCTTTGAATACATTGCTTGACCTGTACTTTTATCAACATCGCCTTTGACATCCTGCTCAAAGGTTAGCATGTGTCTTGGTAGTTGATTCAAATCACAAGTGAAATGATCTAGTGACAATTCAGTGGATAGAATGAAAGGCTTCGACTTCTCATCTCCTCTCAAACCTGTAAGAATTTGTCTTACCAATTTTTCCTCTTCAGTATCTTCGTCAACTGCTCCTAATGCATCTGCAATGTCCTTCATCCTTGCTACACAATCAGAAATAGATTGAGAAACTTTCTTTTTGAATGTTGTTAAACGTAAAAGTGTTAAATGTATTAAAATGTATATCTTAAACGTATCTCTTAGATTGTAACGTCTCTGACTAACCGAAAGTAGTTACCAGACCAACGTGGGTTCTTGGGAGTGGTAGGGGTCTGTTAGACAGAGGCCCTATACTTATTTCTCAAACCTTCGTCACCACAACAAAAACACTTATACGCGTCTTAGCTCAATTATTAGCATTAACTGGACAATACTTGATTTCTATGTTCCTGGGTACCGAACTTCTTCCCACTAACCTGCTATTGGAACAGAGCAGTAGACTCAACAGTATGTAATAAATCAACCAGAGCGAACACTATAACTGACAGATTCATCCGTCACACCACTTTATAGCGATCTTCCAATAAAGGTTCACATTTACCGGAGGTACTAATTCTTCCTCGTATTCGGAGTTAACAGATAATAACACCGAACACCATGAATCCGGTAAAACAAACAGAACATACTTCAACAACGCTTCAAGTTACCTATTCAACTCACACAGTAATGTCACCACTTAGATTGACTTATAGTACTTAACAATCTGAAGAACACACAACAATGCAACACGACGATAGTAATCAGACACACAATCCGTTACTCAAACACTCGTTACGGTGAACTATAGTATACGCAGACGATGTAGAGCATACTCAACACCAACAGTACTCAAGACTTCACAACAGTGTAAACAATACTCTCACAAATATTTAGGCGATCAATCTGGCAATTCCAAGAAAAACGTCTCTGACTATTCTCTTTACATTGCTTTATATAGATTTTAGAGGATGCGCGTACCAACTTTTCGCGCGTATTTCAAAAAACTCCGTTACATCTGGCATCTGTTACATCTATCCCACTCCGGTGGCCGACAAACACTAGCACGCACGGTGGAATCGAACCCGCAAGTCATTTTTGTTTACAAAACTATTGTTCGTCAATGATTCCTTCTAAATACATATTTTTGGCTAATCTAAATGTATGGGCTATTTTTTTCTTAAGAGTTTCTAATAATTGTTTAAGGGTGTTTGGCTCTAATACTTGCGCATCTACTCTAACAGAGCTAAGGGCGATGGCTCCGATGAGCAAAATTTTGGCCTGTGTTTGCAAAAAGGCCTCCTGTAAGTAGAAATCATTGGATAGTGCTGCATCCCTTGAAATCTTCATTTCAGCTACTTGCTTCTGCATATCAGTGACTCGGTCTTTTTGGTTGTGCAATTGATTATCTAGTCTTTCTAACTGTTGGTTCTGGAACTGTATTGTTTTGTGATACGCATCTCTTTCTCTTCGAGCATTTGCTAAATCCTTCTGATGTTTAGCTTCCCTGAGTAATTGATGTTTAAGTATATTGTTAACTTCGTCAAGGGATTCTTTCGTTCTCTGTAGTTGTTCTTATGTTTGCTTAGCTTCTCTCTGCAGCTCTTGGTACTTCTGTATTGCTTCTCGCAGCTGGACTCTTGTTTCTTCGAGTAGGTTTCCTAGCGCGATTCTGGTATCTTCTGTATCTTTGATCGTTTGATTTCACTTTGTGATCTCTTTGTCGGCAGCAATCAATAAATCTTCTTTTTCATGCACTGCTGCCAGAGCCTTATCTCGTTGGCTTGTGATTTCTTCCTGTGCTTGGAGTGTGGCCTGTAATTGCTTTATCTGTTCATGGAGTGAGTGGTTTTTTGCTTTTGCTGCCTGTAACTCTTCTTGGAGGGGGGTGATATCTGCCTCCATCACTTCCAATTTGCATTGGAAGTCATCTCGTGCATCGTCTGTGATTTGCTTCAAATGTTGCGGCAGTTGTTGGGATAAGTTAATCAAGAGGCGACCGATAGATTCTAACTCAAAGAAGACTGGAATGGAGTGGGGTGGCAGAGGAGGGCGAGGTTGTGAAGAAGATGTGGTGAGGAGTTGTTGGGAATTCGATGGGGAATAATTGAGGGAGGATGACGAGGATTCAGTGTTTTCGGTAGGGTGATTGGCAGGAAAAAAATTAAGGGCCAATATTAGCCCAATGGCGAATATTTAGATAAATTCATTATTTTTTGCTATATTTAGTGAATAGAGAACTTTTAAAACTAGCCCAAATTTCTACAAACCCTAGTTCTAACTTTTAGAGCTTTAGCCTTTTACTCTATACGTGTGGCTGCTCATCAGTCTTCAGGTTCGCCCCACTATCGAGTGTCGTGTGGCTGCTCATCAATCTCAGGTTCGCCCCACTATCGAGTGTCAACTCTCGAAGTCGTCTGCAGGCGGCCAGGTGCCCGTGGCTACAGGTACGAGAGAGAGAGAGAGGGAGGTGTACAGGTGCTCACTGCTTAGCCTTTGACTGTACAGTGTACAGGTGCTCACTGCATTCTCTTTGCCAGAACTTTGTTCGTAAGTCATGATACATCTCTTTCTTTCCATCTGTATTTGTCCAAGTTGAAAAGGCCAAATGGGTTACCAATGGCTCAAGTTGTGGACTTCTCTACAATGATATCTAAGGCACGGGCAATGCATCGTCTTCCTTTTTGAAGTGAACTTCATTGTATTCTTTTTTGGTCAAAACTTCTCCTATTTTGATTTGATGAAGAAACTGTGCAGAACTCTTTTCTTATTCTTTTGGTCTGTCGGGAAACTCTTGATGGTGTGCAGAGTTCTACTGGTTTTGCTGAAACTTGTATTTTCTCAGTTCTTAGTAATCTCAATTGCATGTCTTGACCGAGTGCTCTTCCAATTGCAATGTGCTAGTCTTCTTTTCGGTATAGATCATTCCATCTCTTGTCCCTCAGGTGAATACACTCCAAGATTTTGAGTCCTGAAGATTATCAATCTCTAGGGAGATTTTCTAGTCTGCATGCAACATGTGTTGGATAGACTTCAAGTGCTGGTAAAGATTGGTTGCATTTCAAAGGCATTGCTTCCCTGTCTAACTTGATCTGGGAGTTGGAATCATCCCACAAAGAGGCTCAGTTCTCACATGAACAAAATTGTGAAGCCGAAAAGTTTGGCTTTATCAGTCTCTGGAAGGAAGGGACCAAGTTAACAGAGAAACAAAATCTCTCCTCTTCAAGATCGATATCTACAAGATTTATGATTGTCTTTAATGAGATGTCATCCTCTAGTCTTTGCAAGATTGTGGCATGGAGAACTAGTTGTCTGCTCTCTGATTGGTATTGCTGTCTGACAGGTAATGCTACAGCTCAAGTAAGCTCACTATATCTTCTATGCCTACAATATTCATTAGGTAAGGCTATCTTTTAAACTCTTATACTTTGTTGTCTCTGCTGATGCTTTAGACTGATCCAGTCCATTTTCATTGGCCATGCTCCAGAGATCTTTTTAATGGAGAACAAACTTTGAATTTTGGAGAGTTCAACACAATCATTAGTGATTGTGAGGAAAAATGGGTAGTCTTCAAAGGGTAGGGGGAATTCAGGCTTATCATTCACTACAGCTTTTTATAATCACGGTAGAGAATTAGCAGTTATTACTTTGCTTGCTTTATCATCATTCAGTATCAAACAAATAGAATAGCGGTAGTAGAACACTACTCTTCATAATAGCTAAAGGATAGGAGTGGAGGAAACGATTTCTTATAGCTGATTGTCTACATAAGTTTGGATTTAATGTTATACTCGGTCATTTGATTTGCAGTTAATGTGCCCTGTCTCATTGTGCCCATGGAATGAAGGCTGTAAACAAGTTACAATTGTTTCTGCATATTGGTCAGGGCTCAGCGATTGTAGCATTGGTGCAATAATGAAGAGAATTGAATACTTAGGGTCTGCTTTTGGTTCTGAATTTTGCTCTCAAAGCCTAAAAGCAGAGGTTTATTAAACTTATTTTCTAGAGGCATTATAATAAACAGTGCATTGACTCTGAATGGACATTCTTAATCTTCTTCTCACAGCTTAGAAGCAGAGATTCATTAGACTTATTTTCATATGATTATAACAATAATCAGTGCATTGGCTCATAACAGTGTGCATTTCTAATTGACAAGGAAAAGGTTGTTGTATTCTAATTAACATCACATGCTACAGATGCTGCAAAGCATGAATAATGCAATTATAACTTTTGAAGATGCAAATTGTAAATCACTGAAGGGACCCAGAAAAGAATGCATGATATGAAATTCTGCTCCTTACTCCATGGATCTTGTTTGCTATAGTAGAGACTTCTCAGTTTTTGTATTGATATCAACATTGAGAAACAAGTGAGCAGATTATTAGTAGAATAGTGGCCTTTATAGTAATTGAACAAAGGTATTTGAGGACATGATTTGGTACAATTGATTTTTTGCATAAAATGGGCTTTAATGTTGACTTCATTAGGTTATGATGGTTAGTTAATGTGCTGGTCTCACTGTGCCTGTGGAATGAAGGTTATAAACAAATTTATACTTGTTTTTGCATATTGAACCACTTTGTTTTGGACAAAGTATCTTCATAATAGCTAAAGGATAGGAGTGGAGGAAACGATTTCTTATAGCTGATTGTCTACATAAGTTTGGATTTAATGTTATACTCGGTCATTTGATTTGCAGTTAATGTGCCCTGTCTCATTGTGCCCATGGAATGAAGGCTGTAAACAAGTTACAATTGTTTCTGCATATTGGTCAGGGCTCAGCGATTGTAGCATTGGTGCAATAATGAAGAGAATTGAATACTTAGGGTCTGCTTTTGGTTCTGAATTTTGTTCTCAAAGCCTAAAAGCAGAGGTTTATTAAACTTATTTTCTAGAGGCATTATAATAAACAGTGCATTGACTCTGAATGGACATTCTTAATCTTCTTCTCACAGCTTAGAAGCAGAGATTCATTAGACTTATTTTCATATGATTATAACAATAATCAGTGCATTGGCTCATAACAGTGTGCATTTCTAATTGACAAGGAAAAGGTTGCTGTATTCTAATTAACAGCACATGCTACAGATGCTGCAAAGCATGAATAATGCATTTATAACTTTTGAAGATGCAAATTGTAAATCACTGGAGGGACCCAGAAAAGAATGCATGATATGAAATTCTGCTCCTTACTCCATGGATCTTGTTTGCTATTAGTAGAGACTTCTCAGTTTTTGTATTGATATCAACATTGAGAAACAAGTGAGCAGATTATTAGTAGAATAGTGGCCTTCATAGTAATTGAACCTTTGAGGACATGATTTGGTACAATTGATTTTCTGCATAAAATGGGCTTTAATGTTGACTTCATTAGGTTATGATGGTTAGTTAATGTGCTGGTCTCACTGTGCCTATGGAATGAAGGTTATAAACAAATTTATACTTGTTTTTCCATATTGGTCAGGGATTAGCAACAGTAGCATTGGTATGTAATGAAGATAATTGAATACTTTTGGTCTGTTTTTGACTCTGAAGAAAGGTCTGCGGAAAATGACATTAATTGGGATGTTGGTCCATAATGTTTATGCTCAAAATTAAACTTTTTAACTCTTTCTCCCTCTCTGCTACTATTGGGTTGGTGAGATAGGACATGCAAGCTGTTACATTGATCAGGCTCTGGTGATAGTAACAGACTTTTGTCAAGGAATAGCCCTTAGGAAAATGATAGGAGAGAAGATTGCCAAAAGTGGTAATATCAATGCTGTTAGTTCATGTACTATGGCTTAAACAAATTTGCTGAATATTAAGTCGATCTCTCAATTAGTGGTGATAGAAGTGGCAGATTCATCTGTAGTGTCAAACTTAGGGTATTAGTGTGGAGTTGTTTGCTAATTCTAATTGATCCAACTAGTCTCTCTACTCGTTTTGTCTCTGTTGTTTTTGTGAATCATCAACATATTGAACGTTTTTTATGTTTGTAATGTTAAGAGCATTTCATCTCTTTTTTTAATTTCTTTTTTCTCAAAGTTTAGGTCAAAGGATGAAATCCCCTTATAAAATTATAGATTTTCTTTCTGTGGATGTAGAAGTATATGTCATGAGGCTAGAGGAAAACTAATGGCCTAAGAAAGGTACATACTGTTTTGAATTTTTTGTTATGTTTTCATAAGGTACATACTGGTTGCATAAAAAAATACCTGACATTGAGACGGAGTTGATTTAGCTTTATTGGGATGAGTATTTAATTGAAGACATGTGAGTTTTATCTTTTTGAGTGTAGCTTGCAGTTGCTGTGGCAATCGATATCATCTTGCTTCAAATGGCTGGGAGTTCGCCGTCCTCTCAATATGTCATCAGTGTTCTTGATGGGAATAATCATCCATCAGGTATGTACTCAACTCCCTTCAAATAGTCTCTCTCTCACTAAATGTATAATATATATAATTTGTATATACTATATATATGTGGTAGATGTAGGGCATGTGTATAGGTTTAATAATTATATATATGTGGTAGGTCTAAAGCATGTGTAGTAGAGTTAGGGTTTGTAATATGTATGTATATATAAAAATGGATCTATAGAAAGACATAGGATTAGTGTTGGAAGATTTCAAATGCTTCTCTCATGGGTGTGTTCATGTGTGTGTCTTCTATATATCCAGGAACTACTAAGATGCAATCAAAGGAAAAAGGAAAGGTTGTAATGGATTCGAGACCTAAGAGAAAATCCATTTCTGATTTTTATTCACTTAAAGGAGGGATTAGTGGCTCGAATGTCATGTGCTCTTCATGTGTAGCAAGCTCATCCCTTGAGCCTACAATTTTACCCCCGATTGCATGCTCTAATATCTCTGTGTCAGAGTCGAAAACCTCAAATGACACTTCTATGTCTAAACGTATGAAGAGAGGGAAGGGTCAATGGGATATAGGAAGGACTTTTAAAATAGATTGGATAACAAAGTTTCCTTTTATTGAGCCTTTGATAATTGAGGGTGAAGAAGAACCAAAATTTGCCACTTGTATACCATGTAGTTGGAAATTAGGTAATGAAGTCAAGTTACAATTGAAATTAGATACCATTGAAAAACATGTGGGTAAAATGTATGAGAAAGTAGAAGTAGAAGGGAAAATGGAAAACATTGTTAGATGGAAAACAAAAGATGAATGTAGGCATCTACAGAATGTAGACGCCTATAATTCTCATTTATTGCTTTTGGAGCAAAGTAATGAGAATAAAAGATCCTTTATGCATCTTTTTGAGAGAAAGCTCAAATCAGATAATGAAGCCATATTAATGCAATTTTCAATTGTGCTACATATCTTGTCCATTGGAAAACCAATGTCTGATTATCCTAAGTGGAGAGTTCCATTGAATTTCATTGGATTACGAATTCAAAGTTTTCCGACACAATATTGGACAGAATCTTCAGGATGGGAATTTGCAAAAGCAATGGGAGAGGTAATCAAATCAAACTTGAAAAAAAGTTTATTGGATGCTACTTTTATTTCTATTTCCCTTGACGAAGTGACAACAAGGGATTGCACTTCTTGGGTATGTATCCATGCATATATTGTGGAGAATTATGCAAGAAAATCCAAATTTATTGGTGCTTTTCAACTAAAGGGAAGTGCAACTTCTAATTTGTTGGTGCAACTTGTTTTAGATTCCATTTCAAATATAGGAGGGATGTCAATTAGTGATATTAATCAAAAGATAGTATGCATTGGTGTTGATGGATGCTCAGTTATGCATGGGCTTAGAAATGGATTGTGTGTTCAATCGCAACAAAACTATACACCACATGCTTTAGATATACATTGTATGTCTCATCGTACAAATCTGGCATTTAAAATTGTGTCAGAATTTGTTTTCGTACAAAAAGTTGAAGATCTTGTACACCAGGCATATGCTTTCTTTTCAAAAAGTCCTAAGCGTATTAAAGAGTTTAAATGCTTCTCTGATGGGATAAGTAAAGGAAGAAAATTGAAAAAAAATATTGACACCAGATGGATTTCACTTATTGGATCTGTAGAACATCTTTTTGAAGAATATAAATCAGTCATCGGTGTGGTCAATATTATGTCTTTAAGTAAAGGAATACAAAAAGGAAAAGCTCACACTTTGTTGCAAATGGTAAGTGATGTGGAAACTCTTCTCTACCTTGGAGGAATGTTACCATTGTTAAGAGAAATGAATAATTTGATAAGAGTTTCTCAATCAAGAGATATTTATGTAATGGAATACGCAGTAGCAAGAAAAATGACTTGTATGCGCTTAGAAACTTTGTATTCTGAGACATTGGGTTTTGATTCGCAAGAATTTATCGAGTGGGAATCGTTGATACAAGTTGGTGTAGAAGATAGTTTTTTGCAATACAATAACAAAGGTTGGTTGTGCATATTTGTGAAAGATAAGCAGATTCCTCTTTATGTATCACGAAAAAGTCAAGGAGTATGCATCAAGAAAAAAGTTAATCAAACATTCTTTGCTATTCTAGTGGATAGTGTAAAACAAGGCTTAAGATCCATATGTAATAAATTGACTTCTGAGATCAGAGAGAGATTTCCTCGAGATGAGCTCTTAGAAGCAATGGCCATAGTTCATCCTTTATATTGGAATCATGCAAAAGACAAGAGCTTACTAACAAATGACTTTAAAAGCAAGGTCCAAGTATTATCCGATCATTTTGGAAAGAATGCATATTTGGGAGATAGGATTCTAGAAGGAATTATAAATCCAAATCTTTTAAAAAAACAATCTGGGATATTTGGACAAACAATGTGGGAGCAATTTGACTTCGTCAAAGATCCTTCAAATCCTGGTGCAATGACAAAGCTATGGAAAAAGCTCGATATATCTCCATTCTTGAAGGAATCTATGTCGGAGTATTTTAAAGTAGCAAATTTGTGTATAACAATGATCCTTGGATCCGTTGAAGATGAACGTCTATGGAGTAGCTTAACTTTCATAAGAAATGCAACGAGAAATAGATTGAATAAAAACTTGGATACATGTCTTAGATTGTTTGTTTCTAAGAGTGACCTTGAAACTTTCCCTTTCGAAGAAGCTTATGCCATATGGAAAAGTCAATGTGAACGAAGAAGTGAATGTGTAGTATCAGGTGAGAGGAAACACATGGAGGATGTTGAACCTTCTAATATTTTTCAAATCGACTGATACTGATTATAAAAAGGTAACTTTTTTATTTGATTTCGTTTTTAATATTATGGTGAAGTATAATTTATACTAATGTTTCTTATTGTTTTGACAGGTTTTGAATATATCGAGGACTTCAATATTTGCCGATTTTTGTTTTTTTATTTTTATTTTTAATATCTGAAATGATGAGATTCAAAGGTTCCTATTGTTCAATGTTCATGCCCATTTATGTATCTATTTATGTATGACTCATGCATGTGTCATGCTTGCATGTGTGTATGTTTGTATTCATGTATTCTTGCATGTATGTATGTTTGTATTCTTGTATTCATGCATGTATGTATGTGTGTATATTTGTATTCATGTATTCTTGCATGTATGTATGTTTGTATTCTTGTATTCATGCATGTATGTATGTGTGTATGTACATATGGATGCATGTGTGATGCATGTAATATGTATGTGTGTATGTACATATGGATGCATGTGTGATGCATGTAATATGTATGTGTTATGTATATGTGATGCTTGCATGTATATATTATGTTTTTATTCATGCTTATATGTGTGTATGTATGTGTGTACACTGAACACTCCTTTTAGAGGATTTGAAGGCTTGCACATTGAACTTCTTGGAATTATGGGACCTATCTCTGATAAGAAATTTGGTAATCTAATGTTGTTTCCAAATAGATGTGTGTAGAAGTATGTATGCACGTGTGTGTATGTGCAGGTGTGTGCAAGAGCTAGGTATGCATATGTCAGGTCATATATTTTGGTCATGGTCATATATTTTGGTCAGGATTCAGAGTCTTCAAAACATTATTTCATGATATTTCACTCATGATGAATCCATGATATATGTTGACTGCCAAGTAAGATCTGTTTTTCCTATGAGCTGTATAAGTGACTGTTGTGTGTGTGTGTATGTGTATGTGTGAATGCATGTATATACATGTGTGGTTGCTATTGGAATGCATGTGCATTTGTGGCTGTTGGTATGTGTATGTGTGTGCACTGAGCATGTATTTGGGTGCAGAATATGTGCATGTGTGTATGAAATTTCATGTCTATGTGCATTGTGTACACATCTAAGTGGTTGTTGATTATCATAAATGTGTGTATGTGTGGCTGCTTTTGTGTGTGTGTGTATGTGTATGTGTGCATGCATGTATATAGATGTGTGGCTGCTATTGGAATGCATGTGCATTTGTGGCTGTTGGTATGTGTATGTGTGTGCGTTGAGCATGTATTTGGGTGGAGAATATGTGCATGTGTGTATGAAATTTCATGTCTATGTGCATTTTATTATCATAAATGTGTGTATGTGTGGCTGCTTTTGTGTGTGTGTGTGTATGTGTATGTGTGCATGCATGTATATACATGTGTGGCTGCTATTGGAATGCATGTGCATTTGTGGCTGTAGGTATGTGTATGTGTGTGCACAGAGCATGTATTTGGGTGGAGAATATGTATATATGTTTGTGTGTATCTATCTGTGTGTGTTTCTAGGTAACTCCTGTTGATGAAACAAGCCAACAAAAGCTTCTTAGATCCTGATGATCCACTTTCAAGCATCTCCATTGGCAACCAGTTTGGCTTTTAGTAATGCAGCAATAGAAATTTAAATCAATCAGCCGATTAATCATCATAATCACAATAATTGAAAACTTAATTGAAAAACAGATCAGAACAGTGATGGACATACAGGTGTAGAAATTCAATCTGCTACCATAACTTGCAGGTAACCACAATGATTAAAGTGTTATTAATCAAGTGGGTTTAGAGAAGCTTGGTAATAACTACAGAGGAAAGGAGACCATCATCAGTCAGTACAAGGCATTGGACATGTTGGTAGACCTGACATTTGATGACCTTGCCAACCAGGTATGTAACTCATTTGCTCTCAGTCTTTTTGATGAAATGCAGAAGCAGGGATTACTGACAGACAAGACAATAGTACTGAGCTTATGTATATATGTGTGTGTGTTTCTAGGTAACTCCTGTTGATGAAACAAGCCAACAAAAGCTTCTTAGTCCCTGCCAACTGAGTGAATCTCAAGATGCATGGGTGAGAAGGCATGGGTGAGGAGCAGCAGCAGCAGGAGGACGAGTGGAAACTCTACGGATCCATGATCTCTTTATATATGCATCAAGGTTTCCTTGCTTTTTACATCATCTAAAGTTTCATTCCTTGCAAATGGTGAGATGTACATTATGAAATACTATTTACCTACAAGACTTTTGATCCTAAACTTTTGATCCTCTCATTAGTCTGTACATATTTCTAATTTGTATATTTAAATACATGTGTTGAAGTACATCTAGTTGATTATCTTTTGTCTATGCTTGAAGATCAGCATATATCTGCTATTAAAAATCATCAACTGCTGTGTGTATTTTGTCCTGCTGATGCATGTTGTTGCTCTCCGAATTCTCTATTAATCGGATGTTGATCCTGGTAGTTTTCACTTGTTGATTCTTTGTTCAAGTTTGTCCTATCTTTTGTTTGCATTTTGTGTTGATGGTTGTATGATCTTGTGGTTGACCTATATGAGCTTATAGTTGCAGTTTCGTATGAGGGAGAATTTGGGGTTTGCTTAGATTTCTATTATGAAGCAGATGGCTTCCATATACAGGTGACATACTATAAATAATGCATGTTGAAATAATTCATTTCATTAGCTTCTTTTGATTATTCAAGATGAGCTGTATATGAGGTATATCGGACCAGACCTTACATATGATCAATCTATGGAACTGTTGGTAGATGGGGTCTTAAGAAGTTCATCTGATGATAGTGATGTGTCAGGATGTTTTGGTTCTTCATATAAGATGTAGACAGTCTGCTGGTTCTTCATACAAGAAATTGTGATAAGCATGGCTTTAGGAGGACTGATGGTATAGCTGATGATTCAAGGGGCTACCAAAAGCCATAGTTCTTGATACTAAATATGCAGGAAAACATTCTCTTGGTTCCTGTCAGATGAGGCATCATAGATATCAAAATTCTATGCATTCATCATTCATTTTTCCCATACCATGGAATCTGTCATGATGTTCCATAAGAGTATTCCTAGATCTGCAACCTACAAAGCAGAGTAGATGTGTACAAAGAAGCCATAATTTTGTTTGATCTTCTTGTCACTAAACATGCAAACACATCTTTTTGCATATGCAAGTTTGCATAGGCTCTATTCAATCTGTCCTCTACTGCAAATGTTGGAATTTGTACATGTATGCAGGTATGTATATGCTTTGATCGATATGTATCAGGTATGTATGTGCACAGGTATGAAAGTCAAATTATTGGCTGCTTACTTACCACATTAAAATGTAGCAAGGTACAATTGATTATGTACGAAACCAATACAGTTTCAAGTTTTTATAATGAAGCGATCCTCCTCGATATGAGTAGACTATTTGCACCTTTCAATGGGTTAGTAGTATAGTACTTACATAGTATATATATAATGCTTTCTCTCTCTCTCTCTATATATATATATATGTATGTATGTATGTATGTATGTATGTATGTATGTATGTATGTATGTATGTACACACACATACCAATATGGGTAGTGAAGTTGAAGAAAAGTATGACCAATGATGGAAGAAGGTAGCAAAAGTGAAGAGGACTAGAAAGGTAAGATAGGGGAAGAGGTGATTTAGCATAGTGAATGATATCAAATGCTCAAACATTTGTATAGTTTTAAGGGAAGTTATCATCAAAATTCAAATAAACTTTTATATTTCAAATGGAAGGTATCATTAGAATTCATAAATTTTTAGATTTTCTAGAAGGAAATTATTATCAAAATTCACCAAAATATTTATAATTACACACACACACACATACACACACATCTCAATATGGGTAGTGAAAGTGAAGAAAAGTGTGACCAACGATGGAAGAAGAAGGTAGCAAAAGTGAAGAGGATCACAAAGGTAAGATAGCAGAAGAGGTGATTTAGCATAGTGAATGATATCAAATGATCAAACATTTGTGTAGTTTTAAGAGAATTTATCATCAAATTTCAAATAAACTTTTATATTTCAAATGGAAGTTATCATTAGAATTCGCCAATTTTTTTATTTTTCAAAAGGAAAATATTATGAAAAATCACCAAAATATTTATAATTATAATACGAGATGCTTAGAGAAATTCGCCCATGTTTATATACTTTTGAGTGAGGGGGGTGGTCTTATTTTTTACCCTGGTGATTGGGCTGGATGGGAATGCGGGGTGGTTCCGGTGGGGGAATGGGGTTAACTGGTGGTGGTTTGGGAAGGGTAGAGTCAGTGGTTGTTACCTTTTCTATTTGTTCAGTTTCTGCATTGTTGGCCTCTGTGGATTCGACTGCCTTAAGAAGTTTTTCTAGTGCTTCCCTAGCAAATTGTTGCTCGTCTACCTGTTGCTCTGATTCTTTTTCGGTCGAAATTGTTTCTGTTTCTGTTCGATCTTGTTGTTCTTGTTGTTCAGCCGATGGTTCATTCTGCATTGAGGTGGTTGTATCATGGAATGTCTCCTCGTCATTCTTCTCGTCTTCTTTATCGTTATCTTTATCTTTTTCGGCTGAGCCTTGTGCCTCACTTTCGGATGAGCTGATCCTGATGCGTTTCCGACAGAATAATTGATTGAGCTCCTCTTCATCTTCTTCTTCCTCATCCTCTAGCAGCTGTATCGACTCCTCATGTCTCAGGACGGGCCCCCGTGGTGGTGGTTGTGCTGCGAGTATGGCCGGAAAGAGAAATGAAATAATGTGGGGTAATCTAGATCGAGGGGTAGTTCCTTTATTAACTTGTTTCACTATGGATACACATTCCTTGTGGATAGGGTGAAAGAAAAAGAAGGCGAAGTTGATGGGTTCTTGGGCAGCTAGGTCGATGGCGGAGTAGAAAGGGCGGGATATGCCATAGATGCGTTTCTGGAGGTTTAGAATAGCGACTAAGAACTGGAGTGCAGTTCTTTCGGGTTCAGGGCGGCAGAGGATGGCATACTTGTTTGATGAATAGCGGGGGAAGAGTTCTATCATTCGGGCTACGGGGATGCTTGGGCCATTCTCGCAGCCTTGTGGGGTGAGGCGGAAGGCTTCGGCAAAGGCTTGGAAGGTTACTACGGTTCGAGATGGTAGGGAGGGGAAGATCAATTTTTGCTCAGCGATGGGGGATTGGGCGATGGCAGGTATGATCTACGCGAAAAAGGGATGGGCTTCCACTGAGTGCCAAGGCAGCTCAGGGAAGTTGGCCAACCCTCGGGTGCGTAGGTATTCTCCTACCTCGGTAGGGATACCATCACAGAAAGCTGCGTAGTTCGCCAATGCTTCCATGACGCACACGAAAACAGAGCACAGCACACGGATACACAGAACACAGAAAACACAAGCACAATCATAAGAACACAATAGCGTTTTTTGGCGCCACCAAAGAGATTAAGTAGAGACATTACGCTGGGGGGGTAGGAAGTGATGGTTATCATTGTGCGGTGGTGGAATGATAGTGCTTTCAATTTTGGCATGCATGCTCGAGTAATTAGTAAGGAGGGCGGCTTATGACAAAAACGTGGCTATAAAAAAGAAAAGAAAGAAGTAAAGTAAAAAAAAAATGCGTTCCACCGCCAAATGTTTTAATGCGCGCTAGCACGTGTTGATACGGCCCCAGCTTCGAACCGTTGATTGCTTTTGGAAGTGGATTTCCAATCAACGTATTCAACCGAAAAGTTGCTGGACCAATTTGCTCTAAGATCTTGTAAGGGCCGAACCACCGTAATTTGAATTTGCCTGCGGATCTATTTGACTTTGCATTATAGAAAAGTACAAGCTGACCCACCAAAAACACTGGAGTCTTCAGGTTTCGATCATGCATCCTTGCCTGTCTTAGTTGGACTTCGTGCATGGTTAAAAAACTGAGCCATCGGTGCTCGTCTAATTCTCTGAGTGTGTCCAACCGAAATGATAGTGAGTTTTCCGGTAGTAGTTTCTGAGCGATTGCCACTCGTAAACTTGGTATAACTATCTCCATTGGTGCTATTGCTTCTAAGCCATAAGCTAGTTTGAAGGGTGTCAATCATGTTGTTACCTTGTATGTAGTCCGGTATGCCCATAACACTGCAGGTAGCAGTTGATCCCATCTTTCCAGTGCTTCCATGATCAATTTCCGAAGCATATTCAGTAAAGATTTGTTTGTACTTTCGGCCAAACCATTAGCACGAGGATAATAAGGAGAACTAAATTTATGTGTGACCTAGAACGACTGTGTCAGTGCCTTCATTAAATTGTTTATAAAATGAGTGCCTTGATCTGAGACAATTTCCAGTGGTAAGCCAAAACGTGGAAAGACATCGGTTAGCAGACACTTTGCTACCGTAACGGCTGTAGCATACCATAAAGCCTAGGCTTCTGCCCATCTGGTTGCATAGTCTGTACAGGTCGGTATCTAACGGTTGTTACTGAAGACTGCTGGAGGTGTAATCGGACCGATAAAATCTAGACCCCATTTCTGGAAAGGTTCCAATGGTAAGATGGGTTGTAGAGGAAAAAGATGACGTTGCAAAGGCTGTCCAAACCTTTGACAAGTATCACATTGTTTGACAAACTGTGATATATCTTTGTAGATCGTTGGCCACCAGAGACCACTCTGCAAAATTTTCCGGTGAGTTAAGTCTGTAGCAAAATGGCCATCGGAAGGAATCGAGTGAGCCAACGTGATAACTGAGTTAACTTCATGTGGTGGAATACAGCGAAGTAGGATTCCGGTATGATCTACATAATATAGTTCTCCAACAATTAACCGAAATCAGCGGCTAAAGACTGCAATTTTCCTTCGTACTGCCCTACAAGTCTGAGATGGAAGGCAACCATCAATGAGAAAGGTCAAGATCTGATCATAATATGAAAATGGGATAGGTGGGTCTGCAGAATCTTCATTAATTGGTTCTGACACATAAATCGTGGGTGTCGTGTCATCTATGCCCACCGGAGCTTCACCAGAATCTAAGCGGGATAAGAAATCTGCTAAGGCATGTGAACTGCCTGGCCGGTGAATGACTTCGTAGTCGAATTCCTGCAGGAGTAGCACCCATCATGCTAATCGACCACCTAGATGTTGTTGCCGAACTAGATAGACAAGTGCAGCATGATCTACATGAAATGTGAATTTACGGCCGAGCAAGTAATGTCTGAATTTCTTGACCGAATATACTAGCCCTAGACATTCTCTTTCTGTTATAGAGTAATTCTTCTCAGCAGGAGCTAATCTTCGACTTGCATAATACACTGGTCTGAACCATTTATCAAGTTTTTGCATCAACACACTTCCTGTTGCTATATCTGAAGCATCGACAAATACATGAAATGGGTGATCCCAGTCCGGCGATTGTAAGATAGGAACTTGTGTTAATAAATGCTTTAACCGATCAAATGCTATCTGGCATTCTTGGGTCCATTCAAATTGTCGAGGAGTCTTGGTGATTAGCTTGTTTAGTGGTATAGCCAGATGAGCAAGCCACCGTAAGTGTCTCCCATGCCACCGTACTTGGCCCATAAAGCGCATGACTTCTTTTGGAGTAGTGGGCACCGGAGCTTCTAGTACTGCCGAAATTTTATCTAGATCCACCTGTATACCTTGTGCAGATACAATGTGACCAAGTAGCTTGCCACATGAAACCGCAAACACCAATTTGTTTGGATTCAAAAAAAGTCTATACTCTCTGCATTTCTGAAAGCAGCACCGTAAATGGAACAGGTGTGCTATCATCTTACCGAAAATTGAGAAATCGTCAAGGTAAACTTGCATAAAACAGGTGAGGTAAGGAGAAAATATTTCCTGCATACATCTTTGAAATGTGCTTGGTGCGTTTCTCAATCCAAACCACATTACCGTACAAGCAAAGACACCCCAGTTGGTAATAAATGCAGTTTTTGGTATGTCCTCTTCGGCCATTCTAACTTGGTTGTAGCCACTGTATCCATCTAGGAATGAATACATCTCGTGGCCTGCTACTCTATCAAGCATGGTATCCAAAAAGGGGATTGGAAAGGGATCCGGTACGGTTGCTGCGTTTAATTTCCGGTAATCTACACAGATTCGCAATTGCTTGTTTTTCTTTGGCACAATCACAATCTGAGAGATCCATTCAGCATGCTCTACTGGCATGATGAATCCGACTTTTAATAACCTATCAAGTTCTACCTTTACCTGAGATGCATAATGGGGATTCATCCGGTAGCTGGGTTTCTTTATCGGTCTTGCTTCTGTCTTCAGCATGACCCTGTGCTGGTAGATGCGGGGGTCCAATCCTTTCATGTCTTTGTAGCTCCATGCAAAGACGTCAGTGAATTCTCGGAGTAGCTGGATTAAACCTGCTTCAAATGTTTCCGGTAAGTTTTGCTTTATCTTCACAGGACGCGGATGATCTTCATCTCCTAAATTGTAAGTGATCAGCTGATCTTCGGGGACATAGAACTGTTGATGTTTCTCTGTGTCGTCTGTTGGTTTAAGAAGTTGCTGCAGTTCATCGTCATGTGTTGAGATAGTATCTTCCTTCTTAGCCTCTTCTGTGATGGGTATTATTGTACAGACTAAAGCGTTCCAATTATCTATAACGGACTGTAGATCAACAGTCCCTAAGGAGATTAAGTCAGCGTTACTCTTCAGAAACTCTTCTTCTTCATCATCTAACAATCCATCTAGCATATGGACTGGTTCAGCAAAATACGGTCTAGCGTGTAGCTCACAAGGTTGTATAACATCTAATTTTACCACATATCTACGATTGGCATCTTTAAACGTAAGCTCTTGTGCAGACCAGTCCTGTATTACCTTCGCATGCTTCAGCCAAGGTCGGCCGAAAAGAAGGTTGTAATCCAAAGTGGATTCCGGCAGATCTAGTATAACAAAGGTCATTTTAAAGGTCGTACCTTGTAAAGTGATGGGTACATTCCGCACAAGTCCTACGGGATGGACTCTTGATTGATCTGCCATTCTGACAAAAAATTGAACTGGTTCGATTTCGGTCCATCCTAACCTTTTGCATAATGCCGCTGTCGCAATGTTAACACCAGAGCCTCCATCAAGTAATACCTGGGTAATCTTATGATTCTTATACCATACTGTAATCAAGGGAACTGAATGATCAACCATAGAATCAGGTTCCGGTTGAACTGCTACTGTCGCTAGAATACAAGAAGGCACCGGACTGAACTGTTGTTGGAACTGTTGTCAAATTCCAGGTACTAATGCTAGTAATTGGCCCAGAGGCAGAGTGATAGATGCCTTAGATAGGATTTCCCAGGCCCGTTGAGATTGATTGAGAGGCTCCACTGATGTTGAAGTTGATGCCTCTGCTGATGCAAAGGTGTCTACAGTTGGTAATGTATATGCTGTTGATGATGTCCCCGCTGCTGACTCCCGTTGTTGTGTTCCTTCCTTTGTTAACGATGGCTGGGTTACCGGAATAGGCTCTGGAAAGACTGGTGGTTCTGCTGTGGTCCATTGACTAGCCTTGTTGTACATTTTGTGTCGTTCATGTATCCCTGGTTCAAATATTTTTGCTGTCGGTTGCAGTTGTTTACCTGATCGGGTCTCGACTGCAGCAGCCTGTGTTTCCACCGTTGTGATTTGTACCATGTTGGCCATTGGATTTTGACGTTCCTTCTTCCTTTGATCATACTCAGCTGCATCCTTACAAAATCTCCTAATATGTCCAAATTCACCACAAAAATGGCAGCGTGGTGGTGGTAAATTGGGATTTTCTAGTAGTGGTCTATTCTGCCAGCGGTTTGCATTATAGTTTTTATTCCTCTGTCCTCGGTAATTTCGATATCCTTGCGGCTGGTTGTTTCTCATTTGCGGAGGCACATAGTGGTTGGCTGGCTGCCATTGTTCTTGGATAATTGCATTGACAGTCGCTGTTCCCTGTACTCTAGCGTTGTATGCACAATTTTCGGTGGTATGTCCGGCAGTGTTGCAGATAGCGCAGAATGTCTGATTAAGTGCACAATTGGCACTAGTATGTCCTGAATTTTTGCATGTGATGCAGTATACTTGTCTGGTCATATCTTCGGTAACATTTTTGTTTGTTTTTAACCACTCCAGATCTTCTGTAAATCCGCCGACTTTGTTTTCCAGTTGTAGAGTCATTGCAATGACTGCATCGAGGGTCATGGCTCCGACACATCTTATGATCATGATCTGCTTAAGTTGTGGAGTCAAGCCATTGATGAACCACTGAGTGATAACGTCATCTGGTAAGTTAGCATGGGCCGGTGGTAGCTGCCTTAAGTGTGTTCTGAAGAGAGTAGCATACTCCTCTACGGTTTGATTTGCCTTCTGTCTGTTGTTCTGTAGATAGTCAAAAATTTCGGCTAGATTCTTTTTTAGCCTGAATCGCTGCAGAAAAGCATCTCGTACTGCTTCGTAGGTGCCAAAGTGATTAATATCATATTCTGTAAGCCATCTAGCTGCTTCATTGACCAGTGTGGCTTGAAAGACAATAGCCTTATAGGCCTGATCCGGTGGATGGTTGAGAACTGCGTAGCTTATCTCGAAAGTGCGTACGTGAGCATCCGGATCATCTCTTGGGAATCCACCAAACTTCGTGTACGTCACTCCTGTTGGAGTTGGCCTGGGTGGACATAACTGTTGTTGTTGTTGTTGTTGTTGTTGTCCGTTCATCGTGAGTGTATTATACCTTCCTTCTATATCTCGGGGCTGAATATTTGCACTATCGAAATCTGTATCGTCGGATGGCGCACTTTCCGATGCGATGATCTTGTTGAATATGCTTCGAATCTCTGTTTCGAACTGCTTTCCTTCCTTCTTGATGTCCATTGTATGGGAACTCGCTTCCAAGCGCAGTGGTTGGGCTGAAGATTCAGCAGAAAATGCTAAACCGTCACCGAAAAACTGTGATTCTTTTACCGAAATATCACCGAAATGAATCAAAATTATGCCCGAATACGGTGTTTTTTTGCCTTCGCCGATTTCTTTGACTAGAGTGCTTCTAATCGTAGATAAATCTGAATCTTTTTCCAAGATTGTTAAACTAGTTTCCAACTGCGTCTTGGTAGGTTCTGGAATTACTATATCTTCGACAGACTGTGCCGGAATAGTACCAGAATGTACCAGAGGCGTAACACGTTCCACCGGAATATGACCGGAATCAGTTCTAACGTTCTTAAATTTCTTGACAACTAGGTCAGAACTAGTTGTACTCCTACCTCCCAAAGTTGGCTTTAGTACATTAAGTACTCCAGACTGATGGTTCTTGGGATACGTTTCATCGGATCTAGTAACCGGCATGTATCATCTTTTGTCCTAATCACGTAGTATTACTAACAAAACAGTTTGCAACAATCTGGTTCTGTTGCTACTTCCAATCGAACCATAATCTAGATGTTCGATTCTGAAAGACTATTGGCAATCTTGATGCCACCTTCCCACAGACGGCGCCAAGTGTTAAATGTAAAAGTGTTAAATGTATTAAAATGTATATCTTAAACGTATCTCTTAGATTGTAACGTCTCTGACTAACCGAAAGTAGTTACCAGACCAACGTGGGTCCTTGGGAGTGGTAGGGGTCTGTTAGACAGAGGCCCTGTACTTATTTCCCAAACCTTCGTCACCACAACAAAAACACTAATACGCGTCTTAGCTCAATTACTAGCATTAACTGGACAATACTTGATTTCTATGTTCCTGGGTACCGAACTTCTTCCGACTAACCTGCTATTGGAACAGAGCAGTAGTCCGATCTTCAGACTCAACAGTATGTAATAAATCAACCAGAGCGAACACTATAACTGACAGATTCATCCGTCACAACACTTTACAGCGATCTTCCAATAAAGGTTCACATTTACCGGAGGTACTAATTCTTCCTCGTATTCGGAGTTAACAGATAATAAGACCGAACACCATGAATCTAGTAAAACAAACAGAACATACTTCAATAACGCTTCAAGTTACCTATTCAACTCACACAGTAATGTCGCCACTCAGATTGACTTATAGTACTTAACAATTTGAAGAACACACAACAACGCAACACGACGATAGTAATCACACACACAATCCGTTACTCAAACACTCGTTACGGTGAACTATAGTATACGTAGATGATGCAGAGCATACTCAACACCAACAGTACTCAAGACTTCACAACAGTGTAAACAATACTCTCACAAATATTCAGGCGATCAATCTGGCAATTCTAGAAAAAACATCTCTGACTATTCTCTTTACATTGCTTTATATAGATTTTACAGGATGCACGTACCAACTTTTCGCGCGTATTTCAAAAAACTCCGTTACATCTGGCATCTGTTACATCTGTCCCACTCGGGCGGCAGACTAACAATGTGGTGAATTCTACCCATAAAGATGCCTTCCTTGACTTTGTAGTGTTTTGGAAATGCTCCTCCAAAGCATTCCATATGTCACTTGCACTTTCAAGTCCTCTAATATAAGGTAGCAAGTAATCATTGAATCCCATGTAGATAATGCTCCTTGCTTGAGCATCCTTCTTCATCCATGCCTTCAAATCTGAGAGCTCTTCCCTAGTTGGAACACTACAATCTCTAAATTTTGGTTTCTCTTCTCCACCTATGATGTATCCTATCATATCTTTGCTCATGAGATGAGCTTCCATCCTCATAGACTAAGCACGATAGTTTTCTCTATCCAATTTCTCTATCTGAAGAGAATCTTCCATCCTTTCTGATAGATAGATAGATAGATAGATAGATAGATAGGTAGATAGATAGATAGATAGATAGATAGATAGATAGATAGATAGATAGATAGATAG
>CM035439.1:106511164-106536164 GCA_020310875.1 Ceratopteris richardii | reverse complement strand
TTTATGAAATTTTGCTTACCTAAGCATGGGTATAAATATGGAATTCCGTAATGTATGTGAATACAATTAAGCCTATGAATTATGTATCTAAATATCATGATATAAGGGTGAAAATGAATGTTCATGTGAGAGAAAAACTTTTGTGTATATAGTTGAATTCAATTAATCTTCATGATATAGAAGTATGTGTTTCTTTTAGTTTCCCATAAGTGTGCATATGTGTGCATGTGTATAATAATAATAACAACATAAAGTATATAATTAGATAAATTATAAAATTTAGTTAAGATAATTATTTGATATAATTAATATCTTTTACTTATTAATATAAATAATTGTATGTATGTGCATTGTGTTCGTTAAAAAAAAAGAATGCATGACGTATGCAACAGTTAACTAATGGATGCATGCATTCAACGTGTGATATGTCTTAGCTAACTAAAAGCGTATTTTAGTTAGCTAAAAGAGAGCATGTGCGTACGAATTAAGATAAATATGAGAAACTTTGGTATATTTTTTTTTCTCTTATGTCCTTCTCGTAGGTACGTGATCGGTGTGAGCAGAGAGAGAGAGAGAGAAAGAAAGGGAAAGAGAGTTGTTCCTATTTCTTCCCCCTCCTTCGGATTGTGTGTTTTCAGAGGATCGATTTCTTTCGTCTACCACTTTCTGTCAAGCGAAGTAGAAACCTGCAAAGAAGAGGGAAAGGGAGAGAATGAGAGAAAGATGAAAATATCTCTGTTCTCTTCTCCCTCTGTTTTCGAGAGAGCATCTCTTTTTCTGATTACTCAAGATATTATAGCACGTTTGTTATATTTAGCTATGATATTTGCATCGTTCTTCTGTTCATGTTCATTCTCTCTTCTCTATTCTGGAGTAGTAGATGGCAAAGATGTATTTGTATCTGCATAGGAAGAGAAAGAGAATGACCTAAAACAAACCTATGCATAGAAATTAGATTGTTAATACCTTTTCTTCTGTCTAGAGCAAGCGCAGAGGTTCAAAAGAATTTGATCTCTTCATCGTTGTGTATTGATGTAAGAGAAATGTCACAGGTTGTATGTTCTGAGAAGCTAGTGATGGCGAATTGGGAGGCAGCAGAGCGCACACACTCACCCCCCCTTCTGGCACATTCACGACAATGGAAGGTTCTAATTGTTTACCGCTTTATCATCATCATTATCGTAATCAGCACTTTAGTTGCGATAATGGTGATGTGAGAACTAATTGCTTCTTCAATGTGCTATAATCTTCACTTTTCCTTTTTTTTTGTAGCATGTTGCTAAAACCATATATGCATTTTTAGTTCCTATGTTTTGGACCGTAATACAGATATGCAAATTCTGATTGAAAATGTATGGCCGAGGATGTAATGAACGTGACGCTGATCGAGAGCAGACTAGATATGAACGCTGAGATTATACCTCATAGATATATGACCATTCAAATACAGAGGCATGCAAAAAGCATACACAGGTCGAGAGGCTGAGAGAGAGAGATTGCATCGTATTCTAGTTCTCATTTCATATATGTAGCAGAGAGATAGAGAGGAGTGTGAGCCTACGCCTACCAATTCCTTACAACATAGAGGGAGAGAGAGAAAATGATATAGATGAACAAAGGAAAGCATGGTTGCTGTAGGTTGCACAGATGAAGTCCAACGGTGAAGAGAGGGATAATACAGAGTATCCGACTGCTGTGTCTCTGTCGACGCGATGGAAGCAACTGAATTTATCACGAGAGGGAGAGAGCCCTCGAAGAGTTATATTGTTGCTCCATTCCTAATTTTATACTGCTATTGCTTCCTCTGATGCTCTCATGCATGGTCTACGCAACTCGCATGCTACTGAAATTAGGTAGATGAAGGCGCTGCACAGCATGGAGATTGTGCTCTGTGGAGAACACCGAAGATGTTAGGTGTCAAGTTTAGTGAATGATTTCTTGTTCTTCTTGGATTCCACATGGACAGAGGATCCGCAACAGAGAAGAAGAAGGAGTGAGTCTCCCCCCCCTTTTAGCACGTATTAGCACAAGCGGCAGAGAGGGAGAAATCGAGAGAAATGAATTCTCAAAGGTAGACAATCGCATATAGGCACAAGGCAAAGAGCCGAAGAATGAGAGAGAGAGAGTGAGAGAGAGAAAAAGGGAATGCATGTAGACATTTAATGTATTAGAGCATATATGCATATGCATGTTAGAAATATATGAATGTATGTTAGGAGTATATGCATGCATGAGTGATAAAGCATGAGTTGTATGTGAGTGCATGTGCATATTAGAATTAATGCATATGCATATGAATGTAAGTAGAAGTATATGTGTGCATGAGTTAAATAGGCGTGTTTAATTGTGCATAAAAACATATTAAGATTAAGAAATGAGTGTTTTATGTTAATTAAAAACATACTTATTTTTTTTTCTCTTATGTCCTTCCTACAGATCATTGAAGAGAATTCAAAAAGGAGATTACGAGTTTACAAGCATAAGAAATTTTCAGGATCACAAAAATACATTACTTGAAGATTGTTTTTTAATTTGTATAGGTTTATCTATTAAGAGATTTGTATTAACACTTAGGATAAGCTTTTGTATAGGCTTAATTCCTAAAAATTTCTAGCACTTTCACTTTATGATATAATTAAGATTTGTATAGGCTTAATTAGATTAATTTTGAAATTCTCCATACTATTTCTCTGAAAATTAATTGAGATCTTTACTTTTATTTCGTATGTCTAAAGAGTTAGGATCAACAAGTAGTTCTAAACTAGTATCTTCAAACAATTCTGATATTAAAAATCAAGAATTAGAAAACTTAATTATAGGAACTTTGCTTCCATCTGCAATTGATAGTTTAAATAATAACGAAAATATAGAAGTTGAAATTATTAAAGATAAAGTAGTTAACGAAACTTTGCACACGATAGATTACGATCGTCTTCTTTCTAGAATTTTACCTTTAATTACCATAGTGTTGCCAAAATCGGAGGACAAGACAGACTTATTCCCACCTAATTTAGTTAGAAAACCTAACCCAAATCAAATTGAGAACGAAGAAGTTGATTTTATTAAAGATAAAATTACAAACGAGAACTTAGTTATGTCTTATCAATTAGAAGCTATAGAACTTAGTTATGTCTTATCAATTATTTGAAAAAGCAACCAAAGGCCCTAGGCATACTTAGAAGCAGCCTGCGTGCAGTCACACGGTTAGGTTAGCGCGATTCTTGTAGATGAACATCAGCCTACCTTCACACCCCTCTAGGACAGCTTTGGTGAACCCGACGTGAAACGTGACGATAGTGTGCCTAGGACTTACGTTACATTTTCAGTTTTGATTTAAATCTCTTATTTCACTTTCTTCTTATCTACAGAAAAATTGAAGATTGAAGCTGTGACAAAGCCGTGGAAGAAGGATTTCCAACTGGTGGAGCTTCATCGTTTCAAACCCCCCCCTCAACATTCAAGAAAATCAAGATAAATTTTGTGTTTAAGATTGTTTTTTCACTTTTGAACCTCTTCAACAAAGATATCATCAAGTAAGGTGTTTTATTTTAAGTTCTTTAGTTTTAGTTTATACACATCACTTTAAAAGAAAAGTTGTTTTCATCTGCACTTAGGATCCAAGCACTTTCATATTCGCATTTAAAGAGTATTTGAATTCTTCTTTTGTATTTAGGAAATATAAATTTTACTTAAAGAATTTAAATACCTGCATTTTAGGAAAAGCTATTATGTTTTGCATCATCAAAAAGAAAAACATTTTAAATTTTGAAAAAGAAAGATTGTTTGCTTTATTTTCATTGCATAAAGAAGAAAGCTTTTAGCATAAAAATAGATTAAATTTAGGTTACTTTTGATTTATAGTTAATGCTTTAATTTTTCCAAACAAATTATTTTAAAAAGAAAATTAATATTAAACTAAAAGACTTAAATCCAGAATATTTAAAAAAATACTTTATTAGGTTTTTGGAATAAAAAGAGACAAAATTTAGGCTAAAGAAATCAAATAGACTTTAGAAAACGAAGATTAGAATTAGTAAAGCCTAGCACTAGGGTAAAGCCATCCCTGGCTTTATCAACTAGTGATAGATGTAGACAATTTAGAGAGCAATTAGATCCGGCTATCAGGGAACTTCTTCTTCATTCGAAGCGTTATCAAGAACGAAAAATGGAGGAGATGTTTAGGAACATGATGATAGAAAAGCAAGGGATACGTACAGTCCAAGCTATTCTAAAAGAAAAAGGAAAATTTACCGGATTAAACATTACAGAATACCTGGATGCATTTGAGGAGCAAGTGCAAATCCAGGGATTACCTGAAGATGTGCTAGTTAAATACTTTGGACGTGTAGTTTCTAGTTCAGTTCTAGAATCTATACAAGAACACACTGAAAAAACTTGGGAGGAATTTAGAAAGGAACTTCATAAAATGTTCTACCTCGAGGATTTTAGCCAGCACAGTCGAGAAGGTTTTCTGCGGTGGTTAAACACTGTTAAGAGCAATGAGTCTTTAACTCATCTTCAGGGTGAGTTTATGAGACGTCTGGTTCAACTTCTCAAAGATGATAGAAATGCTATAAATCCAGACGTAATTATATATTTTCTTATCTAGAAGATAGAGCTGAAATTGAAAGACGAATAGAAGAGCCAGGAAAAAGGTATGGGCTAACTGATGACTGGGAGAAAGTTAAAAAAGAGATAGAGGCTGTTGCTCAAATGAAGCAAAGGCAAACAATTTTATATTCTAGACCTAATGCTTCTCAGCCAAGAGAGACTCCTACTATAAGGCAAGTTGACATGCCAATGCCTGCTACTATGGCTACGGCTAATAATACAATTGCTAATAAAGCTCCCATAGAATTTCATCTAGATATTCTATGTAAGCAAATGGTAAATGTTATGAACATGCAAGCATCTCTTTCAAAAGAGGTTTCTAACTTATATAAACAAGTTTATTCTATGAGCTTTAATGATCCAGGAGCTAGCAGTAGTGGTGCAGGACAAGTACTGCCTAATCAACAAGTTGTGTCTCAATATGTTCCACCTCAACCAGTCATTCAGCCAGTACCACAGCAGACTCCTCAGGTTGCTGTACAGCCACCCTTTCAAAGAACTAATGAGAGAAGAGGGACTGGTGTGAAGCGTTGTGTTTGGTGCGATAGTCTGGAACACGCATCATTTTCTTGTGAAGAGTTAAAAAGTGCTAAGGCGAATCAATTAGTCGTAGAAATAGATAGAAGACTATGTGACTTTAGGTCTCTTCTTCCTTTGTCTGTCAATTGGGGTAAAGGCGGAATGAAAAAACTTTATGAAAATTTAACAATCTCAAATGCGAATGCCAGTACTTCAGCTGCAAGACTAGAGCCGGTTGAGGATAGGCCTTCTTCAACGCCTAACCAAAATCCATATTCGATAGAGGCACTGGTACGAGCTAGAGATGAAATAATGTATAAGACCGCATGGAAATCTCCTATAGATCAATCTTTTGTCTTTTCTCACCTTGCTAATGTTGAGAAAAAACGGAGACGAGAAGATCAACAGGATGATGTGGAAGAAGGTGATAGGAGGGTAACTAGGAGATAAACGAGAGAAGATGAAAAGAAAACTGATAAAAAAGTTCAATTTGATGAATCAAATTTATCTCAAGAAGAGAAGAGAAAAATGATAAAGGAAGGCAAAAAGCCGACAGATGAAAATGTTCAATTGCAAGAAGAACAAAAGAAATTGGAAACCTCTAAATCTGAAAATAAAGAGGATCAAAAGCAAAATGAAGAGAAAGGGAAGAAGAGCTCCACGTGCTATTATGATTTCTGAGCTCGAAAAGAAAAATGATGCTAGGGAGATTTTAAATGACATTCTTCTAAAAAGTCAAGTAACGATGTCACTTGAGCAAGTGTTTTCCATAGCGAAACCAGAATTCAAGGACAGTTTTATTCGACTTATTAGAAGAAGACGCTTTCCTTTGTCACAAGACGAGGATGTGCAAGACGTGGCAGAAGAAACCCCAGCTATGAATGATGTAGTTACATTGAGTGAAAGTGATTATGAGGATGATGAAAAATTTACAACAGGAAGTGTAAATAGAAATTTTCTAGGACCCATACAACCTGATGAAGAAATGTTAAAGAGTGAGAGTAAATACAATTCTACCTTCTGTGCACAAGGCACACCAGAAGTAAAGATTAGAATTGGTGATGAAAAGGATTCTTGTTTAGCTTTGGCTCTCATTGACTCGGGGTCAGAGCATAAACGTGATTTCAAAAAAGTTCTTTGACAAATTTAGGTGGCCAATTGATAAAGAGCATGGTTGGCGGATGAGAACAGCTGACAATGGCTCTGGCATTTTGTTGGGTGCATGTGCGAATGTGCCTATTATGATAGGTGGTATTTGAGAAGAGTTTCACTTCTTCGTTCAAGATAATTGCTCATATGAAGTGATTCTTGGACAGCCATTTATAGCTGAAATGAGGATGGAAACAAAGGCAATGAATGACGGATCAGCATATGCAAGAATTCGATCCAAATCAAGGATGGATTCTTTGCAAGTTATGACGGTTTGCCCGAACCATACTAGAAATAGAAAGAGCTTAAGAAGAAATCCTTTTGACTCGATCAGTCATGTATGTGATGATCCACTGACTGTAAGAGAATATGGAGCGTACTATGATCAAAATTTCTGCTAGACTCCACTATTGAGCGAGACAATAGTGGACGTTGTTTTGATGTCTCGCCTATCAGAGAACATAAATTTGAAAATTATCTAATTTGTACTCCTACAACTAGTTTGCATTATATTACTAGCGAAAACCTTCCAAAAACATTTAGAAAACATACTGAAAAATATTTCATACAAACTGGATTAATTTTAAGGGACGAGAAAATTGAGTGTATAATTGAATTATCAAAAAGTTCCACTCTATTAGAGAAGCTAGAAAGTGTTTCTCATGAAAATTTTGAATCAAATCTGATAATTCTTAACTCTATTCAAGAGTATGAGATTATTAGTGAATTTATCCTAGAACATGAAGTTAGCATAGAAACCAAATACAAAACTGTAGAAAAGAAGATAAAGCCTGTAGCTCAATCCTTACCCAAAGATAGTCATGACATACTTCATCGAGTATTAAATGATCCTATTCTTAGAGATCGATCTAAGATAGGTCACATATTTACTGATGAGAGTAAGAAATATATTAAATTTGGTGATGAATTTCTTTCTCCAATTGAAAAAGAGCACTTTACTAAGATGATTGTTCGTCATGGTAAAGCTTTTTCTTTATTCCCACATGAGATAGGATGTGCAGACCCAAAGTTAGTAGCTCCAATGATTATTTTTACAGTACTGCATATTCCTTGGAATCTTCGTCCGATTCCAATCCCAAAGGCTCATTTACCTGAGCTAATGAGATTGTTAAAGGAGAAGATTGCCATGAGCATGTTGGAACCATCCTCAGCACCATACTCTAATAGGTGGTTCACGGTACCGAAAAAGAGTGGGAAGCTACACTTTATTCAGGATTTGCAGCCTGTGAATAAAGTCACTATTAGGAATGTAGGAACGGGACCCATTGTAGATGAGTTTGCCGAGGCATTTGCTGGTCACTCCATCTATTCAATGGGAGACCTGTATTCAGGGTATGATCAGTTTCAATTAGCAATTGAGAGTCGAGGTGTGACCACGATGAAGACTCCTTTGGGGTTAGTACGTATGTGTACTTTACCACAAGGAGCCACGAATTATGTGGCCCTGGCATGATGAATGCTATGAATCTGGTCCTACATGACTTTATCCCAAAAGTGACGATGCCTTTTATTGATGACATTCCAATAAAAGGGTGTGTGGAAAAAGAAAAGGATGAAAGTTTAGATTCATCTGGTTGTAGAAAGTTTGTTTCCAGCGATATTTCAGATTGTGAAAAGATATTTGAAAGATTTGAAAAAGTTGGACTAACTTTCTCCCTAGAGAAATCATCTTTCGGTGTTAATGAAGTGCTAATAGTTGGGCATTTATGTGGCCATTATGGTCGTAGACCCTATCCAACAAAAGTTGATGCCATTAATAGGATTTTTGAGAAATGTCGGAATGTAAATGAAGTAAGGAGATTCCTAGGTGTATGTGTTTTCTATGTCATCTGGATCCCTCACTTTGCTCATGTAGCGAATCCGCTTTATGATTTATTGAGAAAAAGAAAGAAATTCTTTTGGACTGATGAGCATTCTAGAACTATGAGGCATCTAAAGCATTTGCTTATCAATGCTCCTGTTTTGAAACGTATTGACTATGCAGGAAATAAGCCTGTAATCCTAACTGTTGACACTAGTCCTATTGGTATAGGCTGGGTCATTGGGCAAGATGATGAAAAGGAGCAAAGGTACGCAGTTCACTTTGGAGCAAAGATTCTTCATGATACTCAAAAGAATTACCCGCAAATTAAGAGAGAATAATGGGGATTAGTTATAGCTTTAAAAACAGATAAAGAATACTTTATAGGAGCTAATGTAATAGTAGAGACCGATTGTCTTCCATTAATAGGTTTAATAGCTAATTGTTCGTCTCCGGATATAGCTATGCTACGATGGATAGCCTATATGAAATTCATTAATCCTGCTTTTGTTCATATAGCCAGAAAACATAATACCGTTGCTGATATGCTTTCAAGAGCAAAATTCGACAATGATAGTGAAGCATTAAATAATCATATTAATTTAATAAATTATGAAACATCTACCTATACGTATGAAAGATTTAGAGAGTGCGATTATGAAGGAGAGTGGCGAGATATAGGAAACTATCTGAGTTCATTTTAGCCTTCCCCAAGCTGGTCTTCAAATCGATTCCAGAACATCAGGAAGAAGTCTTTCAAATTCTTCTTGAAAGATGGATATCTTTGGAGACATGCTAGAGGAAAGGTTCGAAACCCTCAAAGAGTACTAGGTTTGAAGGTTTTTCAAGTGCAGGTTATGCAAGAGATGCACGACAGCCTTTGGGCTGGTCATAAAGGCTTTGTAGCTACATATGAAAAGATTAGGGAAAGCTACTGGTGGCCGAGGATGTATGTAACTATTAAAGAATTTGTGAGCACTTGTAGTACGTGCCAGTTACACTCCTCTGTCAAGCATAGAGATCCCCTTCACCCGACCTATCCACCTTGTATTCATTACAAGTGGGTAGTTGACCTTGTGACCATGCCTAAAAGCAATGATGGCATGAGATATATTTTTCTTGCACGAGAAGATTTGACAAATCACGTCGAAGGTAGAGCGCTTCGTTCCAATACTACTTATAATGTATGCGTATTCCTTTTAGAAGAAGTATTATCCAGATTTGGATATATAGAAAAAGTAGTAGCGGATAGAGGTGAGTTAGATGCGAGAGAGGCGAGAGAATTCTTTGCACAACATGGAATTCGATTATCTCTTACGACTGCCTATAACCCAGAAGCAAATGGTAAAATTGAACGAGGGCATCCTTCCATAGTGAAGGCTATTTCTAAAGCTTGCCATGGAGATATTGGTCAATGTCCAAAATATCTTCCATTTGCTCTTTGGGTTGATCGCATGACGCACACGAGAACAATTGGTTTTATGCCAGCTAAACTCATGTACTGTCAAAAACCATTATTTCCCATTCATACTCAGATAATTAATTGGATGAATTTAGGTTGGAAAGATAACGTTTCAAGAGAAGAGTTATTATCATTTAGAATTAAGCAATTAAAACAAGGAAATGAAAATCTTAAAGAAGCAACAAAAAAATTAAAAACATCTAGATTGAAAAATAAATTATATTTTGATAAGAAACATAGACTAAGACCGCAACCAATAGAAAGTGGTGACTGGGTGCTTGTATATGATAGTACATTTGATACTCAATACGATGCACATCAGAAACTAACTAAACGTTGGTTCGGACCTTACGTTGTTGTTTCAGTTTATGAAACAGGTACATATAAATTACGTGAATTTGATGGTTCTATGTTAAGGAATTTGATTGCAGGGAAAAGAATAAAACTGTTTCGAAGAAGAGAAAGCAGTAAATTTGAATTGGACAAAGACTTCTTGGAGGACGACGATGAAGAAGAATAAAAATGATCAGGTGAAAGAGTTCTAAACTTTACTTATTTATTAGCTTGTTAATATGATTTTTTATTGATGCATTTCATGAGTAGATATATACATCATTCTGATAGGAAAGCAAGATTTTTAAAATTATGAAACAATGAGTTTAAAACTGAAGTAGGGATGTGTATGAAGAGAAGACAAGAATTAGAGACCCTATGGCTTTCATAAGGATAGGAGAGGGAACACTTGACTTGCGATTCCTAGTAGAAGTAAGTTTATTTTATATAGGTAGACTTCCTTAACTTCCAAACCATTTAGCTAAAGAGATCCTAGTTCCCACTTTAGCATTCCTCTAGAACCTCTACTCTGATTAGGGGTTAAGCCTTTCCTCTTAAACAAAAAAGTTGCGAAGAAAAATTAAGAAAAGAGAAAATTGAGAATATCAAGCAGTATATTAATGGCTACTGCAAGATGAAAAAAAGAAAAAGAAAGAAAAGAAAAGAAAAGAAAAAAGTTATCATGATTCAGTTGTGGTCTCGAAACCACTTCTGAAATTCTATACGGGCAATATGAGGCGGATTTATGCTATAGAGGAATTAGTTAGATGCATCTTTTGGCGAGTGACTAGGGAATGAGGGATAGACCATTGATATAAAATATTTATTACTTTTGAATGGGTTAATAGAAGAGCAAGTACCACAACTGTCTGCTTGATTTCTATGGGACTTTCTAAAACTTGTTAGCAATTTCATGCATTGAATGAAAACGTTTATGATTCAAGTTTGCATAATTTTAAAAAGTTTTTTCTTACTATCAGAAGATGTACTTACCTTTAGGAGCATATTTCATATAAATTTGAAAATAGTTCAAGAAATATTTTTCAAAAGATTTTGATACTGCTTTCCTATTGATCTGCAGGTTGGCCCATCGGGGGCGATGTGTAGGTTTGGTGGGGGCAGATGTCGGAAGGATTTCCTCACTTGAATTGTCATATAGAAAAATAAAAATATTTTGATTGAAAGTCAATCAGTTAATGCCTCTCTCTCATATTTTTTAATGCTTTGATTTAATTTGACTAAATTTTTCTCTTCAATACTTGCAGGAAAAGGAATAAATCATTTTCAGAATGAAGGGATAATCTATCCTTACTTTAATTCTTTATTTTTGTCTACTATATATTTATGAGATCATGTGTAGATGCATTCATGATCATAAGAATACATTTATGTGAGAACAAAGGAGAATTGAAGTATGGTTATTTATATGTACCTATGTTTATAGGGTTGTGTATCTATATTTATATATGTAAAATGCACTTAAATATGTATGTGTTTATATGCCTATGAATGTAAATTTGAATGACTTTTTATGTCATATTTATGTGTTTGCATATATATACTTAATATATATATGTGTGTGCATCTGTGTCTAAGTGTTTATGAAATTTTGCTTACCTAAGCATGGGTATAAATATGGAATTCCGTAATGTATGTGAATACAATTAAGCCTATGAATTATGTATCTAAATATCATGATATAAGGGTGAAAATGAATGTTCATGTGAGAGAAAAACTTTTGTGTATATAGTTGAATTCAATTAATCTTCATGATATAGAAGTATGTGTTTCTTTTAGTTTCCCATAAGTGTGCATGTGTATAATAATAATAATTACATATAGTATATAATTAGATAAATTATAAAATTTAGTTAAGATAATTATTTGATATAATTAATATCTTTTACTTATTAATATAAATAATTGTATGTATGTGCATTGTGTTCGTTAAAAAATAAGAATGCATGACGTATGCAATAGTTAACTAATGGATGCATGCATTCAACGTGTGATATGTCTTAGCTAACTAAAAGCGTATTTTAGTTAACTAAAAGAGAGCATGTGCGTACGAATTAAGATAAATATGAGAAACTTTGGTATATTTTTTCTTCTCTTATGTCCTTCCTGCAGGTACGTGATCGGTGTGAGCAGAGAGAGAGAGAGAGAAAGAAAGGGAAAGAGAGTTGTTCCTATTTCTTTCCCCTCCTTCGGATTGTGTGTTTTCAGAGGATCGATTTCTTTCGTCTGCCACTTTTTGTCAAGCGAAGTAGAAACCTCCAAAGAAGAGGGAAAGGGAGAGAATGAGAGAAAGATGAAAATATCTCTGTTCTCTTCCCTCTATTTTCGAGAGAGCATCTCTTTTCCCGATTACTCAAGCTATTATAGAACGTTTGTTATATTTAGCTATGATATTTGCATCGTTCTTCTGTTCATGTTCGTTCTCTCTTCTCTATTCTGGAGCAGTAGATGGCAAAGATGTATTCGTATCTGCATAGGAAGCGAAAGAGAATGACCTAAAACAAACCTATGCATAGAAATTAGATTGTTAATACCTTCTCTTCTGTCTAGAGCAAGCGCAGAGGTTCAAAAGAATTTGATCTCTTGATCGTTGTGTATTGATGTAAGAGAAATGTCACAGGTTGTATGTTCTGAGAAGCTAGTGATGGCGAATTGGGAGGCAGTAGAGCGCACACACTCACCCCCCCTTCTCGCACATTCATGACGATGGAAGGTTCTAATTGTTTACCGCTTTATCATCATCATTATCGTAATCAACACTTTAGTTGCGATAATGGTGATGTGAGAACTAATTGCTTCTTTGATGTGCTATAATCTTCACTTTTTTTTTTTTGTAGCATGTTGCTAAAACCATATATGCATTTTCAGTTCCTATGTTTTGGACCGTAATACAGATATGCAAATTATGATTGAAAGTGGATGGCCGAGGATGTAATGAACGTGACGCTGATCGAGAGAAGACTAGATATGAATGCTAAGATTATACCTCATATATATATGACCATTCAAATACAGAGGCATGCAAAAAGCATACATAGGTCGAGAGGCTGAGAGAGAGAGATCGCATCGTATTCTAGTTCTCATTTCATATATGTAGCAGAGAGATAGAGAGGACTGTGAGCCTACGCCTACCAATTCCTTACAACATAGAGGGAGAGAGAGAAAATGATATAGATGCACACAGGAAAGCATGGTTGCTGTAGGTTGCACAGACGAAGTCCGACGGTGAAGAGAGGGACAATACAGAGTACCCGACCGCTGTGTCTCTGTCAATGCGATGGAAGCAACTGAATTTATCAGGAGAGGGAGAGAGCCCTCTAAGAGTTATACTGTTGCTCCATTCCTAATTTTATACTGCTATTGCTTCCTTTGATGTTGTCATGCATGGTCTACGCAACTCGTGTGCTACCGAAATTAGGTAGATGAAGGCGCTGCACAACATGGAGATTGTGCTCCGTGGAGAACACCGAAGATGTTAGGTGTCAAGTTTAGCGAATGATAAATTCTATCCAAAGCATCCATTACTCTTCCTCTTGGACAGTTATTGGCATTAGTACCAAGAGTTCGGCAACAATTTGAGCAGCAGTTTAGTTCTGCGTCTTCCTGCATTTCGGCAACAGCGACAATACAATCGAAAACTGACTCTACTGTGGATCACTGGGTTCCTTTAATTACAGTATGGTATAAAAATCATAAAATTACTCAAGTATTAATTGATGGTGGGACCGGTGAAAACATAGATACTCCAGCACTTTGTAAAAAGTTAGGATGGACCGAAATTGAGCCTGTGCAATTTCTTGTTAGAATGGCCGACCAGTCCAGAGTCCACCCATTAGGACTTCTACGGAATGTCCCCATCACTTTGCAGGGTACAACTTTTAAGATGACTTTCGTAGTTTTAGAACTACTGGAGTCTAGTCTTGATTATATCTTCTTTTCGGTCGTCCTTGGTTGAAATAAGCTAAGGTCAACAAGATTGGTCCGCACAAGAACTCAATTTCAAAGACAATAACCAAAAATATGTTCTAAAATTAGATGCTATTCAGCCCTGTGAACTACATGCTAGACCTTATGTGGTAGAACTAGTTCACACGCTAGATGGTTTATCCGATGACGAAGAAGAAGAATTTTTTAAGAATAACATAGATTTAATTTCCTTAGGGACTGTTGATTTACAATCTATTGTAGATCACTAGAATCCGGCAGTTTGTACGGTGATGCCTGTGACCGAAGAAGTAGAAACAGAAAATACTGCTACTAAGGATAAAACTGTTATACATCAACTTTTACAATCAGTCAATGATTCAGAAAAACCTCGTCAATTCTATGTTCCAAAAGATCAGTTGATCACATGTAATTTAGGGGATGAAGTTAATCCATGACCTGTCAAAATAAAGGAAGGATTGTCTGAAGTATTTCAAGCAGATCTGATCCAGTTACTTCGTGAGTTCACTGATGTTTTTTCATGGGATTACCGTGACATGAACGGTCTAGATCCTCGCATATATCAGCATCGAGCTGTACTTAAACTAGAAGCAAAACCAATTAAACAACCCAGCTACCGGATGAATCCTAACTATGCTGCACAGGTAAAGGTAGAGCTTGATAGGTTATTAAAAGTTGGATTCATTGTTCCAATAGAACATGTTGAGTGGATATCACCCATTGTTATCGTCCCCAAGAAGAATAAGCAGCTACACATATGTGTGGATTACTAGAAACTGAATGCAGTTACGGTGTAAGATCCGTTTCCTCTTCCATTTCTTGATACAATGCTGGATAGAGTGGCTAGGCATTAAATGTATTCATTTCTGGATGGATATAGTGGGTATAATCAGGTCAGAATGGCTGAGGAAGATATACCAAAAATAGCATTCATTACCAATTGGGGGGTTTTTGCTTGTACAGTTATGTGGTTTGGATTAAAAAATTCTCCTAGTACTTTTCAACGATGTATGCAGGAAATCTTCTCCCCCTATCTTCCTTCTTTCATGCAAGTATATCTAGATGATTTCTCTTTATTTGGTAAGATGGTAGCACACTTGTATCATTTACGGTGTTGCTTTGAGAAGTGTCGTGAATACAGACTCTGCCTGAACCCAAACAAGTCTGTGTTTGTGGTTTCATGTGGTAAGCTGCTTGGCCATATTGTGTCTGCACAAGGCATACAAGTGGATCCAGATAAAATTGCAGCTATGTTAGAAGCACCTGTGCCTACTACGCCGAAAGAAGTAATGAGATTCATGGGTCAAATCAGATGGCATGGTCGACATTTATGGTGGCTTCTCATTTAGCAATACCTCTCAATAGATTAATAACCAGTACTCCTCGACAGTTTGTTTGGACTCAGGAATGTCAAACAGCATTTGATCGTCTCAAAGGCTTATTAACGCAGGTTCCAATTCTACAACCTCCTGATTGGGAACGTCCATTTCATGTTTTTGTTGATGCATCAGATATCGCCATTGGGAGTATCTTAATGCAACAAATTGATAAGTGGTTTCGGCCTGTTTATTATGCGAGTAGAAGACTTGCTCTTGCAGAAAAGAATTATTCAGTAACTGAAAGAGAATGCCTTGGTTTAGTATATTCTGTAAAGAAATTTTGGCATTATTTTTTAGGCCAAAAATTCTTCTTTCATGTAGATCATGTTGCGTTAGTATATCTGGTTCGGCAGCAGCATTTAGGTGGTCGTTTAGTGTGTTGGGTTCTACTATTACAAGAGTTTGATTACAAAGTAATCCATCGACCTGGAACTGCACATACCTTAGCAGATTTCCTTTCTCGGTTGGATTTCGGTGAAGCTCCAGTCGGTGTTGATGACACCACACCTGCAATTTATGTTACTGACCCAACTACTGATGAATCTGCAGAACCACCTGTGACATCTACTTACTATGATCAGTTATTAGCCTTTCTTACTGATGGATATCTTCCTGATCATACTTCTCCTACAATGCGTAGGAAAATTGCAGTTTACAGTCGCCGATTTCGGTTGATTGCTGGAGAATTGTATTATATGGATCACAATGGAGTCCTACTTTGTTGTATTCCTCCACATAAAGTTAACTCAGTTATCACTCTCGCACATTCAATACCTTCCGGTGGACATTTTGCAGCAGATTTAACGCACCAGAAAATTCTACAAAGTGGGCTTTGGTGGCCTACTATGTACAGAGATGTATCTTAGTTTGTCAAAGAGTGTGATAATTGTCAAAGGTCTGGACAGTCTTTACAAAGAAAATTTTTCCCTCTCCAACATGTATTACCATTGGAGCCTTTTCAGAAATGGGGTCTTGACTTCATCGGGCCAATCACACCTCCAGCAATTCTCAGTAATAATCGTTATATTCTGACATGTACACATTATGCTACCAGGTGGGCAGAAGCTTGGTCTTTACAGTCCGTTACAACTATTTTGGTAGCAAAATGTTTAATGAAAGATGTATTTCCACAATTTGGATTACCTTTGGAGCTTGTTACAGATCAAGGCACACATTTTGTTAACAATTTAATGAAAGTGCTCACACACTCTTTGCAGATTTTGCATAAATTTAGTTCCCCTTATTATCCTCGTGCTAATGGCTTGGCTGAAAGTACAAATAAGACCTTGCTGAATATGCTTCAAAAGTTGATTCTAGAATCACCAGAAAGATGGGATCAATTATTACCTGTAGTATTATGGGCATACCGGACTACTTACAAAGTTGCCACTGGACTGACTCCTTTCAAACTTTCATATGGAATGGAGGCAAGTGCACCAATGGAACTTGTAGTACCAAGCTTACGTGTGGCCATCTCTCAGAAATTGTTACCTAGAAATTCTTTGCCTTTTCGGTTGGACACACTCAGAGAACTAGATGAGCATCGCTGGGAAAGTATTCTGACTCTTCAAGAAGTGCAGTTGTGGCAAGCTCGTACACATGATCGATATCTAAAGACTCCAGTTTTTACGGTAGGGCAACTTGTGCTCTTTTATAATGCAAAATCAAATCACTCTGCTGGAAAATTCAAGTTACAATGGTTTGGTCCTTACCGGATTACTGAACAAGTGGGCTCAGCAACTTTTTGGTTGACTACTTTGACCGGAATTCCTCTTCCAAAAGTGATAGCTGGTTCAAAGTTGTGGCCGTATCATCAAGCGCCTGATGCGCACTGAAGTGTTCTGAGGTTACCTGCGTATTTTTTTCTTTCTTTTTTCTTTTCTTTTCCTTTTTAGTTTTGCGTGATTAATAAAATAAGTTTGTAAATATCCTAGTTTCATACCTAATTATGATCAACAGCCACCCTGCATTATCGATTCTGCTCATGCATGCACACCAAAGTTATGAGGTCATCATCTCAATATCCCGCGATGATTACCAAATTTCAATTGCTTCCCGCTGCCAAGTATCTACTTAACCTTTTTCCTTGCACTGTTAATCGCTATTGTGTCTGCGTGCTCTGTGTGTCTGTGCTATCTGTATACTCTGTGCTTTTTGTTCTTGTGCTTGCTTTTAGTGTGTGTGCCATGGAAGCGTTAGCAAATTTTGTTGCGTTCCGTGATGGACTCCTTGCTGATGCTGGTGAGTTTCTACGCGAGCGTGGGTTGGTCAATTTTGCTGAATTGCCTTGGCATTCAGTGGATTGCCACCCTTTCTACGCACAAATCATCGCCGCCATCGCTGCCACACCTGTTATGGAGCAGAGTTGGCCTATCACTTCCTTGCCCTCTCGTACTGTAATTACCCTCCAAACCTTTGCTGATGTGTTTCGGCTCCCTCCACAAGGTCGGGAGAATGGCCCTAATTTGCCGATAGCCACAATGAACCAATTATTCCCTAGGCACTCTTCCAACAAATACGCTATCCTTTGTCGCCCCGAGCCCAAACGATCAGCATTACAATTTTTAGTTGCCATCTTGAACCTGCAAAAGCGCACATATGGAATCTCTCGACCCTTTTACTCCGCCATAGATCTAGCTGAAGAGAACCTATAAACTTTGCCTCATACTTTTTCTGCCGCATTCACAAAGAATGTGTTTCAATCATCAAAGAGGCCAACAAGGGAGATATGCCATGATCAAGTTTACCGCATATTCTCAGTTTCCTATTTCCGGGCATCCAAGCAGCACAACCACCACCCCGAGGACCAGTTCTGCACCATGAAGAGTCTGCACAGATATCGGATGATGATGAAGAGGATGACGAAGAGATTTTCCACCTCCTCCACTGGAAAAGAATCAGATTTAGTTCATTAGATAGTCAGGTACAAGGGTCTACTGCAGGTAATAAAGCAGATGACAAAGAAGAAGAAGGACACGAAGATGAGACTTTCCATGAAACAGCAACATCCATCCACAAGGATTCTTCAGCACAGTCATCTCAGGACCAGCAAGATGAACAGGATAAAGACATCTCTTCCAAGGACGAATCACAACAACAATCCAAACAGGAAAAGAATGAATATGGGCAATGTTGAGAGTGATGGATGGATGCACTCAGGAAATCAGTTGGTGCTGCAAAACCTGCTTCACACCTGCCCTCTTTTCTCTTAAGATATACCTAGTACACTAGCTTAGCTTCCAACTGACATAAAGAAACCATATATGTACTTTGGAAATGGATTGGGTAATGATCAAATCAAAACAGATAACTTTGTACTTCAAAGACCAAGCAAAAACTTTCTATTCCTGTAGTGTACCTGCTCAGACTTTTACTTAGTGTGTCCAGCACACTTAAAATTGGAACAATTCCTTTTGGGAGTATTAATGTACCTTAGTAAGCTACCAATCACAAGTGGAATCACTTCAATTGATAAACTATGCACTGAGAAATAAGTTTAGCAAAGTTATAATCACCCCCGACTTTTTAGGAACTCTGCAGACTGAGACCAGTGTGCACTTTGAATCGATTTTCTCCCAATTGGCTGAATGGAATCCTTTGAAATTTTGTATGCTTGTAGTAGACTTTGAGCTGGTTCCAATACGCTATAGATCACTTGATTTGGTTCAGTAGATTCAGAGAAATGCCCTGATGAAGTTGACAGACTTGGAGTAGGATACTCAGAAAAACCAGAGATGATAAAATGTATACTTCTATTGATAAATGTGTTTGTACAATCTCATTAGCTTGCCAAGCACAGCTAAATGAGGTAGTGTGATGTTGGGAATAGAGTAGCCTTCACACACAATGAGTTACAATGAAATTTTGCCTCGGGGAGTGAGCTAGAGTGGCAGGACTAACCGCGACTTTTTCACTACATCCTTTATAGGAGTTTGATATTCATTTGAATTTGAAATTCAAACTTAGGCTCCCTTGAATCTCTCCTCTAAAAGTAGGGAGATATTCTCTCCATCTCAACATTCAAATTTCCACGACTCTAGTGGTAGGTGGATGACTTAAAGTTGTTACAACAAATGATAAGTCACTTAGACTTTTACAAGGGGTAAAGAGATAATAACATATAAGCATATGTTCACATGAGCCTTGCTTTGAGTGAAGCCTTGATAATCCTTTATCCATGCTATTTTTCCATAAGTCCAAGGGTCCAAGCCAATGTGTGTAGGCTTGTCTTGCACCAACAGCTCCCCCTCAAGCCAAACACTTTGGCTTAAGTCTTCTTCTTCATTCTTCAATCACTTCCTGCAATCCAATCATAGTTTTGAATCTGCATAACTTGTTTCCATCCAATGCCTTTGTAAGTAAATCTGCACATTGCATATTAGTAGATACATATGTCAATTGTATATCTTTACTTAGCAATTTCTCTCTCACATAGTGGTAATGAACCTCTATGTGCTTTGTTCTGGCATGATAAATTGGGTTTGTTGCAAGGTGAAGAGAGCTAGTGTTGTCACCAAAGATAATAGGTGGTCTTGTGAATAGACCTAACTCTGTATATAGAAGCTTCAACCAGATAGCTTCTTGAGTTGCATTTGCAAGTCCTCTATACTCTGCTTCAGTGGATGACAATGCCACTGTAGGTTGCTTCTTAGCTGACCAAGAGATAGGCTTATCCCCTGCAAAACAATATATCCTGAGGTGCTTCTCCTATCATCCTTGCATCCTGCCCAATCTGCATCTGAGTAAACCTTAATGTCAATATCTGATGTATAAGGAAAATACAAACCATGACTTTGAGTTCCTTTGAGGTACTTCAAGATCTTCTTTGCTGCCTCTAGGTGAGGTACCCTAGGTTTGTGCATGAATTGACTAAGCACACTTACTCCATATGCTATGTCAATTCTTGTCAAGGTAGCATAGTTCAAACTACCCACCATACTTTGGTATCCTGTAATGTCTTTGATTTCTTCTCCTTCATGAGCACTTAGCTTTTGGTTAACCTCCATTGGAGTAGTAGATACCTTAGCATCCTGTAAACCAAACTTCTTGACCATATCCTGTACATACTTCTTTTGAGTGATGTATATACCTGAGTTTGTGTAGATCAATTCAAGACCTAGGAAATATTTTAGTAATCCAAGATCACTAATCTTGAATTCTTTCATCATCTGTCCTTTGATGTGTCTAATCCCATTGACATCATTACCTGTAATGATGATGTCATCTACATAAACACATAAGTAAATTACCTCTGTATTACTTCTCTTTATGAATAGAGAAGTGTCTGCTTTGCTCATCACAAATCCTTGGTCTTGGAGGTAGGTGGTCAATCTGTAGTTCCATGCTCTAGGTGCCTGCTTCAAACCATACAGAGCCTTCTTCAATTTACAAACATAATGTACCTTTCTTGGATCTTCATAGCCAGGTGGTTGTGACATGTAGACTTCTTCAGATATCCATCCATTTAGGAATGCATTCTTCACATCCAATTGGTACATGTCCCAATTCTTGGATGCAGCTACACTCACCAAAACTCTGATAGTTGGCATCTTGGCCACAGGAGAAAATGTCTCCTCATAATCAATGCCTTGGGTTTGTGCAAAACCCTTGGCTACCAACCTAGCTTTGTACCTGTTAATTGTTCCATCTGAATTCTTCTTCAATTTGTAGATCCATCTGGATCCTATTACCTTCATAGAATCCTTCTTGGGTACTAAGTCCCAAGTATCACTTTCTTTGAGGGCTTCTATCTCCTCATCCATGGCTTCTCTCCATTCTGGCTTTGTAATTGCTTCTTCATAGGTACCTGGTTCTTCATTCAACAAGTCTTTTGCAAGATATACAGAATGTTTAGTTACAAGTGATGTGTCATACCCAAATCTGATAGGCTTCTTCTTTTCTCTCTGAGATCTTCTCATAGCTTGAGTAGAAGTTTCTGCCTTGTCTTCCAATTGCTTCATCTTCATCTTTCCTTTGGATTTCCAAGCCTTGAACTCTTCAAGGTTTATGGTATCATCATCTGAGCTTGAGTCTTCTTGCTGAGTTGGCTCTTCCTTGGTAAGCTTTGGAAAATCTTCCTCCATATCATAGGGTAAACTCACTTTCCTGCATTCATTCTCATACCATGAGTCATTTTCATCAAATATGACATCTCTGCTTACCTTGAACCCTTTGTTTGTGGGGTTGTAGAATCTGTATCCCTTTTGGTTCAAATCATAACCAATGAAGATACATTTCTCTGCCTTTGGGTCTAGCTTTCCTCTTACCTGTGAGGGAATATGCACATATGCTACACATCCAAATATTTTGCAATGATCCAGAGAGGGTCTCTTACCATGCCATGCTTCATATGGTGTCATGCCATCAAGTGATTTGGATGGCAACCTATTGATGAGGTAAGTGGCAGTGGATACACTCTCTGCCCATAAGTAATTTGGCAACTTTTTCTCATTGAGCATAGACCTAGCTGTTTCCACTATAAGTCTATTCCTTCTTTCTGCTACCCCATTTTGTTCAGGTGAGTACCTTGTAGTGATCTCCCTCTTGATGCCTCTTTCCTGCAAGAAATCTTCAAACTCATTGGAGAAGTACTCTCCTCCACCATCTGATCTTATCCTCTTCAAGCTTCTACCTGTTTGATTTTCAACAAGTGCAAGATACCTCTTGAAACAATTAAATACTTCATCTTTATGCTTCATAAAGTATAAAATGGTCCATCTGCTATAGTCATCAATGAAAGACACATAATATCTTGAACCAGAAATGGAAGGGTCCTTGCTAGGTCCCCAAACATCTGTGTGTACCAAGTCTAGGTAGTCTTCATGCATGAAACCTTTCCTTGAGTAGGGTAATCTGTGAGACTTACCAAATTGACATGATCCACATTTGTAAATCATGTGTTGCTTGGATACATTAGGTATCCCAAGCACACATTGATCCCTGCACATTTGCTTGATAGTCCTTTCACCTATGTGCCCTAATCTTTTATGCCATATCTCTAACTCTGAAAGTGTCTGATCCTTGTAATTATACAAAGCAATGTTTTTTGTATCCTCTAGCTCAAATGTAAATAGTCTACCTGATTTCTCCCCTTTTGCTATTCTTCTGAAGCCTTGTTTTGGATCCTCCACATATGCTCCATGTTGTGTGAATCTGACCTGCAATCCTTTCTCCACAATCTGACCAACACTCATTAAATTTTTAGTTATTGTTGGTACATAGAGTACCCTGCTTAATAGGTTCTGATTACCATCACATGTCTTCACATTTCCAACTTTGACAACAGAGTGTTTAGTGTCATCACCTGTTTGTACCTGATGTTTGCCCTTGGGTTCTTCCAAATCAGAAAGTAGTGCCACATTGCCAGCTACATGGTTAGAACATCCTGAGTCAATGTAAAATAAATGATCATCATTTGTACCTATCTTGGAGGTCATGTTCATGATCAATAAGGAGTCATCCTGCTCCTCTGTATAGTTGTTGTAGTCTCTTCTATTTCTGAATCCACCTTGGTAGCTTCCATTGTGGTTGTTGTTGTAATTGTTGTTGTATTGGTTGTTGTACCCATTGTAGCTTTGATGTTGGTTGAATCTGCCTCTTCCTTGAGAGTATCCACCTCTTGAGTAGCCTCTTCCTCTCTGATTTTTGTAGTTCTTGTAGCATTCATCTGTGGTATGATTGGACAACCCACAGATGTTGCATGGTGATGAGTTGTAGGATCTCCCCCTACCTGACTTACCTCCTCTGCCTCTTCCTCTAGATGACCTACCTCTCCCTGCATAATTGGCTTGAGAGGTAGATCCTTCTTCATCCTGTTTCTTCTTGCCTTTATCTTTAATTTTCTTATCAGTATAGAGAGCAGAGGGGTTATTACCTTTTGATTGATCTCCAGCTTTGGTGAACTTTGCTTCATGTGTAAATAGTTGGCCCATGAGTGTTGTGAGATCAGGGGTATGCATGTCCATGTAGAGGTCCATTGCAGTGGTGAAACTTTCCCACTTATCATCTGCCTTGAGTCCATTTGTCACTTGCCTGACTATTTGCTCCTCTTCAATTTCCTCTCCAATGCTTGCTAGTTGGTCTGCCACATCTTTGATCTTTGTCACATACTCTGAGACTGATTGCTTGGGCTGCTTCCTAAGTGTTGTGAACTCTATCCATAATTGATTCTTCCTAGCCCTTGTGTTGGAAGAAAAATAGTTTGACAAGGTTTCCCAAGTTTCTTGGGAAGTCTTACAGTTCCTTACATGAGGTAAAAGAAAGTCAGATATAGAGTTTAAGAGATAAGACCTTGCCAAAGCATCCTTTGCACACCATTGGTTGAGCCTTTCATGTTCATCCTTTGTAGGTAGTCCTCTAGTCTTGAATGAGGGCAACTCCTCATCTCCTGATATGTATCCAAATAGACTTCTCCCTTGTAGATAGGTCTTCATTCTCAAAGACCAAGCTTGATAGTTGTTTCTGTCCAATTTGTCAATGAAAGAGGGGAAACCATCACCCATGATTACCTTCTATGCTCTGATACCACTGTTGAGAGTGATGGATGGATGCACTCAGGAAATCAGTTGGTGCTGCAAAACCTGCTTCACACCTGCCCTCTTTTCTCTTCAGATATACCTAGTACACTAGCTTAGCTTCCAACTGACATAAAGAAACCATATATGTACTTTGGAAATGGATTGGGTAATGATCAAATCAAAACAGATAACTTTGTACTTCAAAGACCAAGCAAAAACTTTCTATTCCTGTAGTGTACCTGCTCAGACTTTTACTTAGTGTGTCCAGCACACTTAAAATTGGAACAATTCCTTTTGGGAGTATTAATGTACCTTAGTAAGCTACCAATCACAAGTGGAATCACTTCAATTGATAAACTATGCACTGAGAAATAAGTTTAGCAAAGTTATAATCACCCCCGACTTTTCAGGAACTCTGCAGACTGAGACCAGTGTGCACTTCGAATCGATTTTCTCCCAATTGGCTGAATGGAATCCTTTGAAATTTTGTATGCTTGTAGTAGACTTTGAGCTGGTTCCAATGAGCTATAGATCACTTGATTTGGTTCAGTAGATTCAGAGAAATGCCCTGATGAAGTTGACAGACTTGGAGTAGGATACTCAGAAAAACCAGAGATGATAAAATGTATACTTCTATTGATAAATGTGTTTGTACAATCTCATTAGCTTGCCAAGCACAGCTAAATGAGGTAGTGTGATGTTGGGAATAGAGTAGCCCTCACACACAATGAGTTACAATGAAATTTTGCCTCGGGGAGTGAGCTAGAGTGGCAGGACTAACCGTGACTTTTTCACTACATCCTTTATAGGAGTTTGATATTCATTTGAATTTGAAATTCAAACTTAGGCTCCCTTGAATCTCTCCTCTAAAAGTAGGGAGATATTCTCTCCATCTCAACATTCAAATTTCCACAACTCTAGTGGTAGGTGGATGACTTAAAGTTGTTACAACAAATGATAAGTCACTTAGACTTTTACAAGGGGTAAAGAGATAATAACATATAAGCATATGTTCACATGAGCCTTGCTTTGAGTGAAGCCTTGATAATCCTTTATCCATGCTATTCTTCCATAAGTCCAAGGGTCTAAGCCAATGTGTGTAGGCTTGTCTTGCACCAACAGGCAACATATTATTGAAGATATTTTCGACGAGCTGATTAAGGTAGTGGAGTTTGCAGTTGTCAATCCTGGAGACACCGAGCAACAAACCACCGAAAAGGTACTACAATCTGATACTGTTCTTCTC
>CM035439.1:106498664-106503664 GCA_020310875.1 Ceratopteris richardii | reverse complement strand
TCATTACACAAATCATTTGCAAAGCACATATATGCTTTCTTGGTATCATTTGAAAGCTCAAGGTGTGTACTAAGCATTTCTGGAATCAAAGGAGGGCTAGTGTGAAGCAGGTATAGCAGCACCAACTCATTTCTTGAGTGCATCCAACCATCACTCCCAACAGTGGTATCAGAGCAAAGAAGGTAAACATGGGTGATGGATTTCCTTCATTCATTGACAAATTGAACACGAACAACTACCAAGCTTGGTCATTGAGAATGAAGACCTATCTACAAGGAAGAAGTTTATTTGGATACATATCAGGAGATGAGGAATTGCCCTCATTCAAAACTAGAGGACTACCCACCAAGGATGAACATGAGAAACTCAAGCAATGGTGTGCAAAGGATGCTTTGGCAAGGTCTTACCTTCTTAACTCTATATCTGATTTTCTTTTACCTCATGTAAGGAATTTTAAGACTTCCCAAGAGACTTGGGAAACCTTGTCAAACTATTTTTCTTCCAACACAAGGGCCAGGAAGAATCAACTGTGGATTGAATTCACAACTCTTAGGAAGCAACCCAAGCAATCAGTCTCAGAATATGTGACAAAGATTAAAGATGTGGTAGACCAATTAGCAAGTATTGGAGAGGAAATTGAAGAGGAGCAAATAGTCAGGCAAGTAACAAATGGACTCAAGGCAGATGATAAGTGGGAAAGTTTCACCACTGCAATGGACCTCTATATGGACATGCATACCCCAGATCTCACAACACTCATGGGCCAACTATTCACACATGAAGCAAAGTTTACAAAGGCAGGAGATCAATCAAAAGGTAACAACCCCTCTGCTCTCTATACTGATAAGAAAGTTAAGGATAAAAGTAAAGGGAAGAAACAGGATGAAGAAGGCTCTACCTCTCAAGCTTATTATGCAGGGAGAGGTAGATCATCTAGAGGAAGAGGCAGAGGAGGTAAGTCAGGTAGGGGGAGACCCTACAACTCATCACCATGCAACATTTGTGGATTGTCCAATCATACCACAGATGAATGCTACAAGAACTACAAGAATCAGAGAGGAAGAGGCTACTCAAGAGGTGGATACTCTCAAGGGAGAGGCAGATTCAACCAACATCAAAGCTACAATGGATACAACAATCAATACAACAACAACTACAATCACAACCACAATGGTAACTACCAAGGTGGATTCAGAAACAGAAGAGACTACAACAACTACACAGAGGAGCAAGATGACTCCTTATTGATCATGAATATGACCTCCAAGGCAGGTACAAATGATGATCATTTATTTTATATTGACTCAGGATGTTCTAACCATGTAGCTGGCAATGTGGCACTACTTTCTGATTTGGAAGAGCCCAAGGGCAAACATCAAGTACAAACAGGTGATGACACTAAGCACTCTGTTGTTAAAATTGGAAATGTGAAGACATGTGATGGTAACCAAAACCTATTGAGCAGGGTACTCTATGTACCAACCATCACTAAGAATCTAATGAGTGTTGGTCAGATTGTGGAGAAAGGTTTGCAGGTCAGATTCACACAACATGGAGCATATGTGGAGGACCCAAGACATGGATTCAGAAGGATAGCCAAAGGGGAGAAATCAGGTAGATTGTTTACTTTTGAGCTAGAAGACACCAAGAACATTGCTTTGTATGATTACAAGGATCAAACACTTTCAGAGTTAGAAATATGGCACAAGAGATTAGGGCACATAGGTGAAAGAACCCTAAAGCAAATGTGCAGGGATCAATGTGTGCTTGGAATACCTAATGTGTCCAAGCAACACATGATTTACAAGTGTGGATCATGTCAATTTGGTAAGTCTCACAGGTTACCATATTCAAGGAAAGGTTTCATGCATGAAGACTACCTAGACTTGGTACACACAGATGTTTGGGGACCTAGTAAGGACCCTTCTATTTCAGGTTCAAGGTATTATGTGTCCTTCATTGATGACTATAGCAGATGGACCATTTTATACTTTATGAAGCATAAAGATGAAGTGTTTAATTGTTTCAAGAGGTATCTTGCACTTGTTGAAAATCAAACAGGAAGAAGCTTGAAGAGGTTAAGGTCAGATGGTGGAGGAGAATACTTCTCCAATGAGTTTGAAGATTTCTTGCAGGAAAGAGGCATCAAAAGGGAGATTACTACAAGGTACTCACCTGAACAAAATGGGGTAGCTGAAAGAAGGAATAGACTCATAGTAGAAACAGCTAGGTCTATGCTTAATGAAAAGAAGTTGCCAAATTATCTTTGGGCAGAGAGTGTATCCACTGCCACCTATCTTATTAACAGGTTGCCATCCAAATCACTTGATGGCATGACACCATATGAAGCTTGGCATGGTAAGAGACCCTCTCTGGATCATTGCAAAATTTTTGGTTGTGTAGCATATGTGCATATTCCCTCACAGGTAAGGGGAAAGCTAGATCCTAAAGCTGAAAAGTGTATCTTCATTGGTTATGATTTGAACCAAAAAGGATACAGATTCTATAACCCAACAAACAAAGGCTTCAAGGTGAGCAGAGATGTCATCTTTGATGAGAATGACTCATGGTATGAGAATGAATGCAGGAAGGTTAGTCTACCCTATGACATGGAAGAGGATTTCCCAAAGCTCACCAAGGAGGAATCAATTCAGAAAGGAGATTCAAGTTCAGATGATGATGATACAATAAACCTTGAGGAATTCAAGGCTTGGAAGTCCAAAGGAAAGATGAAGATGAAAAAGCTAGAGGATATACCAGAATCCTCAACTCAAGCAATTAGAAGATCTCAGAGAGAAAGCAAAAGACCTATCAGATTTGGGTATGACACATCACTTGTAACTAAACATTCTGTATATCTTGCAAAGGACTTGATGAATGAAGAACCAGGTACCTATGAAGAAGCAATCACCAAACCAGAGTGGAAAGAAGCCATGGATGAAGAGATGGAAGCTCTCAAGGAGAGTGATACTTGGGATTTGGTACCCAAGAAGGAATCTATGAAGGTGATAGGATCCAGATGGATCTACAAGCTAAAGAGGAATTCAGATGGAACCATAAACAGGTACAAAGCTAGGTTGGTAGCCAAGGGTTTTGCACAAACCCAAGGCATTGATTATGAGGAGACATTTTCTCCTGTGGCCAAGATGCCAACTATTAGAATATTGGTGAGTGTAGCTGCATCCAAGAATTGGAATATGTACCAATTAGATGTCAAGAATGCTTTCTTGAATGGATGGATATCTGAAGAAGTCTACATGTCACAACCACCTGGCTATGAAGATCCAAAAAGGATACATTATGTTTGTAAATTGAAGAAGGCTCTGTATGGTTTAAAGCAGGCACCTAGAGCATGGAATTACAGGTTGACAACCTACCTCCAAGACCAAGGATTTGTGATGAGTAAAGCAGACACTTCTCTATTCATAAAGAGAAGTAGTACAGAGGTAATCTACTTATGTGTTTATGTTGATGACATCATCATTACAGGTAATGATGTAAATGGGATTAGGCACATCAAAGGACAGATGATGAAAGAATTCAAGATTAGTGATCTTGGATTATTGAAGTATTTCTTAGGTCTTGAGTTAGTCTACACCAACTCAGGTATATGTATCACTCAAAAGAAGTATGTACTGGATATGGTCAAGAAGTTTGGCTTGCAGGATGCTAAAGTATCTACTACTCCAATGGAGGTCAACCTAAAGCTAAGTGCTCATGAAGGAGAAGAAGTCCAAGACATCACAGGATACCAAAGTATGGTAGGTAGTTTGAACTATGCTACCTTGACAAGAATTGACATAGCATATGGAGTTAGTGTGCTTAGTCAATTCATGCACAAACCAAGGGTACCCCACCTAGAGGCAGCAAAGAAGATCTTGAAGTATCTGAAGGGAACTCAAAGTCATGGTTTGTACTTTCCTTATACCTCAGATATTGACATTAAAGTTTACTCAGATGCAGATTGGGCAGGATGCAAGGATGATAGGAGGAGCACATCAGGATACATTTGTTTTGCAGGAGATAAGCCTATTTCTTGGTCAGCCAAGAAACAACCTACAGTGGCATTGTCTTCCACTGAAGCAGAGTATAGAGGGCTTGCCAATGCTACTCAAGAAGCTATCTGGTTGAAGCTCTTGTATACAGAGTTAGGTCTATACACTAGACCTCCAATCATCTTTGGAGATAACACTAGCTCTCTTCACCTTGCAGCTAACCCAATATATCATGCTAGAACCAAACACATAGAGGTTCATTACCACTATGTGAGGGAGAAGTTACTTAGCAAAGAGATTCAATTGACATATGTGTCTACCAATATGCAATGTGCAGACTTACTCACTAAAGCATTGGATGGAAGCAAGTTATGCAGATTCAAATCTATGATTGGATTGCAGGAAGTAATTGAAGATTGAAGATGAAGACTTAAGCCAAAGTGTTTGGCTTGAGGGGGAGCTGTTGGTGCATTACAAGCCTTCACACTTGGCTTGGAACTTTGGAAGATTGGCTTGGAACCCTTGAAAGATATCTCTATGAGAAGCAATAACCATAGGAACTTAGTCTTATGTGTTATTACCTTTTACCCATTGTAAAAGTCCTTAGTGACTTGGCATCTACTTGAAATCAGTTACCAACTTGATTAGTCGTGGATTCTTAGTTGAGTTAATGGAGAGAATATCTCCCTACTTTTAGTGGAGATATTCTAGGGAGCCTACATTTGAATTTCAAATTCAAATGATGACTGGACTCATATAAAAATGGAGAGAAAAAACTCACGGTTGGTCCTGTCACTTCAGCTCACTCCCCGAGGCATTTTGTCATTGTAACTGTGTGAGTGTTAGTGCTTCTCCATAGCCTACACCACCACACCTCAATTAGCTATGCTTGTCATGCTAATGAGCTTGTATAATCATATCAATCAATAGATATATACACATTCATCATATCTGGTTCTCTGTGTTTTTCTACTTCAAGTCTGTCAACTTCCAAGGATCATTTCT
>CM035439.1:106488664-106491164 GCA_020310875.1 Ceratopteris richardii | reverse complement strand
ATTAAGCAGGGTACTCTATGTACCAACAATAACTAAAAATTTAATGAGTGTTGGTCAGATTGTGGAGAAAGGATTGCAGGTCAGATTCACACAACATGGAGCATATGTGGAGGATCCAAAACAAGGCTTCAGAAGAATAGCAAAAGGGGAGAAATCAGGTAGACTATTTACATTTGAGCTAGAGGATACAAAAAACATTGCTTTGTATAATTACAAGGATCAGACACTTTCAGAGTTAGAGATATGGCATAAAAGATTAGGGCACATAGGTGAAAGGACTATCAAGCAAATGTGCAGGGATCAATGTGTGCTTGGGATACCTAATGTATCCAAGCAACACATGATTTACAAATGTGGATCATGTCAATTTGGTAAGTCTCATAGATTACCCTACTCAAGGAAAGGTTTCATGCATGAAGACTACCTAGACTTGGTACACACAGATGTTTGGGGACCTAGCAAGGACCCTTCCATTTCTGGTTCAAGATATTATGTGTCTTTCATTGATGACTATAGCAGATGGACCATTTTATACTTTATGAAGCATAAAGATGAAGTGTTTAATTGTTTCAAGAGGTATCTTGCACTTGTTGAAAATCAAACAGGTAGAAGCTTGAAGAGGATAAGATCAGATGGTGGAGGAGAGTACTTCTCCAATGAGTTTGAAGATTTCTTGCAGGAAAGAGGCATCAAGAGGGAGATCACTACAAGGTACTCACCTGAACAAAATGGGGTAGCAGAAAGAAGGAATAGACTTATAGTGGAAACAGCTAGGTCTATGCTCAATGAGAAAAAGTTGCCAAATTACTTATGGGCAGAGAGTGTATCCACTGCCACTTACCTCATCAATAGGTTGCCATCCAAATCACTTGATGGCATGACACCATATGAAGCATGGCATGGTAAGAGACCCTCTCTGGATCATTGCAAAATATTTGGATGTGTAGCATATGTGCATATTCCCTCACAGGTAAGAGGAAAGCTAGACCCAAAGGCAGAGAAATGTATCTTCATTGGTTATGATTTGAACCAAAAGGGATACAGATTCTACAACCCCACAAACAAAGGGTTCAAGGTAAGCAGAGATGTCATATTTGATGAAAATGACTCATGGTATGAGAATGAATGCAGGAAAGTGAGTTTACCCTATGATATGGAGGAAGATTTTCCAAAGCTTACCAAGGAAGAGCCAACTCAGCAAGAAGACTCAAGCTCAGATGATGATACCATAAACCTTGAAGAGTTCAAGGCTTGGAAATCCAAAGGAAAGATGAAGATGAAGCAATTGGAAGACAAGGCAGAAACTTCTACTCAAGCTATGAGAAGATCTCAGAGAGAAAAGAAGAAGCCTATCAGATTTGGGTATGACACATCACTTGTAACTAAACATTCTGTATATCTTGCAAAAGACTTGTTGAATGAAGAACCAGGTACCTATGAAGAAGCAATTACAAAGCCAGAATGGAGAGAAGCCATGGATGAGGAGATAGAAGCCCTCAAAGAAAGTGATACTTGGGACTTAGTACCCAAGAAGGATTCTATGAAGGTAATAGGATCCAGATGGATCTACAAATTGAAGAAGAATTCAGATGGAACAATTAACAGGTACAAAGCTAGGTTGGTAGCCAAGGGTTTTGCACAAACCCAAGGCATTGATTATGAGGAGACATTTTCTCCTGTGGCCAAGATGCCAACTATCAGAGTTTTGGTGAGTGTAGCTGCATCCAAGAATTGGAACATGTACCAATTGGATGTGAAGAATGCATTCCTAAATGGATGGATATCTGAAGAAGTCTACATGTCACAACCACCTGGCTATGAAGATCCAAGAAAGGTACATTATGTTTGTAAATTGAAGAAGGCTCTGTATGGTTTGAAGCAGGCACCTAGAGCATGGAACAACAGATTGACCACCTACCTCCAAGACCAAGGATTTGTGATGAGCAAAGCAGACACTTCTCTATTCATAAAGAGAAGTAATACAGAGGTAATTTACTTATGTGTTTATGTAGATGACATCATCATTACAGGTAATGATGTCAATGGGATTAGACACATCAAAGGACAGATGATGAAAGAATTCAAGATTAGTGATCTTGGATTACTAAAATATTTCCTAGGTCTTGAATTGATCTACACAAACTCAGGTATATACATCACTCAAAAGAAGTATGTACAGGATATGGTCAAGAAGTTTGGTTTACAGGATGCTAAGGTATCTACTACTCCAATGGAGGTTAACCAAAAGCTAAGTGCTCATGAAGGAGAAGAAATCAAAGACATTACAGGATACCAAAGTATGGTGGGTAGTTTGAACTATGCTACCTTGACAAGAATTGACATAGCATATGGAGTAAGTGTGCTTAGTCAATTCATGCACAAACCTAGGGTACCTCACCTAGAGGCAGCAAAGAAGATCTTGAAGTACCTCAAAGGAACTCAAAGTCATGGTTTGTATTTTCCTTATACATCAGATATTGACATTAAGGTTTACTCAGAT
>CM035439.1:106446690-106451690 GCA_020310875.1 Ceratopteris richardii | reverse complement strand
AGATAGATAGATAGATAGATAGATAGATAGATAGATAGATAGATAGATAGATAGATAGATAGATAGATAGATAGATAGATAGATAGATAGATAGATAGATAGATAGATAGATAGATAGATAAATAGATAGATACATAGATAGATAGATACATAGATAGATAGATAGATAGATAGATAGATAGATAGATAGATAGATAGATAGATAGATAGATAGATAGCATCCTCATGGAGTCTGAGGGAATGTCTTTGAAGCGACTAGGACTCAAAGGTTGGTCTAGGTGGTCAAGAGCTGCTTCTAAGTTTTCTCGGTTCTGATCTTGTAGGCGCTGGTTTTCCTCCTTTGCTGCTGCTAGATGTCTTCTGAGTAAGCCCATGTTTCGTGTTAGCGTTGCATTTCGGACTGTCTGGGCTCTTAATCAGTTATCCAGGTCAGCAGTGGCTTCCTTGGTCTTTTCTTCGCTTTCTAGTTCTAATTTATGATAGGCCTCTCGTAATTCTTGGTAGCGGGTGTTGAGTGAGGCATTCTCAATAGACAATAAATTAAGTTGCGACTGTAAGTCATTGGTTGTCCTCTGCAGCTGCTGGTAATTATCGCCAAGAGATGTGAACTCATCTCTGACTTGCGTCATACACATGAACATCTGTCGCAATGCATTATCTACAGTGGGTGATAGTATTAATGGGGTGCTAAATGAAGATGCAGTGGTTGTAGATGCGAAGGGAACGGGGAATGGGGGTGGGAAGGTGGATGTTGTGGTGATTGTGGAAAATTGTGAGGTGCCTAAAAATGTTGGTGCTGTGAGTGAAGTTAGTGATGGTGGAGTGGGTGGTGAGATGTCCATGTCATTGGACGTGTCCAGTGCGGTGACTGTGAATATGGGTGTGACCGTGGGTGCTTGTGCTGGTGTAAATACGAGATTTACAAAGGTTGAGGAGTAATTTACAGGGGGGCTGGCTGGTGCAGCTTGGTGGAAAGGGGAAATAGGGGTTATCGTGGGTCGGGGAGGTGAGACTGGGGAGAAGGTTAATGGCGGTGGGAATGGGAAAAGGGGTCGTGGAGGTGTGGGGAAGGACGGGAAAGATGGATGGAGGAATGGGTTGAATGGAAAGGTGGATGTGTGAGGAGGTAGACTGGGTCTAATGGGTGCAGGAATTGTGGGGTGAGTGGTCGTAAAGACGATTTCTGCTACGCCACCGACGAATGAAGATGTTGGTCTGGGAGAAGGAGGGTGAATAGGGGAGGCTGGAGGGATGGGCGGTGATGGAGGAGCGATTGGGGTGGTCGGTACTTCAGTGACTACTGAGGTATGTAAAATTGTAGCGCGGGGTGGGGAATCTACAAGGATGGTTTCTGCTGCCAACGAACTTTCGGGGACGAGGCGTGCCTCCCTCGCTTGTTCAGAAGATTGTGCTCCTGTTGGTACATGAATGTATTCGCCGGGCTTTGAAAGTAGTCGTACTCGGCGGGGGTCAAACTGTGGTAGTGGCTTTCTTTGCAAGTACCTGAGCGCTTCGTTGTAGCCTACTGATTTGACTAACTCGCGGAATCCTTTGATGTATGCGTCTTCGAATCCGCCTGTGACAAGTTCTTGTTCTATTATTGCTTGACTCTCTTCCTCTGTCAGCTTTTTGCGTGCCCAAACTTTTTCCATAGTTCTATACAGCTTCTTGATAGCTAGTGTGTAAGCTGCTGCTTCGTAAGTTTCATCTTCATGGGTACTTGTATCACCATGTGTGTCTGTTTGTTGGCCTTGGCCATCTGTCTGTTCATGCTCTTGGGATTCCTGAGTTCCCTGGCTAGCTTCGTCGTCTCCTTCGTCGTCATCGGTTGCTGTTCTTTCGTCATCAGAGCTGGACACGATCTATCCTTGTGGTTGATCCCTGGGTGTGGTAGGGTAGCTAGGCCTTTCAAATTCTTGAGAAAACAATTGTCCTTCTGAAAACTGGAACTCATTGGAGAATGCATCGGGCATCTCAGAATCAAAAGTTGGATCCAGTGGTGCTGTTTGTTCTGCTTCTAAATGGGGTATTGGAAAAGAGAACGCTTCCGCACCAATGGTGGTGGGAATTTCAGCTGCTGTGGTGATAGGTTCTGTGGTTGTGGCTGCTTGGGGTGCAACAGTACTGGTGGTGCCCTCCATTACAACTGATCTTGATAATCTGATACGAATAGGTTGTACTGTGGGAGTGGCTGCTGTCGGTGACTGCTCTGGAGATGGTTGTGGCGAGGGTGATTCTGGGAATTGTAGGCATGGGATAGTGCCTCTCATCCGCTTTCCGGCTCTGCCTTTGCTAGCCTTTCTAGCTTTCTTTGTGGTTCCTTTAAATGCCTTCAGTTCCTCACTAGTCATGGCGCGCTCTATGGGTAAATCATATGCCAAACACATGTATATAATCCTTGTAAGTGCACAACATCCATTCATGACTTTCTTTCGTTCCCATCTATGTTGTGCCAAATAGAGCTGATCAATTATCCAGCTAGCTAGATCAACCGTTTGAGGTCCAGTACATGCTAAGTATAAACCAAACCAGATTCTCTTGTGGGGCATGGTAAAACGATCCTGAGCTGGGAAAGCAAAATGCTGCATGCATATCCGCAATGGCTTGGAGAGCTCAGGGGTTATAGCTGAAATATCCTCCCACTTAGTAACATCACCACGTTTCATCTGCTCTGGGACTAGCCGTTCTCTCTCCATCGGAGTATGCGTTCCATGTATTTTGAGAGCTGCACGAATTAAATCTTTGGACAAATAAAACCTTCTGAATGGAGGGTCATTTACCAAGGATGGTAACATGAATGTTCCGGGTAGATCCTTGTTCTCTGAAGCTGTCAAGGTGGTTACTAGGTAAAAGCATCTGTAAAAATCGGGTTTAGGCAGAGGGTCACTAAAATATTCTGTAAATCCCGCTCGTGCCCAAACGTGCGTTAAATCTTGTGTATTCTTTAGTCCTTCAAATTCTCTTGAAAAGAACTGGTACTTGGTCCATGTGCGAAGATCAAATGCCAAATTGGCCTCAAATATGAAATCAGCGTCTGCTAATGGTCCTGCTAGGCCTTGAAACCAGTGAGAATTACGATGAATCTTCTCAATATATCCTCTAGGGGGATCGCCGATTGGCATGGGTCCTGGAAAACCTTGAAACTCTGATGGTTGCATCGTAGGATAAGATTCTGCGAGTAATTCTCCAATATTGGCCATTGGTGTGCTTGGGCCAGCTTCTGATGGTCCTGCTTCGGTTTGCATGATGACCGACGAGCTAATGGAAAAGATCTGCTACAAAAGATTAGCACATTAGTATGGAAATTAATTATGATCCCATTAAGGTGAGACCGCAATCCCTTTCCATAACCAATGTGTAACCCGTGTAGCCAAGTGTCATGAGGTGATTGATGCAATGATTATTTGCAAAACTAATGCAGGTCTCTAGATGTCTACATTGTCAGATTATGCATACATTTCTTGATGAGCTTTTATTATGCATGATGTGGGGTTTTGGTGTATGAATTTATACAAGGTTTGGTTGAGGGTGAATTATTACAAGGGTGGAGTTTAAACGGGGTGGGAGAATTGTTATATAAGGGGGTACAAGAAGACGTCTGGATACGTTTCGGTATCCATTTCCTAAGAGTCTTTGAGTGGGTGGTATGTTTCTGCTGAGGGACAAAAAGTGGTATCGGGTTTGGTGGTATTGAGGGATGGAAAGATTTCTGAGGGGTATATATTACATGGCTTGAGGGTTGGGCTATAATACATTGTTTGGGTACCCAAATCTGCATGGGTGTGGGTCGATTGATAAGATACTTCTTTGCGATCCAAATCTGCCGAGTATTTGTACTTGGGGAAGAAGATCGAGGGGACTTTGGATGCTGACTCTGCTTTTGTTGAAACTTTGTCCTGTTCTCGTCTGCAGGGTTGCCAATAGCCTGTGGTTGCCATCCTTTTGGCACCCATATTTGTTTCGTGCCACTTGTTCTGTGATGTTGATACTGCTGCTTCCTTTGCCTTGTTTGGTGGTGTCGTCGGTCTGGGTTCCTCTGTTGTGGTTGACTCATTCGTGGTTGGGTTTGAGAGGTCCATTGGACGCTCTGCTTTGGAAAAGAAGGGAGATCCAACACTTGCGTGACCTGCCCATTAGGAAGTGATTCGTTATTTATCTTTAATCTAGGCCAGTCCGGAGCAAGTTTGGAAGGATGAGCACCGCAGGGTGTTGTGCTCATTTGGCCGCTGATGCAACCCACCTGACCGCTGATTGTGTCCATCTGCCCTAGCGGTTGGGTAGCTGCCCCTTCTAGTTTGCAGGAAGCCCCAGGGAAGATCTCCTGTCATCCTTATGATTGACAACTGTCCATAGCCAAGCCCGAGTGGGTTGGTGTAGACGTAACGTGACTGATCTGACCCAAGATCTCCCGGTCACATGCATTTCATAGGGTCTAGGGTTACAAACCTCAGTTGGAATGGCGTTAGGGAAGTCAAGCGGTATCACTCGCTTCTGCTCCAAGGTTCCAATCTGTAAGGAGCCTTGTCTAAGATTTAGGTCCACTGAGTGATCGTATAGCGATCTTGGCCAAGGATTAGGGGTTCTATCAGGTCGTCATCATGGCACACTAGTAGCTTCGCTGTCATGGTCACTTCCTTAATGAGGATAGGAAGGTCCACCTCACCCATGCAAGGGGTTTCCATGCCTCCTAGCCCTATGAGGTATGCCTCAATTGGCCGCATTTCTATTCCTGAATCCTTATAGTGGGACCATCTAATCGCACTAGTCGCAGCACCTGAGTCAATTAAAGCCCTGAGCTCTTGGCAAGGGTTGTCGTGCTCTAGCCTGACTGTAATGAATGGTCTCCTGTCCACTATACTAGGATGAGTGGTTGACTTTACTTGACACACGGCCATGGGATATCTGGGTGTAGTTTCCAGATGGTTATAATGTTCTCTCCCTAGTCCTTGTCTTCTTAACTTCATGCGTTTAATGCGTTCTATTGCTTCTGCCTGAGCTTC
>CM035439.1:106426690-106441690 GCA_020310875.1 Ceratopteris richardii | reverse complement strand
GATAGATAGATAGATAGATAGATAGATAGATAGATAGATAGATAGATAGATAGATAGATAGATAGATAGATAGATAGATAGATAGATAGATAGATAGATAGATAGATAGATAGATAGATAGATAGATAGATAGATAGATAGATAGATAGATAGATAGATAGATAGATAGATAGATAGATAGATAGATAGATAGATAGATAGATAGATAGATAGATAGATAGATAGATAGATAGATAGATAGATAGATAGATAGATAGATAGATAGATAGATAGATAGATAGATAGATAGATAGATAGATCGATAGATAGATAGATAGATAGATAGATAGATAGATAGATAGATAGATAGATAGATAGATAGATAGATAGATAGATAGATAGATAGATAGATAGATAGATAGATAGATTGATAGATAGATAGATAGGTATATAGATAGATAGATACATAGATAGATAGACAAATAGATAGATCGATAGATAGATATATAGAGTTTAGCACATAGCTTCTGGCTTGAGGCTATTATGTGTGCAACATGTGTACTTAAAATGTACCTCACCAAGGCGTTTTAGTCTATCACTCCATATGAGAGTTGACATGGTCGCAAGCCATCTCTTTCTCATTTGTGTGTTTTTGGATGTCCAACATATCCATTAGTGCGTAAACAACAACATAGAATATTGGATGATAAGGCTATGAAATGCATTTTTGTTGGCTACAATTCTAAATGTAGAGGCTATCATCTATATCATCCGTAGAATAAACACACTTTGGTTAGCCATGATGTTTTTTTTTTGTGGAAGATACAATCCAATGCTTACTTTGATGTACCAAGGAAACATAAATTAGTTGAAAGGATGTGTATGAGATCTGGCTACCTCTTTTTATATGTGGATTGTTAAATGTTGGTCCTAATGAGGCAATTTCTCAGCCTTTATAGGCTTCAAATGATGATGCTCATCATAGACTCCTTGAGAAGTTCCTTCTTCTCTCGCTTTTAGGCATCTTTCCTCTTCCACTGCGACCTTGCACATCCACAAATGAGTATCTTCATGCATCTAGGATGGATCAGAAGAACTTTCAAATTGCAGAGAGATTGAATCGTCTTTCACCTTGTGGATATGATTCCACTATAGGGGTGGTACATCTCTAAAGGTGTAATCCTTCAAATTGACCTTGGTGGTGACCCCTAAGTGTTGCAAGTACACAAAGTTGGTTCCCCAATCCTGTACTATCTACAATATTTGTAAGAAGGGTCTTCCTAAGATCATCTCATAGACATTATTTTTCCCAAAGTCACATATATTAAAGGTGTGCTCAAAATCTACACCACAAGTGGTTAGATTTATCCCTTCAAGCAATCCTAGAGGTCTTTCAACCTGGCCATCAGCCATTTGAAGCTTCATTCTAGTTGTTTCAAGTTTGCCCCATTGCTTCCACAAGGAGGTGGTTGCAATTGCAACACCTACACCTAAATCTAAGATAGCTTTGGTTGTGTAACCTTGGTAGGTGATTGGAAGATAAGTATTACTTTCTTCACCTTCACTCATGTCTCCTATTTTGTCTACAGGTATCTCTAGGACTTTCTGCTAAGAACCTACTCTTGGCACATTGGAATCAAGTTCTGGAACTTGATTTGCCACATGATTCCATATCTCCGGTTTTACTTTGAGTAGCTCTTCCAAGGTGAGATGACACTGAACCTTAGTGCTCTTCATGACTTCAGTGTTCCTTGGAACCACTGAGTCTTCATTTCTTACCTATATTGTGGGACCTCTAATCTGAAGAGATTCAAATTCCCATGGGCCTGTGAATTGTGGCAACTCTTGTAAAGAATTAGATTCAAACTCTAATCTTTCATCTTCTTGTTGCTCTACTTGGTATCCTTAAATTAATGGAATGTCTTGGGGAAATTGATCGTGAAGATCATCAATTTCAGGAATAGGAGGGGGATTACCCTTCTCCTTGGCCCATTTCTCTTCTTGTATTACTCGCAAGAACTCTTAAGAGTATGAATTGAAAGAGGTGTTTCTTCATCCACGGTATCAGGAACATAAGCTTTTGTTGGTGGTGAGTTTTCTCTTTCAACAATTGGTTGAGCCTATGGTGGTAAAGAAACCTGCAACTTGTTTACCAACTGCTCTAATCTTTCTAGTAAGCCCTAGAAATGCAAACCTAGTTTGATAGAATTTTTTCGATTGAACAATTGATTGGTCTCAAGCATGGCTTGAGCTAGTTCTACCATTTTCATGCACATTTTTGTCCATTCAATCTCTAAATCTGCTCTAGGGTAGCTCTTGTCTAGGTTTGCAGTTGTAGGCCCTTCTTGAAGTCGAGCTTGGTAGGCCTTGAACATCATGTCCAAGTCTTCCGGGGTTGGATCTACAAGAACAGACCCTGGTTGTGCTCTATTTACAGTGAGTGGTGGGGTGGGATGAGGTAGTGTGGTTGGAGTTTTAGCATGCAAGGGACTTTGAGATGCAATGTCTGCTATTTTTGTTTTTGCATCCTTCACAATTTCTTCTAATCTGGATAGGTTTCTATTCCACTTATGATTGACCTTCTCCCAGGTATCCTTCCATGTTCTTGTTTTCCTTTTACTAGGTCTCTTGATTCACTTGACTCCGATTGTTCAACTAGTTTATCTTGTTTTAAGGCTTGTGTCGTAGTGACTTCCCATATAGAAGCCACATTACTGCACTTGAACTTGAATCCACCACCTTGGAAAATCTCTCGAAAGATGTTCTTTCCCACACTAAAGACAAAAGCCTTGTAATGTGATGTTTTTTCCTTGTTGTTGGAAGTAGCCAGAGGCATAGAAGAAGTGGAAGCATGTAAATACGGAGCAAGAAGCCAGTGGAATCTTTTTTCAAAGAATCATGTTCTAAAAATACTTTTCAAAAACCTCCAACAGTGATTTTTATCACTATTGTAACATATGTAACATAGAAAAACCCTTTTCTTAATTTCTCGCTCCATTTTGTGCAAGCCGAGGAGTCCTCGAGCTTGAGGAGCTTAGGTAGAACAAGCGTATCAATTTTCGTTATTTTTAAACACCGTTTACCCGTTCAAATAGCATCTAGTACCTATTTTTTAACTATGCCGGTCACTAGATGTGAAACCGGTCAAAACTAATCTAGAAACTATAAAAAGAGCTAGAGAGCTCATTTTTGGGGTTAGCTTGTTTGAGGTTAGAGTTCTTTTGAGCTTGTAATAGTGTTCTTGAGTAATAGAGTTGATTTCTCACCTTCCATTGTGTCTTGCTTGTCTCTTCGTAGTGTGTGTGTGTGTGTGTGCATCTCTATGCTTCTCACCTTCACTCTCACTTCATCTCACATTCACGATCTTCATATCACTCCTATCTCTTTTGCGGATTGACAATTAAGGAGGTGAAGCTTCTTAATGTGGTTCTCACCATTGTGCTAGAGCAACACCAAATTTGGCGCCGTTGCCGGGGATCGAGTCTAGGACGAATGTGTGATGGTAAGAGTATAGCAAGAAGTAGCGTTGGAAGGTAAAAATTTCAGTTTTTGTTGTTGTTTTTACTTAGTTTTTAGTGTTTTTCACCTCCCCCACACTCCACCTTCCTCACCGCATCATCATCTTCATCTCCAAAAAAATCAGAAAATTCACCATATCCACCCATTCTCCTCATTTCCCCTCATTTGTGCATGCGAGAGAGTGAGAGAGAGCTTTTGTGCTTGTGTGTACTTTTGTTTTCTTGAGTTTTCTTGCAGGTACAGAGCTCCAGTGCATCAGGAAAGCTTGGAAAAGGTAAAATTTTGAGTTTCTGTCAGAAATTTCCGACTGTGTCAGACCATCGCAATGGTCTGGAAAGTTCGGAATTTGAAGAAGGCGACCACACCAGCGCGTAGAGCACACTTGTGCCTCTAGGAATCCATACTTGCATTGCAAAAAATCATACTTTGGTGGACCATCGCGATGGTCTCAGACCATCGCGATTGTGTCACACCATCGCGATTGGCTCACGCCATTGCGACGGCTCGGCCGGACCATCGCGACGGTCTCACGCCATCGCGACGGTTCATTTGGACCATCGCGACGGTTCGCGGACCATCACGACTGTTCGGTTGACCCCACACCATCGCGATTGGCTCATGCCATCGCGCCGACGGTGCCACGTGGCAAGTTGGACCATCGCGACAACTAAAATTTTGGACCATCGCGATTGGCTCACGCCATCACGCCCGGACCATCGCGATTGGCTCAAGCCATCGCATCTGTGACCATCGCGACGGTTCACTTTGGACCATCGCGATTGTTCACGTTGACCATTGACTCACGCCATCACGATTGTCCGCCTGATCGAGCCATTGCGACGGTTCACACTCACTCCATCGCGATTGTTCACTTTTGGACCATCGCGACCGTGCACTTCAGACCATCGCGATTGCTCACCTTCACGCCATCGCGATCATTCACGTCTAGGCCATCGCGACGGTTCACACTCACGCCATCGCGATTGTCCGCCTGATCGAGCCATCGCAACGGTTCACATTTTTGCCATCGTGACGGTCCGAGACCATCGCGATTGTCTCACGCCATCGCGATTGTCTCACGCCATCGCGATTGTGCACCCCCATCGCAAATTTTAGGGTTTCATTTTTTGGCCAAATTTGGGGCTATTTTTGGGAAATTTTTGGGTGATTAGACTCATAGGAGACCCCTTAGCTCATATTTGGAGAAACACCGGTTTGTCAGTTTTTACCCCCCAGGGCCTGAATGGTCATAACTTTTTCATTTGAAGTCCGTTTTTGAGCTTAATAGCTCGTTAGAAAGCTCTCTACGAGTTATTTTTAGATAAGCTATTTTGAGGTTGACCTAGTTTGGGACTAGAAAGCCAGGGGGCAAGCATTAAAAAGTTGGGCAAAAGGGAAGGGACTTAAAAGGTGTATATACTCAAGTGCTTGATCATCCAACTGTGAATTGGTCTAATATTGAATTTTTCCAGGTCTAGCAAGGGCAATCAAAGACAACCAAAGCAAGGCAGTGAAGGGCATAAAGCTTGGGAAGCGCGACTTCTTGGGCATCAGAGCAACCAGAAAAGCTGACTCGAGGTTGGAAGATTACTCAACCCCCTCAGTCAATTCTTAGCTTAGGATAAACGGTAGTATTGTGGATTAAAGACGATAGGAACGCCTCAAGTTCAAGAGAATTAAATTTGTCAAGTCCAAGACTAAAGATAAAGGTGTGTGACACGAAAACCTAAAGGAAAGAACATAAGTCTGACGGAACGAGAACTCAAAGTACCACGGAAAGTCGAATTCCTGACGCATACATTAAGACAAGAATCTAAAGAAATCTAAAAAGAATCAAGAAAGTAATAACAAAGAATCATTGACGATCTGAGCGTGTACTGAGTGTGCAAGGAAGAAAATTAATGAACCTTAGATCGGGCAAACATATAGGTAAGTCAGACCGACGAAGCCTTAGATCATCAGAGGCAAGTGTAAGAACTATTGCACGATCGTGGGCTCAACAATTGAACACTAGTTATCCCTACGAGAGCTCAGACACTAGTGATTCAGAAATGGCATTTAGCGTAGAAAGACTAGAAGAAGGGTCGAATGTAGCCTATTTAGAAAAACCAGAAGGACCCTATAGGACTCAACTAGAGTTTCTCTGAACCAACTGATTAGGTGCTCGCATCTATGAGGATGGTTTGCGAAGGCAAGTGGTGCAAATGCACAACCCCGATCAACCCATTGGATTGGAACATCCAGTGGTGAAATTTGAGAGAGACACATACATAGACAAAGAAGGAAGAATGTACATCTTAAGTACGCAGCCAAACAATACCAATGAGTTTGGCGTGATTCACCTAGAGACGGAAACTAAATCTCAAGGAAAGGAACCATTAGAAGAACCTAGAACACCTAGAGGGAAATCTGTACTGACACGAGTACTAATCCCAGAATGGATCCCTCAGGACAACAGAAGCATAGAGTTGTTTGTAAATAAAGAAACTGGTATAGCCGTTTGGAGATACAAGACAGAACTACTTAGTGAGGTAGGTATCATCACTATATACGAGTTCAAGGACCCGGATACACCTGGAAAGGTTGTATACCTGGATGAGACTTCAGAAAGAGTCTTTGTGGTGCCTGACCACGCTAAAAACACATACACATGGAGAGGTGAATTGGTATTCCCTCCATCTAGAACGAACATGAATACAAGTCAACAAGGGGCAGGAACATCATCAGCCCATGGAAATCAAAGAGAGAGAAATAAAGAGAGACTGGAAGTAAGCTTTAATCACCCAATGGGGAGAGATAGAACAACCACGGACACTAATAGAGCGGATAGACAAAGAGATCATGGAATACCAGGTGGTAGAGATGATTTTCCTCTACCTAGACCACGTGAACACGCACGAATATTGAGACCCACTCAGTTAGTGAAATCCATGAAAAATTATTTTGATGGGACAGGAGATCCCTATGACCATGTCGCAGAATTCAAGCAAGTACTAAGAGCAGAACAAGTCGAAGACATGTTCACGCAATACAACGCATTTGGACTAACGTTAAAAAATACCGCTTTAACTTGGTTCCAACCTTTGCAACAAAGGCAATTTAGAGACATCCATCACTTTTTAGAGTCATTCATCACTGAATTCTCTAAAAGTGGGATTAGACATGACACGTCTTCGTTGATTCATAGCTCTAAACAGACCCCGCAAGAAACAGTTAGACTGGCAAGACGTAGGTTTAGACAATATGTTGAACGATGTCCAATGCAAGAGCTACCCTCACAAGCCAAACAAGTGTCATTGTTTCTAGATGGCTTGTTGAGCTCTAAACTACGCTCCTATGTGTACCTAAAAGAACCCAGAACGCTAGAGCAATGTATAAGAATTTGTATAGACATTGAGGACAACTTAGGAGACGAGTTGGAACTCTCAAAGGTCTATAAGGACTCAGACTGTTCATCTCTAGCTTCCACAAAATTGTCTAGCTCAATAGAAGACCTAGCAGAAAAAGTGGCCCAAAAACTAGGAGTTTCTAGTAAACCTAGGGTACTAATGAACAAGCTTTGTTACACCTGTGGTGGTGATCATATGGCAAATGTGTGTCCCAATGCACCACAACCACAAGCCAACCCTAGTGGCCAATACTGTACAATTGAGAGAAGATACACGAATCATATGGCTCAGGACTACCCATACAACAAGCAAACCGTGAGACAGAACTACCCGCAAGCATACTAGCAGCCAGGTAGGTATCAAGGCCATTACAATGCTCAGCCTTATTACTATAGGCCTCCTTAGAACTACCCATACCAGGCTCAACAGAGACCTCAACCTGTCTTAGCTCAGCAGCCACCCCCACCAGCGAATGTCATCTCAGTCAAATATGCTGCTGCAGAAGAGAATCTAAGTAGGGCCTTAGTGCCTTCTTCACCTTTGATCACAGAGAGTGACCCACACTAGTTTTGACTCTACGCATGTAGATAGTCCACCCGCATATTACACAGAGTCACCAGAACACGTAGAAACATATCATTACGATAGTCCACCAGTGGAACCTAGTTGGGAGCCGGATTATGCTAATGTGATGTACACAAACCCAAATCCACGGCCCCAAGTAAGACAATAGAGACCACAGGGCCCTAGAGGACCATGCTTTAGGTGCCAAGGAGATCACTTCATAAAGGATTGTCCACATCCTCTGATAACAGGACAATCACAGTACTATAACATCCAAGGCTTTTGTGTGCCGATTGTGGCAAAGAGCACATAATCAAAGATTGCCCTAAGAACCCTGTTAATGCTTCGAATGTGACACCGATCAACGTGATAGGTATTGTAAATAACACAGATGGATCCAACCCTACATACGTGCCTATCCAAGCTATAACAAGAGCCCAGGCGCTCTTACAAAACCAACAGCTTAATCAAGAAAAATTAGCTGGCACTAGTGAAGTTGCAGAATCTAGCAGTAAAAAGACGAAATCCTGGAAAGATTCTAGAGAAAGGATAAAGAGAAAATGGAGTAAAAAGATAACTGAGTTGGAAGGAAGTTTAAAAGAGTCTAGAGCTGAAATCCTAGAATTGACTTCTCAAGAATTGAATCAAGAGAATCCAGCTCAAAAATCAGGATCAGTTTTAGCGGAACCCATACCAGAAAATCTAGACATGATGTTTCGTGCATATCAGGCTAGATTAGAAGAAGGACCTCAGGTAGCTGAAATGAGTAAAAACTACCCTCGAGCAGATCTAGAAATTGAGAGAACTAAACTTTGCATGAAGATGGTAGAATTAGCAGAAGCTTTGTTCGAAGCCTCTAGATATCTTAATTGGAATAACATGGCAAAACCGGAATTACACTTTCAAGGACTAATGGAGAGGCTAGAATACTTGATAGAAAACAAAGAGAAAAAGGATCAGCCCAGGAATCTTAGTGTCCCAGAGACACAGGAAAGGAATGCACCATCCCTGTCTCAAGTACCCAACACAGAAAGTCAAGACAACCTGTCTTCCATACATAGGTACTCACATGAATTCTTGAGAGAAATCCAAGAAGAGAAATGGAGAAAAGAACAAGGAACCCATCCTCCTATTCAAGAAATAGATGACTTGCAGGAGCAATTTCCCCAAGACATCCCCTCTATTTACAATGAGGTAGAGGAGGAACAATTGAGTGAACACACAAGATTTGAATCCAATTCTTTACAAGAATTACCTCAATTCACAGGACCTTGGGAAGCAAAGTCTATCAGTATGAGAGCACCCACGATAATAGTGAGGAATGAAGAATCAGTAATCCCTAGAAACACAGAAGTGATCAAGAATAGCAAAGTACAGTGTAATCTCACTCTGGAGGAGTTATTGAAGGTAAAACCAAAATTGTGGAAACATGTAGCAAATCAATTCCCTGAGCTTGCTACTACTCCCTCACAAATAGGATCACATAAGAAGGTACCGGAAATACCCGTAGAAAAGATTGGAGATGGGGTTCAACATTGTGAGAGCTGTAGCTAAGAAGTTGCAGGTGTCAAAGTCGCTACTGCAGAGAAGGTGTTTTACACATAGGTAATTTGTTTGTGTGATTTCTCAAAGTATACTAAACCATTTGCAGAGATTTAAGTTGGAGAAGGTGCGCAACCTTAAGGCACAGTAGTCTACAAAGTTTTATCAAAAACTTTACAGGATTGATTAGTCAATGAGTGATTAATCTGCAGCAGACTTTTCTGAGAAGTTGAATTTTTCAGAATAATCAATTTTCTGATAAAGTGCTGAATGATCTCTAAATTTGGTGGAGTCTAAAGTTAATCTTGATATAGAGGTGGTCTAAATTCAAGGTTAACTTGTTCTTTTGTAGATTAACACTCTCCATCACTATCTATCTGTCTATCTATCTATCTGTCTATCTACCTATCTACCTATCTACCTATCTACCTATCTATCTATCTATCTATCTATCTATCTATCTATCTATCTATCTATCTATCTATCTATCTATCTATCTATCTATCTATCTATCTATCTATCTATATATCTATCTATCTATCTATCTATCCATCTATCTATCTATCTATCTATCTATCTATCTATCTATCTATCTATCTATCTATCTATCTATCTATCTATCTATCTATCTATCTATCTATCTATCTATCTATCTATCTATCCATCTATCTATCTATCTATCTATCTATCTATCTATCTATCTATCTATCTATCTATCTATCTATCTATCTATCTATCTATCTATGTATCTATGTATCTATGTATCTATGTATCTATGTATCTATGTATCCATCTATCTATCTATCTATCTATCTATCTATCTATCTATCTATCTATCTATCTATTTATCTATCTATCTATCTATCTATCTATCTATCTATCTATCTATCTATCTATCTATCTATCTATCTATCCATCTATCTATCTATCTATCTATCTATCTATCTATCTATCTATCTATATATATATCTATCTGTCTATCTGTCTATCTATCTATCTATCTATCTATCTATCTATCTATCTATCTATCTATCTATCTATCTATCTATCTATCTATCTATCTATCTATTTATCTATCTATCTATCTACCTATCTACCTATCTACCTATCCACCTATCTACCTATCTATCTATCTTTCTATCTATCTTACTATCTATCTATCTATCTATCTATCTATCTATCTATCTATCTATCTATCTATCTATCTATCGATCTATCTATGTATCTATCTATCTATCTATCTATCTATCTATCTATCTATCTATCTATCTATCTATCTATCTATCTATATATCTATCTATCTATCTATCTATCTATCTATCTATCTATCTATCTATCTATCTATCTATCTATCTATCTATCTAAGTATATATATCTATCTATGTATCTATCTATGTATCTATCTTTCTATCTATCTATCTATCTATCCATCTATCTATCTATCTATCTATCAATCAATCTATCTATCTATCTATCTCTCTATCTATCTCTGTTGGGAGTGATGGTTGGATGCACTCAAGAAATGAGTTGATGCTGCAAAACCTGCTTCACACCTGCCCTCCTTTGGTTCCAGATATGCTTAGTAGACTCCTTGAGCTTTCAAATGGTACCAAGAAACCATATATGTACTTTGCAAATGGTTTGGGTAATGATCAAACCAAAACAGACAACTTGGTTTCTTCACAACTCCAAAAAACTTACTATTTCTGTAATGATACCTGCTCAGTGTTATGCTCAGTGTGACCAGCACACTTAAAATTGGAACAATTCCTTTTGGGAGTATTAAAGTAACTTAACAAGCTACCAATCACAAGTGGAATCACTCAAATTGATAAACTATGCACTGAGAAATAAGTTTAGCAAAATTCTAATTACCCCCGACTTTTTAGGAACTCTGCAGACACAGACCAGTGTGCACTTCGAAGCGGATTTCTCCCAAATGGATGAATGAAATCTTCTGAGATTTTGTATGCTTGTAGAAGACTTTGAGCTGGTTCCAATGAGCTATAGATCTCTTGATTTGGTTCAGTAGATCCTGAGATATGCCCTGTTGAAGTTGACAGACTTGAAGAAGATAACACAGAGAACCAGAAATGATAAATGTGTATATATCTATTGATTGATAAGATTGTACAAGCTCAATAGCATGACAAGCATAGCTAATTGAGGTGTGGTGGTGTAGGCTATGGTGTAGCACTAACACACACTCAGTTACAATGACAATATGCCTCGGGGAGTGAGCTGAAGTGACTCTCTTAGCCGCGAGTTTTTTCCTCTTCATTTTATATGAGTTGAGAGAACATTTGAATTTGAAATTCAAATGTAGGCTCCCTAGAATCTCTCCTCTAAAAGTAGGGAGATATTCTCTCCATTACAACATTCAAATTTCCACGACTTTCTCAAGTAGGTGTGGTTACAAATTATTCCAAGTGACAATGACTTTTACAAAGGGTAAAGAGGTAAGAACTTATAAGCATATGTTCATATGAACCTTGGTTCAAGTGAAGCCTTGATAAATCTTTGTCCATGCTAATCTTCCATGAGTCCAAGCCAATGTGTGAAGGCTTGATATGCACCAACAGCTCCCCCTCAAGCCAAACACTTTGGCTTAAGTCTTCTTCTTCATTCTTCAATCACTTCCTGCAATCCAATCATAGATTTGAATCTGCATAACTTGTTTCCATCCAATGCCTTTGTAAGTAAATCTGCACATTGCATATTAGTAGACACATATGTCAATTGAATCTCTTTGCTAAGTAATTTTTCTCTCACATAGTGGTAATGAACCTCTATGTGTTTGGTTCTGGCATGATAAATTGGATTAGCTGCAAGGTGAAGAGAGCTAGTGTTGTCTCCAAAGATAATAGGTGGTCTTGTGTGTAGACCTAACTCTGTATATAGAAGCTTCAACCAGATAGCTTCTTGAGTTGCATTTGCAAGCCCTCTATACTCTACTTCAGTGGATGACAATGCCACTGTAGGTTGCTTCTTGGCTGACCAAGAAATAGGCTTATCTCCTGCAAAACAAATGTAACCTGAGGTGCTCCTCCTATCATCCTTGCATCCTGCCCAATCTGCATCTAAGTAAACTTTTATGTCAATATCTGATGTATAAGGAAAGTACAAACCATGACTTTGTGTTCCCTTCAGATACTTCAAGATCTTCTTTGTTGCCTCTAGGTGAGGTACCCTTGGTTTGTGCATGAATTGACTAAGCACACTTACTCCATATGCTATGTCAATTCTTGTCAAGGTAGCATAGTTCAAACTACCTACCATACTTTGGTATCCTGTAATGTCTTTGATTTCTTCTCCTTCATGAGCACTTAGCTTTAGGTTAACCTCCATTGGAGTAGTAGATACCTTAGCATCCTGTAAACCAAACTTCTTGACCATATCCTGTACATACTTCTTTTGAGTGATGTAGATACCTGAATTTGTGTAGACCAATTCAAGACCTAAGAAATACTTTAATAATCCAAGATCACTGATCTTGAATTCTTTCATCATCTGTCCTTTGATGTGTCTAATCCCATTGACATCATTACCTGTAATGATGATGTCATCAACATAAACACATAAGTAGATTACCTCTGTACTACTTCTCTTTATGAATAGAGAAGTGTCTGCTTTGCTCATCACAAATCCTTGGTCTTGGAGGTAGGTTGTCAACCTGTAATTCCATGCTCTAGGTGCCTGCTTTAAACCATACAGAGCCTTCTTCAATTTACAAACATAATGTACCTTTTTTGGATCTTCATAGCCAGGTGGTTGTGACATGTAGACTTCTTCAGATATCCATCCATTCAAGAAGGCATTCTTCACATCCAATTGGTACATATTCCAATTCTTGGATGCAGCTACACTCACCAAAATTCTGATAGTTGGCATCTTAGCCACAGGAGAAAATGTCTCCTCATAATCAATGCCTTGGGTTTGTGCAAAACCCTTGGCCACCAACCTAGCTTTGTACCTGTTTATTGTTCCATCTGAATTCTTTTTTAGTTTGTAGATCCATCTGGATCCTATTACCTTCTACCAAGTCCCAAGTATCACTTTCCTTGAGAGCTTCCATCTCTTCATCCATGGCTTCTCTCCATTCTGGTTTGGTAATTGCTTCTTCATAGGTACCTGGTTCTTCATTCAACAAGTCTTTTGCAAGATATACAGAATGTTTAGTTACAAGTGATGTGTCATACCCAAATCTGATAGGCTTCTTCTTTTCTCTTTGAGATCTCCTCATTGCTTGAGTTGAAGTTTCTGGCTTATCTTCTAATTGCTTTATCTTCATCTTCCCTTTGGACTTCCAAGCCTTGAACTCTTCAAGGTTTATTGTATTATCATCATCTGAGCTTGAATCTTCTTGCTGAGTTGGTTCTTCCTTAGTAAGCTTTGGGAAATCTTCTTCCATGTCATAGGGTAGACTCACTTTCCTGCATTCATTCTCATACCATGAGTCATTCTCATCAAATATGACATCTCTGCTTACCTTGAACCCTTTGTTTGTGGGGTTGTAGAATCTGTATCCCTTTTGGTTCAAATCATAACCAATGAAGATACATTTTTCATCTTTAGGGTCTAGCTTTCCCCTTACCTGTGAGGGAATATGCACATATGCTACACAACCAAAGATTTCGCAATGATCCAGAGAGGGTCTCTTACCATGCCAAGCTTCATATGGTGTCATGCCATCAAGTGATTTGGATGGCAACCTATTGATGAGATAGGTGGCAGTAGATGCACTCTCTGCCCAAAGATAATTTGGCAACTTTTTCTCATTAAGCATAGACCTAGCTGTTTCCACAATGAGTCTATTCCTTCTTTCAGCTACCCCATTTTGTTCAGGTGAGTACCTTGTAGTAATCTCCCTTTTGATGCCTCTTTCCTGCAAGAAATCTTCGAACTCATTGGAGAAGTACTCTCCTCCACCATCTAACCTTAGCCTCTTCAAGCTTCTTCCTGTTTGATTTTCAACAAGTGCAAGATACCTCTTGAAACAATTAAACACTTCATCTTTATGCTTCATAAATTATAAAATGGTCCACCTGCTATAGTCATCAATGAAGGACACATAATACCTTGAACCAGAAATGGAAGGGTCCTTGCTAGGTCCCCAAACATCTGTGTGTACCAAGTCTAGATAGTCTTCATGCATGAAACCTTTCCTTGAATAAGGTAATCTGTGAGACTTACCAAATTGACATGATCCACATTTGTAAATCATTTGTTGCTTGGATACATTAGGTATCCCAAGCACACATTGATCCCTGCACATTTGCTTTAGAGTTCTTTCTCCTATGTGCCCTAATCTCTTGTGCCATATTTCTAACTCTGAAAGTGTCTGATCCTTGTAATTATACAAAGCAATGTTCTTGGTATCTTCTAGCTCAAATGTAAATAATCTACCTGATTTCTCCCCTTTGGCTATCCTTCTGAATCCATGTTTTGGATCCTCCACATATGCTCCATGTTGTGTGAATCTAACCTGCAAACCTTTCTCCACAATCTGACCAACACTCATTAGATTCTTAGTGATGGTTGGTACATAGAGTACCCTGCTCAATAGATTCTGGTTACCATCACATGTCTTCACATTTCCAATTTTGACAACAGAGTGTTTAGTGTCATCACCTGTTTGTACCTGATGTTTGCCCTTGGGCTCTTCCAAATCAGAAAGTAGTGCCACATTGCCAGCTACATGGTTAGAACCTCCTGAGTCAATGTAAAATAAATGATCATCATTTGTACCTGCCTTGGAGGTCATATTCATGATCAATAGGGAGTCATCTTGCTCCTCTGTGTAGTTGTTGTAGTCTCTTCTATTTCTGAATCCACCTTGGTAGTTACCATTGTGGTTGTTGTTGTAGTTATTGTTGTATGAATTGTTGTATCCATTGTAGCTTTGGTGTTGATTGAATCTGCCTCTCCCTTGAGACTATCCACCTCTTGAGTAGCCTCTTCCTCTCTGATTCTTGTAGTTCTTGTAGCATTCATCTGTGGTATGATT
>CM035439.1:106409190-106416690 GCA_020310875.1 Ceratopteris richardii | reverse complement strand
TCCTTTGATAGTATACCTCATGTGGAGTAAAATCATGGACTCCTGAAGTTGGTATCCTGTTCATAATATATGCTGTTGTGGTTGCTGCATCAACCCAATATGAGAAAGGTACATTTATCTCATTCAACATGCATCTAGCTACCTCTGCAATTTGTCTATTCTTTCTTTCTGAAATACCATTTTGTTGAGGGGTATACCTGCATGTGTATTGCCTCCTTATGCCTTCATCTTCTAAGAACCTTGTGAACTCATTGGAGAAATATTCTCCCCCTCCATCTGACCTTAGGGTGTTAATCCTATGAGCTGTTTCATTCTCAACAAGTGCCTTGTATTTTTTGAATACTTCAAACACATCTGATTTTTTCTTGATTATATACAACCAAATTTTCCTTGAAAAATCATCAATAAAGGTAACAAAGTAGCTATTACCTGCATGTGAAGGTTCTCTTGAAGGTCCCCATACATCTGTATGCACTAAATCCAAAACCCTTGGAGAAACATACTTGCTTGACTTGAAAGGCAACCTAGTTTGCTTCCCAAATTGACAAGCTTCACATACCTCATGAAGATGTGATGTTGAGAAGTTTGGAAGCCCTTTGACCAATGCACTTTTCTCCATGTTCTTTAGCTTTTCAATGCTTACATGTCCTATCCTTTTATGCAACCTTTGCTATTGAACTTCACTTGATATCCTTTATCTACCATTTGACCAATAGAAATGAGATTCTTTGTAATAGTAAGGACATATAATACCTCAGATAGTGTCTTGCTCTTCTTGCCATCCTAAAACTTGACATCACCAATGTGTTTGATCTCATGCTTGGTGTTGTCACCTGTCTCTACACATCCTCTTTGCTTTGGATCCTATAAATTGCAAAACATGTCCTCCCTACAAGACATATGATTGCTACATCCCCTATATATGTACCAAGTATCATCCTTCTCATGTTCACTATCTCCATATGCATGACTCATGGCAAGAACTTGATCACTAGACTCATTTGAAGCATAGTTACCTTGAGCATCATTCCTCCTTTGGTAGCATTCATTTGCCCAATGTCCTAGCTTCCCACAAATGAAGCATCCATTGCCTCTTGATCCTCTTCCTCTTCCTCTATTGTTTCTGCCTCTACCTCTTCCATTTGAAGATGAGCCTTCATTTGAGTCCTCTTGGTTGTCCCTTTGCTAGCTTTGGCCTTGCCTTCCTCTTCCTCTACCTCTTGATGCTTTGCCTCTTCCTCTATGTGCATATAGCATTTGATCTTGGGCACCTTTGCCCTTGCTTCCACCTTGCAATATTTCTTCATTAACCATTAAAGTGTTCAATTGATCAAAATCAGGCATGTTCTCCCTAGCATACAATGACGATATGAAGTTCCTCCACGTCATCATCTTTAAGGCCATTAAGTACAAATGCAACCATGTCATCATCATCAATTGAATGTCCTATGGCTGCCAATGAATCTCTAATACCTTTGGATTTAATTATGTAATCATGTATGGATTGGTTACCTCCTTTCTTAAAGTTGTTGAGCTCATTTTTGAGTTGTACCTTCTTTGCCTTTGTGTTTGTGGTGAACATCTTCTCCAAATATTCCCACATTTCCTTGGCGGTCTCCATGCTTTGAATGTGACATATCATTGTGTTGCTTACATCTGGAGATACCATAAACATAACTCTTCTATTTCTTACCTCCCATTCTCTAATTGCTCTCCTTTCTTGGTCGGTAGGGTTACTTGGATCCGCAACAATTGGTTTGACATCTCCTCCATTGATTATGCCTCCTAGTTCCTTACTCATGATGAAGTTTGTCATCCTAAACTTCCAAGGTTGAAAGTTTTCTTTGCCTAGCTTCTCAATCTGGTTGGATACCTCTCCCATCCTCTTGAATCACCTAAAATTTAAATATGATGTGGGATTACCTCCTTTGTTGAAAGTCAAGTCCCTTTGTGTGATGAAGATGAAGCTCCCCCTTGGTTCCAAGTTTGCAACCTCCTTCAAGCTTTGAAAAGGCTTCAATGGTTGATTCCTTGGCTTGGCCTCCTTCTTTGTACTCTCCTTGATGTCCACAAGGTGCTCTGATACCACTGTTGGAAAGTTTCTCCTCCAAATGCACAACAAGAAGCTTGGACCCTTCCCAAGACCTATCTTCCCTGATACCAATACTCACTAAAACTCGTATATCTCACAATTCCCAAATTCAATCTAGAAACCCTTTTAGCCATAGACACAAAAAAGTAAGAGCTTTCTAATGAGGTATCAATCTTTGGATTTGGACACCTTTAGACCTGCCAACTGAGTCACACAAAACAGCCTAGTTTTCCTAATAGGATTCAAGACAGTAAAACAGAGAAAGAAATAGCAATATCTCACAGTACAAGAAGAGTTTTGCCAAAATTCATTTTGGACTAGAATACTTGCTTTATAAACTTTCTAGCACGTTTATGAACTTGTAGAATGAAGCTTCCTACAAAGAGAAATTGAAGTCCTAACACGTTGCTATAGAAATGGAGCACCCTTTGGAAAGGGTAGGAGAGATATACAAGAGTATAACAGCATCTATGAGAGCCTATGGCTTAATGGAATATATATATATATATATATATATATATATATATATATATATATATATATATATATATATATATATATATATATATATATATATATATATATATATATATATATATATATATATATATATATATATATGCAGCACACCGACTTCCTCACATCCACACACACCTTAAATGAGCTTGGATGGTCTTCATATATCCATGCGAGCCTTCTATGACTCTTCATATATCCTCCATTCTCTTCCAATGCCTCCTTTTGGATAAGGTTGCACCTTCAACTTTACTCTTTGACTTTCCTAAGGTTCAAACGCCTTCAAGTGGAGTTATTTTATGAACACCAAAACTTGAGCTTGCCCTAGAAATTGATGGAGAATGTTAATCTCCAAAAGAACAACTTACTCTTGTGATTAGAGCACCTCTATACCAAGAGTAAGTCAAACACTTCACTAATTTAGAGGATCAATTGCTAACTTATCAGAAATTAACAAATCTGTGAAGAAGATGATACACAGAAAAGTCTGCTGCATTGTTCATTCACATTGACCTATCAAATCTGTAAAGTTTTTGATAAAACTTTGTAAGAATCATCTCCTAGAGATTGCGCAACTATTCCAAGTTGAATTACTCCAAAAGATTAAGTATAACTTGAGAAATTGATTTCACAAGTTACCTATGTCAGAAACTGTTACTCAGAACAGTCGACTTTACACCTGTAACTTTTAAGACTTGGTTCTCCTTGAATAGAACCTGTTTTACAAAATGCTTCTAGACATAAGTAGCTTATCTTCCAACTTAAAGATTAAGCCCTCACTCATGCAAAACTTTAAACTGTGCTGGGAGAAATGACCAAAACATTGACTTCGAAATATGCGCCTGTTTTAGGAACCTGTGAATACACTTCACATATGAATGTTCCTACACTTAATTCACTCAGCCTGATTACAATTGGAAGCTAAAACTTTGCACAGAGGTCAAGCAACTCTCAACTTAGACTTGTACAAAAGCATTCCTCAACTGATCTACTGTAGAAGGAGAACACGCAGAAACATCGGGCGCAAAATTTTTCATTTACTCAGAGAAAATACAACTGAGTGATGAGAGCTAACACACATTCACTTTCCTCTATCTTATGACTTCTATCTCCCTCATTCTTGACTTCTAACTAATGTCACATAAGCTCTAATGTGCTCTCATACATGCCCCGACTTTTCTCAAGGTATTTATAGATAATTTGTACATAATTCTTACTGAACAAAAGATCTAAGTCATCTATGACTATGCTAATGTACATATGTGTACACTTCTCTTGTCCTCTGATTGTGATCTTCTTCCACACTTTAGGAATTGATTCTTCCTTCATCATTTGATCTTCCAAGCCTTCAATTGGTGATTGGTATGCACCAACAGCTCCCCCTCAATCATCAATTGAGGTTTTCTCTGTCTTCTTTATACTTGCCATGTCTTTGAACCTTTGTAACTTAGGTCCATCCAAACTCTTTGTCATCATATCTGCCACCTGTTCTTTTGTTGGAGTGTACATCACTTCAATCTCTTTATCAAGTACCTTTTCCCTCAAGAAATGATACTGAATCTCTATATGCTTAGTCCTGGCATGGAAAACAGGGTTAGCTGCCAAATACAAAGAACTCATATTGTCTCCAAAAATTATTGGAGTACTATGATCAAACTCAAAACTTTTCATCAAAGTCTTCAACCATATCACTTCTTTTGCAGCTTCTACCATTCCCTTATACTCAGCTTCTGTGGATGATAAAGCAACTGTATGTTGCTTCTTTGAACACCAAGACACTAACTTGTCTCCAACATAACATAGATATCCATGAGTAGACCTTCTATCATCTGAGTCACCTGCCCAATCTGCATCACTAAACACTTTGATTCTTGTGTCAGAAGTGAAACCATAATACAAACCTTCACTTAGGGTTCCCTTGATATATCTGAGTACCCTTTGGGCTGCAATCCAATGAGTCTTCTTTGGACAATGCATGAATTGTGACAACACACCTACTGCATATGATAGATCTGGCCTTGTCAAGGTAGCATAGATTAGACTACCTACCAAACTCTGATATTTCTTCATGTCATTGAACTCTTCACCTCCATACCTGCTTAATTTATGATTTACCTCCAATGGTGTAGTTGAGGTCCTGCAATCTTCCATGTTAAACTTAACTAGAAGATTCTTCAAGTATCTCTCTTGTGAAACATATACTCCATGTTGAGTATACACAATCTGCATTCCTAGAAAATATGATAAGTTTCCCAAATCACTTATCTTAAACTCCTTCTCTATTTGCTTCTTGAGTTCATTGATTCCTTGAGCATCTGTTCCTGTAACAATAATATCATCAACATAAATGCACATGTAAATATATCCATTTTCACTTGCCTTCACTAGCAAGCTACTATCTGCCTTTGATGCTTGAAAACCACATTCATTCAAGAACTTGACCAATCTGTAATTCCAAGCTCTTGGGGCTTGCTTTAACCCATATAAAGCTCTCTTGAGCTTACACACATAATCTGATCCAATTGATTCCATAAAGCCTTCTGGTTGCTCCATATACACTTCATCTGCAATGTAACCATTAAGAAATGCATTCTTCACATCCAATTGTGACAATTTCCATCCCTTGCAAGTAGCAATAGCAATCAATGTCCTAATTGTGGACATCTTAGCAACAGGACTAAAGGTCTCATCATAATCTACCCCATAAGTTTGGGCATAACCTTTAACCACTAGTCTAGCCTTATATCTAGACACCTTACCATCTGCAAACCTCTTTGTTTTATATACCCACTTGCATCCAATGACCTTCTGATTCTTTGGTCTTGGTACTAATTCCCAAGTTTCATTTTCAAGTAGAGCATCATACTCTTCTTGCATTGCCTTCTCCCAATTCTGTTTACCTTTGGCTTCTTCATAAGTAGTTGGATCTTCTTCTGTTTTCACAATGTAGGCATAATCTTTTGTTGTTAGGAAAGATGTATCATAACTATACCTTATAGGCTCTTTCCTTTCCCTTGTAGATCTCCTGATTTCTGCACTTCTTGAAGTTTCAGCCTCATTTGATTCTGGATCAAATCTTGGCCCTTCTTCTACATGATCCTGCACTCTACATCTAGAGTCAACTTCATCAACAATTTCTTCACATACTTTTACCTTTGCCTTTCCTTTCCTTTGTATTTCTTCAACACCTGCATACTCATTTGGTGATTCTGTATACCACATGTTTTGCTCATCAAATGTTACATCTTTAGTAACAAGAAATTGCTTTGTGGATGGACTCCACAACCTATAACCCATCTGTCTATCATCATATCCAATAAACACATACTTCTCTGCTTTTGGTTCTAGCTTATGTCTTAATTGTGAAGGAACATAAGCATATGCAATACATCCAAATACTTTGCAATGATCAAGACTAGGCTTCTTACCCCACCATGCTTCATAAGGAGTTCCTCCATCCAAAGCTTTGCAAGGCAACCTATTCACAAGGTATGTTGCAGTGTTAATGGCCTCTGCCCATAAGTAATTTGGACAATTCTTTTCCTTCATCATGGCTCTTGCAAATTCTACAAGAGTCCTATTCCTCCTTTCTGCTACTCCATTTTGTTGAGGGGAGTACCTGCAAGTCACTTCTCTTTTGATACCTGCATTCCACAAATAATCATCAAACTCTTTTGAGAAATACTCTCCCCCTCCATCTGATCTTAACCTCTTTAGCTTTTGTCCTGTGATCCTTTCTGCATAAGCATGGAAATGTTTGAATGTCTTGAAGACTTCTGATTTGTCCTTGATTACATACAAAGTAATCCCCATACATCTGTATGAACCAATTCAAGCATATTTGAATACTTGTACCCTGATTTGTTATAAGAACTTTTATGTGCTTTACCTAATTGACAAGCTTCACACTTGTACACCATATGTTGCCCTTCAATATTTGGCAATCCAAGCACCACCTGATTCTTTGACATCTCCTTTATAGCTCTCTCATTGAAATGACCTAGCCTTTTATGCCATAGGTCTAATTCAGATACCTTTTGACCTCCATAGGTAAACAATGCATGTCCCACATTACCTTGGACTTTGAGAGTGAACAATCTTCCCTCCTTTTTACCTGCAATTATGGTTCTATATCCCTGATTTGGATCTTGTACATAAACACCATCATTTGTGAATCTTACCTCATATCCTTTCTCCACAATTTGCCCTACACTTATCAAATTTTTAGGAATAGTAGGAACATAAAGTACCTTGCTCAGAAGTGTACTTCCACTTTTTGTCTTCACTGATCCAATGCTCTCCACTTTATGTTTGGTATTATCACCTGTTTGAACTGTATGTCCATTCACCCTTGCTTCCATATCAGTCATCAAGGATAGATTCCCACTCAGATGGTTGCTGCACCCTGAGTCAATATAAAACACTCTTTGATCTTCTCCCATTGATTCATGAGTTGCATTCAAGATAAGAGTCATGTCATCCTTCTGATCTGATGCATAATTGTAATAGTTATTGTTGTAGGACTGAGATTGGAAGTTTCTTCCACCTCCTCTACCATATGATGTCCTACCACCTCTTCCTCTGAAATTGCCTCTTTGGTTTCTGCCTCCTCTACCTCTTTGACTATAACTCTGATTGTTGTATCCTCCACTTTGATTGTTATACCAACAATCATTTGCCAAATGATTTGTTCTGCCACAAATCCAACAAGCTTTAGCATTATCTTTGTTCTTACCTCCTCTTCCTTTACCTCTGAAATTTGTCTTCCCTTTTGTGAAATTGGCTTGATTTGAATTCCCTTCATCTTCATTTGATTGCTTTCCCTTGCCATTCTTTTTCTTGTCTTTGGAGTACATAGCTTGACTTGTACTTCTATCATTGTCTCCTTTAAG
>CM035439.1:106204190-106401690 GCA_020310875.1 Ceratopteris richardii | reverse complement strand
AGGGAAATACAAAACATGGTTCTATGTACCCTTGAGATACTTCAAGATTCTCTTGGTAGCCTCTAAGTGAGTAACTCTTGGCTTGTGCATAAATTGACTTAGCACACTAACTCCATATGCAATATCTATCCTTGTTAAGGTAGCATAGTTCAAACTACCCACTATACTTTGATAACCTGTAATGTCATTGACTTCATCACCTTCATGGGCACTTAGTTTTAGGTTTACCTCCATTGGAGTGCTTGCTACTTTGGCATCCTGCAAATGAAACTTCTTCAACATGTCCTGTATATACTTTTTCTGAGTAATATATATCCCTGAATTAGTGTAAACTAATTCAAGTCCCAAAAAATACTTCAATAGACCAAGATCATTGATCTTGAACTCCTTCATCATTTGACCTTTGATATATCTGATTCCATTGACATCATTACCTATAATGATGATGTCATCAACATAAACACAAAGGTATATCACCTCTGAATTACTTCTCTTGATGAACAGAGAAGTATCTGCCTTGCTCATGATAAATTCTTGGTCTTGGAGGTATGTAGTTAACCTGTAATTCCATGCCCTAGGTGCCTGCTTCAATCCATATAAAGCCTTTTTCTATTTGCAAACATATGTTACCTTCTTAGGGTCTTCATAGCCAGGAGGTTGTGACATGTGTACCTCCTCTGAAATCCATCCATTCAAGAAAGCATTATTGACATCCAATTGGTACATATTCCAATTTTTTGATGCAGCCACACTTACCAACACTCTGATTGTTGGCATCTTGGCCACAGGTGAGAATGTCTCCTCATAGTCAATGCCTTGGGTTTGTGTAAAACCCTTAGCTACCAATCTGGCTTTGTACCTATTAATTGTGCCATCAGAATTTCTTTTAAGCTTATAGATCCATCTGGATCCTATTACCTTCATTGAGTCCTTCTTAGGTACTAACTCCCATGTGTCACTTTCTTTCAGTGCTTCAATCTCCTCATCCATAGCTTCTTTCCATTCTGATTTGGTAATTGCTTCTTCATATGATCCTGGTTCTTCATTTGACAAATCTTTTGCAAGATAAACAGAATGTTTAGTAACAAGAGATGTATCATACCCATATCTAATAGGTTTCTTGCTTTCTCTTTGTGATCTTCTAAATGGTTGAGTTGAAGATTCAAAGGAATGTGTACATATGCTACACATCTAAATATTTTGCAATCGTCAAGTGAGGGTCTCTTACCATGCCATGCTTCATAGGGTGTCATGCCATCAAGAGACTTAGATGGTAACATGTTTATGAGGTAAGTGGCAGTACAAACACTCTCTGCCCATAGATAGTTAGGTAACTTTTTCTCATTAAGCATAGATCTAGTTGTCTCAACAATTAATCTATTTCTTCTCTCAGCTACCCCATTCTGTTCAAGAGAATACCTTGTGGTTATCTCTCTTTTGATGCCTCTGTCCTGCAAGAAGTCTTCAAATTCATTTGAGAAGTACTCACCTCCTCCATCTGACCTTAGCCTTTTCAAATTCCTTCCTGTCTGGTTTTCAACTAATGCAAGATATTTTTTAAAGCAATTAAATACCTCATCCTTGTGCTTCATGAAGTACAATACAGTCCACTTGCTATAATCATCAATGAAAGTGCCAAATCTCAAGCTCTGAAATGTCTGATCTTTATAACTGTATAGTGCAATGTTCTTTGTATCTTCCAACTCAAAAGTAAAAAGTCTACGTGATTTTTCTCCTTTACCAATCCTCTTGAACTCATGTCTTGGATCCTCCCCATATGCTCCATATTGATTGAATCTGACCTGCAAACCTTTCTCCACAATCTGACCAACACTCATCAATTTTTTGGTAATAGTTGGTACGTAGAGTACCCTACTCAACAAATTCTGATTTCCATCACAAGTCTTAACATTTCCAACTTTAACTACAGAATGCTTTGTGTCATCACCTGTTTGGAGTTGATGCTTACCTTTTGGTTCCTCAAGATCAGAGAGTAATGCTACATTGCCAGCCACATGATTTGAACATCCTGAGTCAATGTAGAATAGGTGGTCATCATTTGTACCTGATTTTGAAGTCATGTTCATGATTAGAATAGAGTCATCCTACTCCTCTGTGTAGTTGTTGTAATCCTTCCTAGATTTGAATCCTCCATGGTAGTTGCCATTATAATTATTGTTGTAGTTGTTGTTGTAGTTATTGTTGTAGCCTTGGTGATGGTTGAAACTACCTCGACTGTGAGTAGCCACCTCTTTGATATCCTCTTCCTCTCTGATTCTTGTAATTCCTGAAACACTCATCTATAGTATGATTTGATAGACCACAAATGTTGCATGGTGAGGAGTTATAAGATCTCCCCCTACCTTGCTTACCTCCTCTGCCTCTTCCTCTTGAAGATCTACCTCTCGTTGCATAGTTGGCTTGAGAAGTAGAGCCTTCATCTTCCACCTTCTTGCTTTTACCTTTATCTTTAGACTTCTTATCAGTGTATAGGCCAGAAGAGTTATTACCTTTGGATGTGTCTCCATTTTTGTTGAGCTTTGCTTCATGAGTAAATAATTGTCCCATGAGAGTTGTAAGATCTGGAGTGTGCATGTCCATGTAAAGATCCATAGCTGTGGTGAAGCTTTCCCATTTGTCATCAGCCTTGATCCCATTGATCACTTGCCTTACAATCTGTTATTCTTCAATCTCTTCTCCTATGCTTGCTAACTGATCTGCTACATCTTTAATCTTGGTCACAAATTCTAAAACAGCTTGCTTAGGTTGCTTCCTTAATGTTGTGAATTCAATCCACAACTGATTTTTCCTAGCCCTTGTGTTGGAGGAAAAATATGATGACAAGGTTTCCCAAGTCTCTTGGGATGTCTTACAATTTCTAATATGTGGCAAAAGAAAATCAGATATAGAGTTGAGTAGATAAGACCTTGCCAATGCATCCTTAGCACACCATGTGTTGAGCTTTTCATGTTCTTCCTTGGTTGGTAATCCTCTTGTTTTGAATGAGGGCAATTCCTCATCTCTTGAGATGTATCCATAGAGACTCCTTCCTTGTAGGTAGGTCTTCATCCTTAGAGATCATGCTTGATAGTTGTTCCTGTCCAATTTGTCAATAAATGAAGGAAAACCATCTCCCATTTTACCTTAATTTGCTCTGATACCACTGTTGGGAAAGATGGATGGATGCTCCAAGAGACTGAGTAGGTACTGCTAAACCTTCTTTGTACCAGCCCTCTTTTGCTTCAGAGTTGATAACTAGAACTCCTTAGCTTTCCAATAACACCATAAAATGTCCTATGTCTTTTGGAAATGGTGTGTGCAATGATTGAATCAAAACAGATAAATTTGGAAATCACAAACTCAAGAAAACCTTCTATTTTTGTCTTGACACCTGCTAAATATTTTGCTCAGTATGACCAGCACAGTAGGAATTGGAAAAATTCCTTTTAGGGGTATCTAATTAGCTTAGTAAGCTACCTATTCCAAGTGTAATGATGTAAAATGATAAACTATGCTAAGATAAATCAATTTAGCAAATTAAGTTATACCCCCGACTTTTTAGGACTGTAGCAAAAAATGACCAGAGATCACCTCGACGCAGATCTCTCCAAAATGGCTGAATAGAATTTCTTCAAACTTTGAAAGCATGTAGATTACTTCAAGCTGAATCCAACAAGTTTTGAATCACTGAAGTTGGTGAAGATTTGACTGAGATATTCCCTTGACAAGTTGACAAACTTTTGAGTAGACTAACAGAGAACTCAGAGATGGACAATGTGAATGTATGTATTAATGCACAACTGTATACAACTCCATTGGCATGAATATCATTGCCAAATGATGTAGAGAAGTGTGGGTTAGAGTGTAGACCTCACACACACTCAAAAATCAGTAATGCTATGCTCGGGAGTGCTCTCTCTTGCCCGCGACTTTTCATGTCCATTTTTATAAGAGATGACTAAAAATTTGAATTCAAATTCAAACTTTTGGCTCCCTATGATCAAGCTCCTAAATGCTTGGAGATATTCTTTCAATCAAATGACTAATTTTTCCACGAATCCTTTTGGTAGGTGATTACAAGAGATTCCAAGTCAATTTGACTTTTACAATGAGGTAAAGTGGTAATTAACCACTAGCATATGTTCCTATGCTTCTTCATGTATGTATGGACTTCAATGCATCCTTTGAGCCAAATGTGTAGGCTTGTAATTTACACCAACAGGTCTTTCCATGTTGAAGGACATTTTTGAATCACTTGTGTCCGAACTTAGCATTAAGGGATAACCACTAAGTTGTGCCCAAGACCTAGCTGTATGGTTGACACTAGCCTTAGAAGATCTAATGCTTTTTCTATCCTTGCATAGGTGTCTACGAGATCTTAGATTCATAAGCTTTGTCTTCTAGTCCCACTTTTCCCTTTGTATTGCTCAAAATCCTTTAGAGTCCCCTTGGCTTCCTAGTCCCACTTGAGGGTCAACTTCAAAATAATATATTTATAAATCCAACTATTAGTTTTATCATAACCAATCAATGTTTTTAAAGTACTCAAAATGAGATTTCCAATAAACCCAAAATCACAAAAAAGGGATTTCATATGAGAAAGTTATGCTAGTTCAAGGTTCTAGGGGTTAAAACAAGGAAACATGATCTTTCGAGGAATACTTGAGAACAGGTGATACACGATACTTAGGAGGTATTGGTGATACTTGAGAGCAAACGATACACGATACATGATACCTGGTGATCCATGATACGATACTTGTCTTTGGACAATACATGATACTTGAGAGGTATTGCGATACACAACCTGTCGATACACGATACTGGTGTAGTATTGCAATACACAGTATGTGCAAGAGAACGAGGATTATAACCACAACGTGCTAGAGAGATGACTCTCCTCCCAACCAAATGCCTCTATATATAGCTCTCTTCAAGAAACTGCCTTCTTGGGCACGTGGATACTAACCATCCAAGTGTCAGCAATGTAACTACATGTGCGACAAGTGTTCGAGTTAACCAGAGTTAACCTAGTGGATGCTTCTAGAAGGCTCTAGAGCTCTTTGGGCAAAACACTCTTCCCATGTACCCCATGGGGGTTGACCCCAAGACCTCCTCCTTCACATCCTTGAGTCTTAACCACTAGGCTAAGTGGATCAGTTGGTTATGTTGGTGCAAACATACAGGCCCTCACACTTGGCTTAGCATAGAAAGCAATAAGTGGAAGGACTTGATGAAGCATTAGAACCTTAGCTTGTAATCTTTGATCATTTACCACTTTGATAGAATCACTCCTAATTTGGAGGAATCACTTTAAGGTCGAATCAAGTTTGAAATTCAAATTCAAACTTAAAATGAAAGACACTTATAAAAAGGCTTGAAAATATCATGGCTTTATGGCCTTATCTTGGAGCTCTTCCACTGATCATTTGTAGAGTTTGAGTAGCTTACATCATATCCTACTCATTCCACTATCATTGGGCATCATCATAATGCCAATGATCTTGTAAAATCATGTGCCATAATAGATATACCTCATTAATCATCTCTAACTATTTCTCTGCTATGACTACTCAGAACAGTCAAATTTTCATGACCATATCTCAATCATTTTGCAACCATTTTGGATGATCTATAGCTTCTTGGAACCAGCTTGAAGTCTACTTTCTACTATCAGAAAGTAGTTTGTTTTGATTCAATTGTTTGAAGGATCAACTCCAAAGCACATAGGTACTCTCTTGGTGTCATTTGCAAGCTAAATGGGCCTAATAGAAAACTCTGAAGTGAAATAGGGCAGGTATAGAGCAGGCTTTAGCAGTACCACCTCACTTTCTTGACGTATCCATCCATCTTTTCCAACATTGGTATCAGAGCAAGTTGAGCTAAAATGGGAGATGGTTTTCCTTCTTTTATTGAAGAATTGGATAGGAATAATTATCCAGCATGGTCCTTGAGGATGAAGACCTATCTACAAGGAAGGAATGGATACATATCACGAGATGAGGAGATGCCCATATTCAGAAGCAAAGGTCAACCTACAAGAGAGGAGCTAGAAAGACTCAACTCATGGTGTGCCAAAGATGCTTTAGCAAGGTCATATCTACTTAACTCTATTTCTGAATTCCTTCTTCCTCCCATTAGGAATTGTAAAACTTCCCAAGCAACTTGGGATACATTATCTTCACATTTTTCTTCCAATACAAGAGCTAGAAAAAATCAGTTGTGGATTGAGTTTACTACTCAAAGGAAGCAACCTAAGCAGAATGTTTCAGAGTATGTGACCAAGGTAAAAGATGTGGCTGATCAATTGGCAAGCATAGGAGAGGAGATTGAAGAGGAGCAAATAGTGAGATAGATAATCAATGGCATCAATGCAGATGATAAGTGGGAAGCTTTCACAACTACTATGGACCTTTACATGGACATGCAAATTCCAGAACTTACCACTCTCATGGGACAACTCTTTACCCACGAAGCCAAGCTCAACAAAAATGGAGAACCATCAAGAGGTAACTCCCCTTCCGCCCTATCCACAGATAAAGGTAAGTCTAAAGATAAAGGAAAGAGCAAGAAAGTAGAAAATGAAGGCACTACTTCTCAAGCTAAGTATGCAGGGAGAGGTAGGAACTCAAGATGAAGAAGCAAAGGAGGTAAGCAAGGTAGGAGGAGACATCTCAACTCTTCCCCATGCAATATATGTGGAGTGCCTAATCACACAACAAATGAGTGCTATATGAACTTCAAGAAGCAGAGAGGAAGAGAATTTCAAAGAGGTGGCTACTCACAATCAAGAGGAAGATTCAACCATAATCAAGGATACAACCATGGCTACAACAACAATTATGAAGGAGGATACAAATCAAGAAAATACTTCAACAATTATACAGATGAACAAGAAGATTCTCTTCTCATTATGAACATGACTTCAAAACAAGGTATGAATGATGAGCACCTGTTCTATATTGACCCAGGTTGTTCAAACCATGTAGCAGGCAATGTAGCTCTTCTTTCTGATCTTGAGGAACCCAAGGGAAAGCACCAAGTGCAGACAGGTGATGACACCAAGCATTCAATTGTCAAGGTACAAAATGTGAAAACTTCTAATGGGAATAGAAATCTGTTGACCAGGGTTCTTTATGTACCGACTATCACAAAGAATTTGATGAGTGTTGGATAGATAGTGGAAAAGGGTTTGCAGGTTAGGTTTAATAAATATGGAGCTTTTGTGGAGGACGCTCAACATGGATTCGAGATAATTACCAAGGGAGAGAAAACAGGTAAAATGTTTATATTTGAGCTTGAGAACACTAGAAACATTGCACTTTAAAATTATAAGGATCAAACATTGTCTGAGTTAGAGATTTTGCACAAAAGATTAGGGCACATTGGTGAGAGAACCTTGAAGCAGATATGTAGAGATCAATGTGTGCTTGGAATACCTAATGTATCCAAGCAACATATGATCTATAAATGTGGTGCTTGTCAGTTTGGTAAATCACATAGGTTACCTTTACGAAGGAAGGCTATATGCATGAGGATTATTTGGAACTTGTCCACACAGATGTGTGGGGACCAAGCAAGGATCCTTTAATTTCAGGCTCAAGGTACTATGTGCCATTCATTGATGATTTCAATAGGTGGACTATCTTTTATTTCATGAAACATAAGGATGAAGTGTTTAGTTGTTTCAAGAAGTATCTTGCACTTGTGGAAAATCAAATAGGAAAAATCCTAAAGAGGATAAGGTCATATGGAGGAGGTGAGTACTTCTCAAATGAATTTGATGCACTTTTGCAGGACAGAGGTATTCAAAAGGGAAATTAGTTCCAAATATACTCCTGAGCAAAATGGAGTAGCAGAGAGGAGGAATAGGTTGATTGTGGAAACAGCTAGATCAATTCTTAATGAAAAAAAACTGCCTAATTATTTGTGGGTAGAGAGTGCTTCTACTGCCACTTATCTTATTAACAGGTTACCTTCTAAATCCCTTGATGGGATGACCCCATATGAGGCATGGCATGGTAGGATACCGTCACTTGATCATTGCAGAATATTTGGTTGTGTTGCTTGTTGGTGCACAACAATCAACAATTGATGATTTGGATAAGGTTTGAAGTCAAAGAATCAAGCAAAGATCAATATATGAGGCTTGAATTTTAGTGCATGGTCAGAAGATGAAGACTTGTATACAAATGTATACTAATCTTGTAATTAGTTCATAGAAACTTTGTATCTATGATGAGTCGGGATGTAACTATTTATATATACTTGAATATAGACGTAATACATGAGCGAAATCATGAATGATAAGTTTTAGAAGTCATTAGAGACTTTAGAAAAGTGAGAAGAACATAAAGTATCAATCAGATGTAAGATTTATCTCAATAGAAGAAAGTTGCACCTTGATCTTTTGCTTAGTGCTCCTTCTGTGTTTATCCTATTGAGGAATGCTTTTGTACAAGTTTAATTCTATAGTTGACTCACCTTTGTACAAGTTTTGAGAGTTTAATTGTAATCAGGATGAGATAATTTTAAGTAGGAACATTTACATGTGTAAAAGTGAAGAAGTAAAGATAGGAACACATGCAATCCCGATTGTCAATGTTTTCATCAGATCTCCCTCCATAGTGTAACATTATGAGCAAATAATCATTCATTCTGTAAGTTGAAAGGTAAGATACTTGTGTCTAAAATCATTTGAATAAAGGGGGTCTACTTTGGGAGAACTATGCATTAGACGTTGCATGTGCCAAAGTCGACTACACAAAAGAGCAGTTTCAGACATAGGTACATTGTTTGGAGAAAATCTCAAGATCTAATCAACTTTTTGAGATGCTCTAACTTGGAGAAGTTGTGTAAGATGTAGATGACACCTTGTACAAAGTTTCATTGAAAACTTTACACATTTTCTTAGTTAATGAATAGATTAAGTGTAGCAGACTTTTTTGAGTAATCAGTTTCTTCACAATTAGTTCAAAGTTTGATAATTTGGCATTGGTCTTCCAAAATTGGTTGAGGTTTTGAGTTTTTCTTGATAAAAAGGTGCTCTAAAATCAAGGATAACTTGTTCTTTTGGAGATTAACACTCTCAATCATTGTTTATGTGCATGTTCCATCTCAAATTAGAGGTAAGCTAGACTCTAAGGTAGAGAAGTGCATCTTCATAAGGTATGATTTAAATCAGAAAGGATACAGGTTTTATAATCCATGCAACAAAGGATTTATGATCAGTAGAGATGTTGTGTTTCATGAGAATGATTCTTGGTTTGAAAGTGAATGCAGGAAGGTGGAATGGCCATATGACTTGGAAGAAGAATTTCCAAGCCTCACCAAGGAGGAGCCAACCACAATTGAAGACATCAAATAAGATGATGAGGAAACTATCAACTTGGAAGAGTTCAAAGCATGGAAATCAAAAGGAAAGTCCAAGATGAAGAGGTTGGAGGACACACCAGAATCATTTAACCAAGCCTTAAGGAAGTTACAAAGAGAGAGTAAGAAGCCAATCAGATATGGGTATGATACTTCATTAGTTACTAAACACTTTATTTATCTTGCTAAGGATTCATCTCTTGAAGAACCTTCTTCATATGAAGAAGCAAGTACCAAAGCAGAATGGAAGGAATCTATGGATGAAGAAATAGAAGCACTCCAAGAGAATGACACTTGGGAGCTAGTACCCAAGAAGGCATCAATGAAGGTAATTGGTTCTAGATGGATTTACAAAATCAAGAAGAACTCAGATGGATCCATAAACAGGTATAAAGCTAGACTTGTGGCTAAGGGTTTTGCACAAACCCGACTAGAATATGAAGAGACATTTTCACCTGTGGCTGAAATGCCAACCATCAGAGTATTGGTAAGTGTAGCTGCATCTAGAAATTGGAATATGTATCAGCTAGATGTAAAAAATGCTTTTCTCAATGGCTAGATTTCAGAGGAGTTCTACATGGCTCAACCTCCTGGCTATGAATATCCAAGCAAGGTAAATCATGTATGCAAATTGAACAAAGCTCTTTATGGTTTGAACCAGGCACCTAGGGCATGGAATCACAGGCTAACCACCTATCTTCAAGACCAAGGGTTCATGATGAGCAAGGCACATTCTTCTCTGTTTGTCAAGAGAAGTAACTCAGAAATGATATACTTATGTGTATATGTTGATGACATCATTTTGATAGGTAGTGATGCCAATGGCATCAAACAGATAAAAAACCAGATGATGCAGGAGTTCAAAATCAGTGACCTAGGATTTCTGAAGTATTTCCTTGCACTTGAGTTAGTCTACACAAATTCTCAAACTGACATCACTCAAAGGAAATATGTGCAGGACATGTTGAAGAAGTTCCACTTGGAGAATGCAAAGGTAGCTAGCACCCCTATGGAGGTAAATCATAAATTGAGTGCTCATGAAGGTGTTTTGCTTGAAGACATTGTAGGATATCAAAGCATAGTTGGGAGTCTAAACTAGGCAACCTTAATAAGAATTGACATATCTTATGGAGTAAGTGCTCTAAGTAAATTCATGCATAAACCTAGAGCACCTCACTTCGAAGCTACTAAAAGGATTTTGAAGTATCTCAAGGCTACTCAAAATCAAGGTCTTTACTTCCCATACACATCAAATTTGGAAATTAAGCTATATTGAGATGCAGATTGGGTAGGTTGTAAGGATGACAAAAGGAGTACTTTTGGATATTTATCTTTTGCAGGTGATAAACCTATCTCATGGTCTTCCAAGAAGCAACCTACTCTTGCTCTATCTTCAACAGAGGCTGAATATAGGGGATTAGCAAATGCTACACAAGAAGCAATTTAGATTAGAATGCTCTGCTCAAATTTGGGACTTCACACTCATTCACCTATGATCTTTGGTGATAACACAAGTTCTTTGCATCTTGCAGCCAACCCTATTTATCATGCAAGAACCAAGCATATAGAAGTACATTATCACTATGTTAGAGAGAAGCTATTAAGCAAATAGAGTTAGTTGGTGTAGCTCAGTGATGAGTAGCACCTCCTTTAATGTCAATCTGGGAAGACGTGAGGATGGTATGAAGACCTCGAGCAAGTGGAGGCACAAGTGCGTGAGTGAGAAGCACACAAACATGCACACACATACACACACACGTGCACACACGGCAAGACAAAGAGTGAGAAGCAATGGAGTTCTTAGATTACTTTCAAAAAGCTCTTACAAGTTCATTTCAATCCCAAGCTAACCTCAAAAATGAGCTCTCTAGCTCTATTTATAGTTTCTTACTAGGTTTTGGCCTTGTCCAGATCTAGTGTCCGGCCTAGTTAAAAATTAGGTTCTCTACCCTATTTGGAGGTTCAAACGAAGTCTAAAAAATGTGAAAACTGACAGGTAGATACTTCTAAAGCTCCTCAAGCTCAAGGACTCCTTGGCTTGCACAAAATGGAGCTACAAAAATGTGAAATGGTATTTACAAGGGTTTTTAGTGATGAAAATCACTATTGTTGTAGGGATTTCTTCTAACATTTTGATATACATTTCTTGGAGCTCCCTACTTGCTCCTTCTCCTTGTGTCCACCTCTCTTATGTGCATAAATGTCTTGAAAAAATATTGGCCTACTTGCCAGATCATCGTTGACTGCTCTGTCTGCTTGTACTTTCTCTTCTCTCTGACTCCCTTCTTAAGCTTCCTTGCCTAGTGATTCCTTCAGTTCCAACACCCCCCCCTCTCTCGCGTCTGTCGTCCCTGACAGACCCTTGTTGGGTGGGTTGTTGGATGTAGTACTCAACAACGTCTTGTGCTAAGTGATGTTTTGCAATCCGCAACCCTTTGGCCAAGTCCGTGAGTAAAGCATCCCAATCTACCGGCCCGGGAACCTCTCGATGTGGTATACGTAACTTTTCTGAATGAAGAGCTTGTTCCACTGCAAACAACTGCAATAAATGTGATGGTTTGGGAATAAATATCTCTGAATGATATTCCCAGAATCCCGTGACGAACATTTCTTCAAACGTCTGTTTGAAGCAGGCTGGTAGATACTTGATGCGCACGTGCCATGCATATACAACATTAATAGATGGTGTTGCACTCATGTCGTAGACGAGGTCCTGATTTCCTTCATTAAATCCAAGGGCTGACAGATGAGGTTCCTTGACATTTTTGAAAGTCCTGAATGTGACCAACATGAGCTCAAAAATTTTCAAGCACATTTGGGCCATGACGTGAGGCACATTTTTAAACCTGACCCCCCAATGCCGAATCGTCGAGATCATGTATCCTATGGTAGGTTGGCCTTTGGGTGGTGCTAAGTAAACATAATTGAGCCATTTCTCACATCCTTTGTTTGTCAGCACCGTTTTTGTGTATTCCGGCCATGACCTTCTTTGAAACATAGGGCAGTAGCATGGGTTGTATTTGATGTACAAAGGCATGTTATTCCATGTTCTGACCATTTCTGGGTAGGTTTCCAGTAGACGAATCCTCCACATCAGTTGATGAATATTGCCCTGCTTGGCACTCGTTGGGATGTCTTCCGGTGCGAATTGTGTGGCGGAGGTTGGTTCCTTTGAGGTATGTTGCTTTATTTCGGCATTGTAGTCCGCCATTAAGACACAGAAGGGAACATACAAATCGTTGGATGTGCCGATCCACCTATGATGGGAGAGATTCCTAAAGTAATCCGATTTTATGACTACTTCTTCCAAGCGTGACATAGATGCTATCTGAACTGCCACTCTATCATCATGGGTTGTGGCCACTTTCTCTAACCTCTGCATCCATTCCGGAGCCTCTATTTCAATGGTGTCCATGCCCTCGTCTGTTTGCTTGCCCCCTGGTGCAGGCATGGGAACATACGGGTCTTCGAAAGTTTCCTCTATCTCGATTGGCACTAGATCTTCAGGCTCGGGCTTGACAAGGGGAGAGGGCTGACGTTCGTATTGCATGACTTTGCTACGTAATTCTTCGAGTTCTGCCTTGAGTTTTGTGACTTCTTCAGATGTGTCGTCTGTGGCTGTGGCTTTGCTTGGTGACTCCTGCTGAGTTGCCAGCTGCTTAAGTAGATCGTCCCTTTCTCGTTCTAACGATGCATGGGCCTCCAGGAGGTCGGCATGGGTTTCTAACACAGTTTTCATATTCTCTGAGGGAATGGCCTTGAATTTTTCTGGGTCGATTTCCTACGGGGAACCCTCCATGGCTGCTTCCAAGTTCTCTTCATTCTGTTTCTGCAGCCATTTATTCTCTTCGAGAGCTGTAGATATGTGTTTTCATAGGAGGGCCAGGTTGCGTCTAAGTTTGAGATTCTCCGTTATCTGGGAGTGTAGCAATTCATCCATATGTTGTCTTTCCTCAGCATCTGACTGGGGTGGATTGGCTACTAACTATTCGTGTTGTTCCTGTAAGGTGGTATGCTGTTGTTGTAGTAGCCGCTTTTCCCTTTCGAGATCCATGAAGCGTAGTTGAAGTTCCTCATGACTTCGAAAGAGTCGCGTATGTTGGTTATCAAGATGCTAGTAGTGTTGTTGTAGTTGCGACATACACTGATACATATTATTAAATACATTATTAATAGGGATGGATGCGGGAAGGGGGTTGGATGCAGAAGGGAAGGGAAAGGGGAAGGGAAATGGAAGTGTGGATATGGTGCTGGAAAATGGTGAAGTGGGAGGTGGGGGAATGGGAGATGGTGGATGCATGGGGGGAGGGAGAGGTGCGAAGGTGGGGGAGATGTCCATAAGATCAATGGTGGATGCAGTAGTGGGAGTGATTGTGAATAGTGGAATTGTGGGTGCGGTGATAGTGGTGAAAGTGTACAGTGGTGTGTGCAATTGTGAATACGAACTGCCCGAAAGTGTGATCGGGGGGTTGAGATTTTCTGTGGCCGCGGTTGGAACTACTGTTTCAGTGGCCGTATAGACAAAGGAAGTGGAGATAGGGTGTGTGGGTTGTGTGACGGTCTGTGCTTTGGTATGGGTAGTGGACTCTGAGGCGGTGACGGTCGTGGTTACACTGGTTGTGGGAGGTGAATGTGGTGGAGTTGGAGGCAGGGGTGGCAACGGGGGTGACGGAGGTGCACTTGATACATGGGTTTCCTCAGTATCGTGGACAGTGTGTGCGGTGCCCGTGGTTGTGGATGTGCCTTGTGGTTCTGATACTAGTACATTCATCTGCTTTCCTGCTCGAGGGGGGCGTCTGCCATATCTTCGTTCCGTTCTTTGTGCTTGTGCAAGGGCGGTATGCACCGTTTCAGGTACGCCTAATGCCTCAGATATCATATCAAGGGTGGCCCGATATTGCTCGTCGACGCCTTCCTCCTCAAGGATCTGATTCATAAGGGCCTTGCCTGCTGTTAGGGACAGTCTATGTTGCTCTTGCACTCTGTTCATGGTATCATAGAGCTTCTTCAATGCCTTCGTGTAAGCGGGGGCACCTTCAAGTACCTGCAGGGCTTCCTGATCATATTCCTGCTCTTCTTCCTCAGATTGTCCATCATGTTCCTCCTCTTGTCCTTCTTCTTCTTCACCCTCCACATCGACGATTTTTTGTTGTCTGGGATGGGGTTGGTCTGTAGTAGTTTGTTGTCCACTAGCTTGTTCTGCCTCGACTTCTGCGTTAACAGCCTCAATGATTCTGGCTACCTCCTCATCAGTTAAGTCTTCTAAAGTGAATCCGTGAGGAAACTCTAGGTCGGTTGGTACGGGTGGGAACACCAGATTAGGTCCGTCAGTGTTGTGCCTTGGTAATCTGATAGTGAAGGGTTGCACCCGCCTTGGAAGTCGTGGAGTGGTCTCTGGAGTCAATGCTGCACCGCGGGGTTGTGCGCAGGGCATCTGAACGGTGCCTCTCATTTTCTTGGATGGTGGTCTTGCGGAGGATAATCGGCACTGAAACTCTTGTACCCTGGTCCAAATGAGTGCCCTTTGCACTGGTACATCATACACAAGACATCTGTACACAATCCTGGTCAGAGCACAGCATCCGTACAGTACAGACTTTTGTTTTTTATACCACCTTTGATGAGCCAAGTGGATTGTTAAAGAAACACTCACGAATTTGATGCAACAGACAGAGAGAAACAGAATCTTCTGGAAAATCAATGCACAGGTGTACAGTATGCGAAGTTAGTGCACGGTATGCGCATAACAGAGCAATTAACCGCGGCGGGCGCGTAAGGCGCGCATAACGTAAATTGAAGAGTAACAGCGCAGAGGAGCGCCAAAGGAAAGTGTATATATATACAGCAAGATTTGAAGAACTAGAGAAGAGAGAGAAGACTCAGGAAGAGACGCGTGAAGATGATGTGTGTGAGATGTGCGTATGAGTGAAGAGAGAGTTAGAAGTTCTCAGAAGACGCCATAGATCGCGTATGTACAGATGAATAACACAAGCCTGAAGTGTCGGGTTTTTCATCTGAGAGAGATAGTAATAAGAAACTACTCACTGTAGGAGAGTTTTTGTAACTTGAGCAAGAAGAGGCCAAGTTTACTTGTACACATCTTCTCTAATCGAAAACACATGTTCATGTGGATGTCTGCGCGTAATCTTTACTTGAAAAGAATCTGAAGCTATTTCAAGTTACGGTAGGAAGTTCCGTTTATCGTTAACTGTCACGACTCGTTACTAAACGTGCCTCAGTACCTTCTCTATAAACGCATGTTTCGGTGAATAACAGTTTACTCAGTAACATATTTCAGTTATTTCCGGTCAGTTACAGTTTCTCAGAAAACAAGTTTTTTTTTTGGTAGAACAACGAAGTATAACTCGTGGCAGAGTTCGAAGCTTTGTATGAGAGATAGCTCATCTTGTAGCTAGACATCTCTACTTTAAGCTGGTCACAATTTCCGGTGAAAAGGAGATGTGCATGCAGTACAAAATCTAACCGGAAAGTAGCACTTCAGAACTGTGAAGTTTTTCTTAAAACTTCAGAAGAGTTCATTAAGTGGAGAAAGCTCACGAATCACTTTCTTACTTCTTGTATGTTCACTTGAAGTAATTATAACCAAAGTAGAAGTTCATTTCGGTGAAGTTCCGGTATGATTACAGTGTCAGTCTAGTGACAGTCTGGTGAAGTTCCGGTGGAACTTGTGTCGCAGGATAACACAGTTAAGGCAACGATAATTAGGCTGAGCTATTGTTGATTACAGAGGTGTTCTAAATCACTCTAGTTTAGCATTCTATTGCGGTGGCGCGGCAATTTCCGCAGGCCTGACAGAGTTCAAGCTTTGTCGCGAAATCCACCTTCAGGGCGAAAGTAATTCCGCACCAGTGGTATTAGAGCTGAAGTTTTCACCGACAATTGGTATCAGAGCAGGTTAGTTTCCCAAGAATTGGTATAAGAGCCAGAGTACTACCTATCATGGCAGATCACGTCCAAATTGATAAACTGGACAGAGATAATTATTCCGCATGGGTAATGCGCATGGAAGCCTTACTTATGAGTAAGGAGTTAATGATGTACGTGACCGGAGAAGAAAAGAAACCGACTTTCGAAGATGATAGCCAACCAGAAAAGGAAGAGATAGAAGCTTTGAAGCTGTGGCAAAAGAAAGATGCAACGGCAAGAGCCTACATCTACAACACTGTTTCAGATCATCTGCTACCGCACATTAGAGGTCTGGAGAAAGCAGAGGACATATGGAGTGCATTGGAAGATCATTTCCAAAATACTACGAAAGCCAGGAAGGCTAGCTTATGGTCCGAATTTACTACATTCAAAAAGAAGTCGAGTCAAAGCATAAGTGACTACGTCACTAAAATGAAGGATCTAGCAGATAGTCTAGGATCCATAAATGAAGAAGTCGAAGATCATAGATTGATAGCGCAAGTGCTCACAGGTTTGAGAGGAGATGAAAGGTGGAAACCTTTCGTACTATCAACTGAACTCTCCTTAAATCATTTTGTACCAGATTTAAATCAGCTGCTTGGTTTGATGCTCACATATGAGCAAGACCTGAAAGGAGACTCAGACAAAGGACATAGCTCTGCAATGTACGTAAAGAACAAGAAGAAAGACAAAGGAAAGTCAAAAGATGAAGAAGAGTCGAGCTCTCAGGCCTATTACGCAACAGGTAAAGGCACTGGCAGAGGGAGAGCAAGAGGAAGAAGCCGCCAGAATACCACCAAGAAAACTTGCTGGATTTGCGGACTAAGTAATCATCTGGCGCATGACTGTTGGCACAACCAACAGGGATCAAATCAAAGCCAGAACAGTAATAGCAGAGGCAGAAGCGGAAGATATCAAAGTAACTTCCAAAGAGGAAGACAAAATCAAAGAGGAGGCTATGGTAGAGGTAGAACAAGAAGTTGGGGACAGAGCCAATCCTACAACACCACCTACAACAACTACGCAAATGACACACAGAATGAAAGTCATACATCATTGATGATGAACTCAATCAGCACATCAGAAAATGAAGACCTAAAGGTATTTTACATTGATTCTGGATGCTCTAATCATTTGTCAGGAAATATAGAACTAATGTCAGAACTAGAGAAAGGTAGTTCTAGTCACACTGTTCAAACAGGTGACAATACAAGACACAAAGTGCAATCAATCGGAAAAGTGAAATGCAAGAGTGGAGCAGATTTGCTAACCAATGTTTTGTATGTTCCAACAATACCGAAAAATCTGATCAGTGTGGGACAGATAGTCGAAAAAGGTTTTCAGGTCAGATTTACAAACAAAGGTGTATTTGTAGAAGATCCCAAGAACGGATATTATCAGATCGTTTCTGGTAAGAAAGAAGGGAGACTCTTTACGTTAAGAGTACAAGGGAACATTGGCCAAGCGCTACTCACACATGATGAAAAGGTAATTACAGAACTTGATCTCTGGCACAAGAGATTAGGCCATTTTCACGAAAAAGGAATCAAAGCTATGATAGCGAATCAGTCTGTATTGGGATTACCGAACGTACAGAACCAACATATGATTCACAAATGCGAAGCCTGTCAGATGGGAAAAGCCCATAGGTTACCTTTCCAAAAGAAAGGATTCAAACATGACAGTGTGCTGGAACTCATACATACAGATGTATGGGGACCAACGAAAGAAGGATCAATCAGCGGATCAAGGTACTATGTTTTATTCATTGATGATGCAACAAGGTGGATAACTCTTTATGTTTTGAAAGAAAAATCAGAAGTATTTGGAGCTTTCAGGCATTTTCATGCATATGCTGAAAGACTCACCGGACGAAAACTTAAAAGACTGAGGTCTGATGGAGGGGGAGAATACTTCTCCCGAGAATTCAATGACTATCTTTGGAATGCAGGTATTAAGAGAGAAATAACCTGCAGGTATACACCACAACAGAATGGTGTAGCAGAAAGGAGAAACCGAACTCTAGTCGAGTTTGCACGAGCTATGCTAAAAGAAAAAAATTGCCCAGATTATCTTTGGGCTGAAGCCGTGAACACAGCGACATACTTGGTAAACAGATTACCATGTACAGCCTTAGAAGGAATGACCCCTTATGAAGCTTGGTGGGGAAAGAAGCCAACACTTGATCACTGCAAAGTGTTTGGATCAGTAGCGTATGCTTATGTACCGTCTCAACTCAGACATAAGCTTGAACCGAAAGCAGAGAAATATGTATTCGTCGGATATGATGAAAAGCAGATGGGTTACAGATTATGGAGCCCTCTAACCAAACATTTTACTGTTTCCAGGGATGTAACATTTGATGAACAGAAAAGCTGGTATGCAGATCAGAGTCATACAGCTGAAGAATTTGAAGAAGAGATAAAAAGGAAAGAGAAAGGTAAAACAATCCTACAGGTAAACAAAGAAGACGAGGCAAGTACGTCCAGAACCAGAACAGGTATAAGGAACGAAGATGAAGACGGGTACTCAGACACACACGAAGATTATGAACTAAGAAGGTCAAACAGAGTAAGAAGACAACCGGAAAGATACTCGTATGATACATCGTATATAACTCAACAAGATTATGCATACATGGTTAAAGATGAGGATGAGCCTCAGAGCTATGACGAAGCCAAAGGCAAGAAGCAATGGCAAGAAGCAATGAAAGAAGAACTCACCGCACTGGAAGAGAACAAGACATGGGAGCTTGTTCCTAAACCGAATGGTAAGAAAGTAATTGGAAATAAATGGGTGTTCAAAATAAAGAAACTTGCAGATGGAAGGATAGCCAGACATAAAGCGAGACTGGTTATCAAGGGCTATGCTCAGACGCACGGCATAGACTATGACGAGACGTTCAGTCCGGTGGCAAAGATGTCAACCATAAGAACAGTGATTGCTATAGCAGCATCAAAAGGATGGAAGCTAAGTCAGCTAGATATAAAGAATGCATTCTTGAATGGATATATATCAGATGAAGTCTATATGGAACAACCGGAAGGGTTTATAAGCTCCAGATACCCAAATTTTGTTTGCAGGTTAAGAAAAGCACTTTATGGACTAAAGCAAGCCCCAAGAGCTTGGAACTACAGACTTGTGAAATATCTCAATGAACTTGGATACCAAATTTCGAAGGCAGATGCAAGTCTACTCATCAAAAGGACAGAAGAAGGAATGATTTACATTTGTATCTATGTAGATGACATAATAATTACAGGTACCTCAGATGCAGGAATCACAGAGGTAAAGAAATTGCTAGAGAAGGAATTCAAGATCAGTGACCTAGGAAAGTTATCATACTTTCTAGGTATGGAAATCACATATACAGATCATGGTGTATATGTCACACAAGAAAGGTATCTCCTGAACTTACTGAAGAAGTTCAATATGGAAAATTGCAGAGAAGTTTCAACACCGCTTGAAGTAAACCATAAACTTAGTAAATATGATGGAACAGAGTTTAAAGATATGAAGAAGTATCAATCGTTAGTAGGAAGCTTAATATATGCTACGCTAACAAGACCGGACCTTAGTTATGCAGTAGGAGTTCTCTCACAGTTTATGCATTGTCCGACAGAGCAACACTGGGTTGCAGGACAAAGAGTTCTCAGATATATCAAAAGAACTATAAAGGAAGGATTATATTATCCTTTTACGTCAGATATAAAGCTCAGAGCATATAGTGACTCAGATTGGGCAGGAAGTCAAGATGACCGAAGATCAACGCACGGGTATATGATATACCTAGGAGATAAGCTGGTAAGCTGGTGTTCGAAGAAGCAACACATAGTAGCCTTATCATCAACAGAAGCAGAATACAAAGGACTGGTAGAAGCAGCGAAAGAAGTAATATGGATGCAGACTTTACTTAAAAGCATGAGTATTGACCAAGGCATACCAATTATACATGGAGACAATATGAGCTCGTTGTACCTTGCAGCGAATCCTGTGTTTCATGCAAGAACAAAACACATAGAGATTCAGTATCATTTCCTAAGGGAAAAAGTAATGGAGAAAGAGATAGAAATAGTCTACACTCCTACGAAAGATCAGATTGCAGACATTCTGACTAAGAGCTTGGATGGAACAAAGACAAACAGATTCAAAGAGATGGCAGGAATAAAAGAAAGAAAGATATATGAAAGAACCAGAAGAGGTCAAATTAGTGATTGAGGGGCAGCTGTTAAAGAAACACTCACGAATTTGACGCAACAGACAGAGAGAAACAGAATCTTCTGGAAAATCAATGCACAGGTGTACAATATGTGAAGTTAGTGCACGGTGTGCGCATAACAAAGCAATTAACCGCGGCGGGCACGTAAGGCGTGCATAACGTAAATTGAAGAGTAACAGCGCAGAGGAGCGCCAAAGGAAAGTGTATATATATACAGCAAGATTTGAAGAACTAGAGGAGAGAGAGAAGACTCAGGAAGAGACGCGTGAAGATGATGCGTGTGAGATGCGCGTATGAGTGAAGAGAGAGTTAGAAGTTCTCAGAAGACGCCATAGATCGCGTATGTACAGATGAATAACACAAGCCTGAAGTGTCGGGTTTTTCATCTGAGAGAGATAGTAATAAGAAACTACTCACTGTAGGAGAGTTTCTGTAACTTGAGCAAGAAGAGGCCAAGTTTACTTGTACACATCTTCTCTAATCGAAAACACATGTTCATGTGGATGTCTGCGCGTAATCTTTACTTGAAAAGAATCTGAAGCTATTTCGTGTTACGGTAGGAAGTTCCGTTTATCGTTAACTGTCACGACTCGTTACTAAACGTGCCTCAGTACCTTCTCTGTAAACGCATGTTTCGGTGAATAACAGTTTACTCAGTAAACATATTTCAGTTATTTCCGGTCAGTTACAGTTTCTCAGAAAACAAGTTTTTTTTTCGGTAGAACAACGAAGTATAACTCGTGGCAGGGTTCGAAGCTTTGTATGAGAGATAGCTCATCTTGTAGCTAGACGTCTCTACTTTAAGCTGGTCACAGTTTCCGGTGAAAAGGAGATGTGCATGCAGTACAAAATCTAACCGGAAAGTAGCACTTCAGAACTGTGAAGTTTTTCTTAAAACTTCAGAAGAGTTCATTAAGTGGAGAAAGCTCACGAATCACTTTCTTACTTCTTGTATGTTCACTTGAAGTAATTATAACCAAAGTAGAAGTTCATTTCGGTGAAGTTCCGGTACGATTACGGTGTCAGTCCAGTGACAGTCTGGTGAAGTTCCGGTGGAACTTGTGTCGCAGGATAACACAGTTAAGGCAACGATAATTAGGCTGAGCTACTGTTGATTACAGAGGTGTTCTAAATCACTCTAGTTTAGCATTCTATTGCAGTGGCGCGGCAATTTCCGCAGGCCTCACAGAGTTCAAGCTTTGTCGCGAAATCCACCTTCAGGGCGAAAGTAATTCCGCACCAGTGGTATTAGAGCTGAAGTTTTCGCCGACATGGATTTGGTCGATAATCCAGTGGGGCATGTTGATTGTCAAATCAAAGGCATCAGCCAAGTATAAACTAAACCATATCTTTTTAGGTGGCATTGTGAACCTCTCCTGGGCGGGAAATGCAAAGTGCTGCATGACCATTCGCAAATGAATAGCGATTGTAGGCGTCATTGCCACCATGTCTTTTAACTTTGTCAGATTCCTGTTCTTCATATTGTCGGGGACCATAGTCTCTTTCTCTGTAGGAATATGCATACCTTTCATGTCTAGAGCTTCCCTTACCAAGTTGATAGTTAATCTGAAACGCTTGAGCTCATTGCCCCTTGTGAGACATGGGAGGACAAAGGAGCTGTATCCCTTTTTGTCTTTGCTCGGAGTAAGGGTGCTAATCAAATAAGAGCATCTTAGAAAATCTGGCTTTGGCAACTGGAATTTGAAGTACTCGTAGAGTCCTACCTTCTTCCATATAGGTTTCAGTCCTTCATTATTCTGCAGTCTCTCAAATTCCCTAGTGAAAAAGTGATACCTCCCCCAGCGCCCATTGAATTCTATCTCGGCCTCCCACATATAAGTGCCTTCACCTAGGGGTCCTGCCACATCACTAAACCAATGAGAGTTTTTACTGACTGGCATAGTGTGCCCTTGTGGAGGGTTCTGAACCAGTATGGTGTGTAATGCTCTCAATGCTACAGGATGTTCCTTCAATTCCTCCTCAACGGGAAGACTTTCAATATCCACGACTTGGATGCTGGTGCCTGCCTGGGAGCTAGTTCCTGCCGTATCTGCCATGTTACTTCTTGCCTCCTGATTCTGTGAGAATATAGAAACATGTGTTAACATTATAAAGGACAAGAGAGAACCGTTTTTGTCCCCATTACAACATTAACATGAGGTTCGGGAGAGATTAGTGGGTTACTAAGTGCTTGGTGTTTGTGTGTGTAGTTCGGGATTGGTTAGACCTAGGAGCTAAGTGGAATGATGTGGTGTGAGAGTGACGTAGTTAGTAGGTGGGCATGGATTTACAACTGGGGTCTGGGGGTTTATTACAAGTTTTAGGTTGCCAAATGCAATGGATAGGTTTTGATTTTGACTTTGTGGAGGCTCTGGGGAGTGTGATAGGGTATTTACTTGAAAAATGGGGCTTTTTAGGAACCCATTTATAAGTGATTCTACTTGTGCTCATGGAAGAATACGTGTTCGTGCGTGATGTGTAAGACTGGGCCTCAGATGTTCGCGTGAGTGAAACATGTTGTACAGGGTTTGGCCTTGGTGTAGCTATTTGAGCCCGCAAGCAAGCCTTAGGCACCCAGATTTGTCGTGATTGTGGGCTGGCCTTCATTGACTTCTTGGGTACCCAAATAGACTTCACTTTCGCAGAAGAACTTATGAAAGGCTTCTTATTAGTATAGTGCTGTTGATTACTAATAAGAGGTTTTGGCCGTGGTGTTGGCCTGGTCGGAACAGGGTGTTCGCCTTTTCGCCTCCATACTTGCTTCATCGGCTGAAACAATCTGCTTGGCTCCTTTTTTTGGCCTCCAGTACAGGTAGTGTTCTGCTTCTTCTGTATTTGATCTACCGTTGGCTGCTGCATCCTTCTGGCCTTTGGAAAAGAAGGGAGTACCGTCTTATCCTTGACTCCGTTGTTGAGACAATCCTCTTTCTGCATCATACATTTTGGGACAAGAATAGCATTGTCAACTTCATGTGCACCCCTGGAAGGACCACGAGTCTGTGCTTTACCTAGTTCCTTGAGTGCCTCCTTTTCCAATTCAACTGTAATTCGGCTATGATTTACCCATACCTGAAGAAGTCTGCTTCTTAGGTTTAGGTTGACTGCATGATCATAGATCCAGTCCTGACCCAAGACAAGAGGCTCAGTGAGGTCCTCATCTTGACACACTAATACTTTGACTATCATTACTTCGTCTTGAATGGAGATGGGAAGATCCACCTCGCCCATGCAAGGGGTTTCCACACCTCCCAATCCTATGAGATATGCTTCTATAGGATTGACAGTTAATCTCAATTCTTGACAGTAAGACAATTTAACAGCACTGGTGGCTGCACCTGAGTCAATCAAGGCTCTCACAGTCCTTGCACCCTTTCTTTGTCCTATCTCTAAGGTTATAAAAGGACGTCGATCAATTATCCTTTGAGCGCTGATACCTGAAACTTCACACATAGCCACGTGATATCCTTGATCTGCATAGGCATCCGTCCTAGGTTGCTCCCTATTCTGTCTTCTCAACTTCATTCTCCGGATGCGTTCCAATGCTTCTGCTTGGGCTTCTTCTCGAATTCGCTTCTCTTCTTCTTTGCGTTTCTTAGTAGTATTGAGTCGACTTAGCATTTCCTCTGTGAGAGGTTCCTGATACAACTTGACCCTGCATCCGCTAATGTAGCTCGAGAGAATGTCGCCTTCTAATGTGGCTAGTTGCACTGCTCCACTTGTTGAGATTCTGTTTATAATCATGGGTCCATAGCTTCCTTGCATGTTGTTTCAAAGTGTAGACTAGTACTAGGTCGCCTGCCTTCAAACCTTTATCTTTAACGTGGGCATCAAAGCATGCCTTCTGTCGTTTCTTAGCTGCATATATCCCTGCAGCCACTCTCAGTCTTGTTTCTCCTAATCGTTCAAGGTCAAAAAGTCTTGAGGAGAGTTCATGACCCGTCCATTCATGCTCTTGTGCTACTTTCAATGTAGGTATTAAGAAGTCCAATGGTAGCAATGCATTTTGGCCAAACACCATCGGAAAGGGGGTGGCTTGGAGTACCGTTTTGTAGGCCACTCGATATGCCCAAAAAGCATGGTGTAGCTGTTTGTCCCAATCAGAGCGTTTATTGTTCACTAATTTCGTCAGTACATTGCATAAGATCTTATTGGTGCTCTCAGCCTGGCCATTTGCTTGAGGGTGATAGGGGGCAGACTTCTTATGTACTACCAAGAATTCTTGGAGTAGATTTTCAATAACTTCATTCAAGAAGTGAGTGCCTCTGTCACTAACTAGCTCTATAGGTAGCCCGTATCTAGTGAACACATTCTCAAATAAAAACTTAGCTGTTGTTTGAGCATCGTTCTTCGTTGTGGCTTTTACCTCCACCCACTTTGTTAGATAGTATGTCGCAACAATGATATATTCTGCATGGGAACCCTTAGCTGGTGGATTAATAGGACCTACGAAGTCTATTCCCCACTTAGAGAATGCACGTCCACCCATCATAGGCTTCAGTGGCATCTCATCTTTGCGTATAGGAGGCTGAGCTCGCTGACAGACGTCACACCTCTTCACATAGGTATGTGCATCCATGTGAAGGGTCGGCCACCAAAAGCCCGCAAATAGTATTGCCTTGATCACCCGATCTGGTCCAAAGTGTCCTCATGTTACACCTTGGTGATCAGTTTCCAAAAGCTTGAGATATTCACTCTCATGGACACAAAGTCTCAGGTAACCGTCTTTACCACGTTTGTATACAATAGATTATCACCAATGAGTGAGTAATCCTGGGCTTCTTGTTCTAAACTCCTTTTCCTAGCCAGAGTCATGTCTGGAGGGAATGTTTTCGTCCTCAGAAAGGATACTATTGGTTCACTCCAATCTGGCATTATGGACACTTGATAGAGAGTGGCATGTTCCACAGGTGGTTTAGTGCAACAGATTGGGCATTCCTTGCACAACTTTTGGACGTCAGCCTCCATAGTAGGCCAGTGCACTCCGAGTCTCCTTAGTGTCTGTAGGGTTCGTTGCTTTGAGTAGTGTTGCTCTAATGCACCTACATGTGCTAATTGCAACCATTTAGCGTACTCATCCTCTTCCACACAACAGGCCAAGATCCCTTGATCTGTGTGCTTGTACATACTTCCTGCCATGATGTGATACTTTTGGGCTTTTACTACCTCTCTATCCTGTGTGTTTATGACTGGGTGGTTAGGTCCGTATGTCAATACTGGCACTAATGGCTTAGCCCACTGCGGTACCACTTCCAAGTTAAACAAGTAAGCATCAGGAAGATCATCTGACACTCCTTGTGGGGCTTCTCCAGATGTGAGCCTAGAAAGGTGATCTGCTCTCAAATGAGTCTTCCCTTTCCTTACCACAACCTCAAAATCATATTCCATTAGCAAGAGAAACCATCTTACCAATCTTCCTGTATTGCATGGCTTGTTCACGAGATATAACAATGCTTGGTGGTTAGTAAAAAATTTAAACTTGTTTGCAAGCAAATAGTGTCTAAATTTCTTAACTGCATATACCATGCCTAAGCCTTCTCTCTCAGTAGCGGTGTAATTTCGTTCAGCTGCATTCAATTGTCTACTGGCATAGGCAATTGGAAGATCCATATTACCTTCACCAATAGGTTGAGCAAGCACACACCCAATAGCATAATTGGATGCATCCACGTGAACATGGAATGGCTTATTCCAATCTGGTGTGGTTAAGATTGGTGTTGAACATAATCTTCGTTTAAGCTCCTGGAAGGAATTCTCGCATTCATCAGTCCACTGAAAGTTAGTCAAAAGTCCATACATGGGCTTTGCAATGACAGCATACATGTGAATGAACCGACGGTAGTAACCACAATGCCCCATGAAGGCCTGTACTTCCTTGACGTTCTTTGGCCTAGGTAACTCGGCTATGGCTCTTACTTTCTCTTCATCGGTGGATATGCCATTCTTTAACACTATGTGTCCTAAAATCTTACCTTGCCTAACCATGAAAAAACACTTCTCTGGGTTCAAGCACACTTGATACTCCCTACATTTGTCAAAGATTTGTCTGAGTTCAGGAATATGGGTTTGTCTAATGTTGGAATGAGCACAAAGATCATCAACATAGACTTCTAAATTCTTCCTCAGGAACTCCTTAAATACATGGCACATCAGCCTCTGGAAGGTTGCTGGTGCATTGGTAAGCCCAAATGGCATTACCCGAAAGGCGAATATGCCCCATTCTGTGGCAAAAGTTGTCTTATGCTGATCCTCTGGAGCTATGGCCACTTGATTGTAGCCCGAAAATCCATCAAGGAAGTTGTACACTTCCTTGCCTGCTACTCTTTCTAAGAGATGTTCTGTGATGAGAAGCGGATAATTATCTCGAATTGTGGCTACATTAACCTTCTTTAAGTTAATGCATACACGCAGCTTTCCATTTTTCTTGGGCACCACTACGATGGGGGATACCCACTCAGTGTGCTCAATTTCATAGATGAATCCAGCTTCGACCAGTCTATCTATCTCCTCTTTGATCTTAGCAGCATAATTATCATTATATGTGTATGGCTTTTGCTTAGAAGGTTTGGCATCCGAGGTCATGGGGATAGTGTGTGAGCAGATGTCTGGATCAACACCCTTCAAATCCTTGTAACTCCAAGCGAATACATCTCTGCATTCTCTTAGCAAGGCTATCAATTCTTGCTCTTCTTCTTCCGTCAGGTCATGGCCTATGTAAGTGCATCTCTCTTCTCCCTCTTCCATGGCTACCACAATTTTCTTTGTGGTTTCTTTGTTATCATAGGCCTCTCCTGATTGCGCCTCTCGTTTAGGCATTCTGATCATGACTCTCCTGTCATCTATCTCATACTTCTTAAAATTTTCCGGGACCTCAAACAAAGATTCTTCCTCTTCTGGTGTGACTTCTCTCTTCTTTCTTTTCTTTCCTTCCTCCTTCGGGGTCACCTGTGTGGCTAGTCTTACATCATTTGTACGCTCTCCATACCTCTGGGGTTGAAATTCTACTTCATAGAAATATTCTTCATCTGATGCAAAAGGTGGATCCATAATGATTGACTCTAGATCGGAGTCGCTCGCATCTTCAAATGCATCAGGGCTAGGTTCGCATTCTTCTAGAACTGCCTCTCCCATGATTGGCTCTATGGAGAAGACTGAAATGTCATAGCCATCTTCATCACAGTGAGGTGTCCATTGTTCTTCATTGATGGCTACGTCCATTGTTGCTAGGATTTCTGCCCAGCCGTGGGGTTCAAATTCTTCGTCAGGAAAAACTACCGGTGCATAGGCTGGGTCTTGAATTGATCTATGTGTTTCTTTTGCACCTACCTCTCTGGCTTTTTCTCTCTTCTCTTCTTCTACTCCTACTTTGCACATCCATAAGTGGGTGTCTTCATGCATCCATGAGGATCCTGACCCTATGGAATGCACCGATTCTGTATCATCTTTGGCTCTATGGATGGGATTCCATTGGATGGGAGGGACATCTCTATGAGAGTAATCTTTGAGATTCACTTTGGTCGTAACACCTAAGTGTTGTAGGTACAAGGAGTTGGTTCCCCAGTCCTGTACCACTTGCAACTGTCGCATAAATGGTCTTCCCAAAATCATCTCATAGGCATGGTTCTTGCTAAAATCACATATAGCAAATGTGTGTTTGAACTCAACACCACATGTGGTGAGAGTTATTCCTTCTAACAGCCCTAAGGGTCCCTCTATGTGACCATCGGCCATTTGCAATTTCATCCTCGTGGGCCTGAGTGCTGGCTTGCCCCAACGCTTCCATAGGGAAGTGGTAGCAATTGCAACACCTGCGCCTGAGTCTAGAATGGCCTTGGTGGTGTATCCTTGATGGGTGATAGGAAGATATGTGTTTCCCTCTTCGCCCTCACTCATGTCTCCTATCTTGTCCAATGGTATTTCTGGCACTGTTCTCTGGGATCCTACCTGGGAAAGAGGTTTTGTTATCTCTGGTACTTGTTTGGCCACATGTTTCCATAGCTCTGGCCTTACTTTGAGTAGCTCTTCTAAGGTGAGGTTGCATTGTACTTTAGTGTTTTTCACTACCTCTGTGTTCCTAGGTATGACTGAGTCCTCATTTCTTACCATGACCGTGGGTGCTCTCATACAGGTGGACTTAGCTTCCCATGGGCCTGTGAAGTGGGGTAATTCTTGTAGAGAGTTAGACTCAAAGTCTAATTTTTCCTGAGAGTGGGTGCTCTCCTGCTCCTCATAAATGGATGGGATGTCTTGTGGGAATTGGTCATGTGCGTCATCCACAAGTTCAATGGGAGGAGGGACTTTACTTTCTTTAGCCCATTTGTCTTCTTGAATCTCTCGTAGGAATTCTGGTGTGAATCGATTCATAGAAGATGATGTGTCTGGCTCCGTAGAGTTAGGCACATAGGCTTCAGGCACATAGGCTTCCTAGGCAGGAATGCTTACTCTTTCACTTGCCCTGTCCTTATGTTGAGAGGCGGTTTCCTTTTCTGATTGTGCAATCAGCTTCTCTATTCTTTCTAATAGTCCATCAAAGTGCAACTGTGTCTTCGCCGAACTAGAGATGTTAAATAGGCGACTGGCTTCAAACATGGTTTGAGCCAATTCCACCATCTTAGCACAAATTTTGGTTCGTTCTAGCTCTAGTTCTGCTCTAGGGTAACGTTTGGCCCTTCTTGGATTCTGGCCTGATATGCTTTAAGCATCATGTTTAGGTCCTCGGGAGTGGGATCTGCTAAGACTGATCCTACTCTTGGGGGTGGTGGGTTTAGGTGAGGCGGGTTGGAAGGTGGCGGTTCGGATGGAGTTGGGAATGGTGGAGGTGATGGAGGTGGGGTAGTGTGAGAGGGAGTTTGAGCTGTGATTAGTTATGTTTGGCCCTTCTTGGATTCTGGCCTGATATGCTTTAAGCATCATGTTTAGGTCCTCGGGAGTGGGATCTGCTAAGACTGATCCTACTCTTGGGGGTGGTGGGTTTAGGTGAGGCGGGTTGGAAGGTGGCGGTTCGGATGGAGTTGGGAATGGTGGAGGTGATGGAGCTGGGGCAGTGTGAGAGAGAGTTTGAGCTGTGAGTTCAGTTATCCTGGCCTTTGTTTCTCTCAGGCTTTCCTCGAGTTCACTCATCTTTTTTGCCCATTGTCTTTTCATTCTTTCATGACTATCTCTCCAAGCTCTAGTCCTCTTCTTTGTCATGCTCTCCGTTTCACTAACATCTGGGCTCTTTTCCTGGCCTACGCTTTGGTTCTGTTGCAAGGCTTGGGCTCTAGTGATTACTTGTACTGGTGCAGTGGAAGTCACACTCCCTGTGGAGTCTACAACTAACCCAATAACGTTGATAGGAGTGATTTTTGGCATATTATTGGGGTTCTTTGGGCAATCTCGTAAGAGATGCTCCTTTCCACACTCCTGGCAATAGCCCTGGATCGTCACTGATTGGATTTGGGTAATCACGAATGAGGTGATCCCCCTGACATCTGTAGCATGGTCCTCTAGGGAATGGGGGTCTTACTTGTCTAGGTTGAGATCTAGGGTAGGGGTTTGCATACATGACATTTGTGTAATCTGACTCCCAACTAGGTTCATTTGGCTCGTCACTATAATAGGGCTCCCCATTTTCAGGAGACTGCATGTAGTAGGCCTGGGGGCTATCAACATGTGTAGAATCGAAACTATGGTCACTCGGGTCACTTTCAGAAAGCAATTGGGTTACCGGGACTATAGCTCTATTCAAATTTTCTTTTGCCGCTGCATACTTTACTGAAATTACATTAGCTGGGGCAGGGGGTTGTTGTGCTAACACGGGCTGAGGCCTTTGTTGGGCTTGATATTGTGATTGATAATTTTGTTGAGGCCTAGTATACTGTTGTGGTGGGTATTGACTCTGATATCTGCCTTGTTGAGGGTATGGCTGAGGGTAGGGTTGCCTAACCGCTTGCTTATTGTATGGGCAGTGTTGTGCTGAGTGATTTGTGTATTTCCGTTCTATGGTGCAGTATTGGCTACTAGGATTTACCTGGGGTTGAGTCATAATGGGACATACATTCGCCATGTGGTCGCCACCACAAGTATAGCATCTTTTCATAGGGGCATACCTTGGGATCTGTTTGCTAGTGACACCGCTACTTTCTCTGCAAGTTCCTCAATTGATGTGGATTGCGTGGAAGAGAGGCTAGAGGCACTATCTGAATCTTTGTATATCTTGGAAAGTTCTAACTCCTCCCCTAGGTTATCCTCGATGTCAATGCACATGTGTACACACTCTTCTATAGTCCTAGGGTCCTTCAAGTACACATAAGATCTCAATTTGGTACTTAGCAATCCGTCCAAGAATAGAGCCACTTGCTTAGCTGGTGTGGGTAGCTCCGAATTAGGGCATCTTTCAAGATATTGCCTAAATCTTCTTCCTGCAAGTCTCACGGTCTCTTGAGGGGTTTGCTTGAAGCTGTGAATCAGCGAGGAGGTATTATGTCTTATGCCACTCTTAGAGAATTCAATAATGAAAGCCTCTAGGAGTTGGTCTATGCTCCTGAACTGCCTCTCGTTTAGTGGCTGAAACCATGTCAGGGCAGTGTTCCTAAGGGTTAGACCAAAGGCATTGTACTGCGTGAATAGATCCTCCACTTGTTCAGATCTCAAGACTTGCCTAAACTCAGCCACATGATCGTATCGATCTCCAGTGCCATCGAAGTAGTTCTTCATGGACTTAACTAGCTGAGTCGGTCTCAAAGTCCTTGTGTGCTCTCTAGGTCGTGGTAGAGGGAACTCATCCGCATTTCTTTGATTCATGTGAGCTCTAAGTATCTCAGGTTCTACTCTATTTGTTTCCATTCTTGTTCTTTCTCTGCCCCCTGGGTTGGCAAAGCTTACTTCTGGTCTATCTCTACTTCTGTCTCTTTGAATTCCATGAGCTTGGGATGTTCCAGCTCCAAGGTGACCATAGGATACATTCGATCTTGGTTGGGGGAAAACAAATTCACCCTTCCAAGTGTAAGCATGTCTATCATGTTCTGTAACCACAAAGATCCTCTCTGAAGCGTGATCCAAGTAGGTCACTCTGCCTGGGCTATCAGGATCCTTAAACTCATAGATCATGATTGTTCCTATATCAATTGGCCGATCAGATTTATACCTCCAAAAGGCTTCGTCAGTCTCTCGGTTCAGAAGCAGATCTATGCTCTTGTTGTCTTGGGGAACCCACTCCGGTGTGAGGATTCTAGTAAGAACAGATTTCCCTCGAGGGGTCCTGGGCTCCCCTCCTACGTTCCCTTGTTCTAGGTCATCTATGTCCGATTCTGGGACTACATTCCCGACTTCATCTGTCCTATCTGGGTGACTGGTGACCACATATATTGTCCCTTCCTTGTCTAAGTACGCTCTGTTTTCGAACTTGACAGCTAAGCACTCTAGTCCAATAGATTGGTCAAGGTTTTTAATCTAGACCACAGATCTTCCTAGACCGTCCTCATAGATGCTAGCACCTAATCGGTTGGTCCTAAGGTATTCCAACTGCGTTTTGTAAGGGCCTTCTACCCTGTGCAAGTATGGCACTCCTGAACTTCCCGTAGGTCTCTCCATACCTTGAGACATCTCTGATTCACTAGTCTCAGAGCTAGGGTAGTATGAGTGGTGGCTCAACTGCTGGGCCCAAGACCTAGCAGTGTGGTTGACACTAGCCTCTGAAGACCTAAGGCTTTGTCTATCTCTCCCTAGATGTCGCCCTGATCTAAGGTTCATAAGCCTAAATGAATAGCCCAAATTTGCCCAAGTACAACCTTGTTGCTGAGTTCTTTTGTATCAGTTACTTGATTCTTTTTTAGTGGATTACAGCATTTATACTCTTGTCTGAGGTCACGTTGTCAAGTATACTTGAGTGTGTTTCCGCACTGTAAGTTGATCGTTCCTCGTTAGATTCTTTCCTTTAAGATTATCGCATCACGAAGAGATTATGTTTAATCTTGAACTTTGAGTGCATAGGTAGTCTTCAACTTGATTGATGTCTATCGCCGTCCTGGCCTACTCCTATCACTAGTCGTTCTTAGCCTAAGCTAGGAATTGACAGAGGGAGTTGAGAATATTCTGACGTTTCTTGTTGATCCCTTGCTTTATGATGCTCAAGAACCCGAGTCTCAAGCTTGCAAAGAAACCCTTGCTTTGTATGCTCTCAATTGCTCTCAATGGACCTGTAAAAGTCCCAAAATTAGCTCAAGACTTAAATTCAAATGACAGCCAGGTCACTTTCATGCATGTAATTCACAGGCCAAATCCCCTTTGCCTTTATGGAAAACAATCCCAAGGACCCTTCAGCTTTCCTACCCCGGGGGATGGTCAACTTCAAAATACCCTTCAGCTTTCCTACCCCACGAGCTTTCCAACAAAACAAGAATCACAGCAAACGGATTTCGTATGAGAAAGTTATGCCAGTTCAGGGTTTTGGTGCTAAAACAGGGTTCAATAGGCTAACAGGTCACAGGATTTTTCTCAAAAATACATGTGTAGGGACCTCACAAATCACTAATTGCTAGACCAATATGCCCAAAAACTATCCCCAAAGCTTAGAATAAAAACCCTAATTTTTTGGCCGAAAAGCCTATCAATCGCGATCGACAGGTCTGTCAATCGCGATTGATAGAGGTGTCCGTCGGGGCCTGTCGGTCGCGATCGACACATCAATCGCGATCAACAGAGTCGATCGTGGGTCCTGTCAATCGCGATCGACACTTTTTCTGGGTTTTTCGCCGTGAATTCAGTCGATCGGGGATGTGTCCGTCGCGATGGACACGTGGCTACGCGAAAAAGTCAATCAATCGTTGAATTTCAGTCAGTCGCGATCGACGGTGTCAATCGCGATTGACAGGGTCTGTCGGTCGCGATTGACAGGGTCTGTCGGTCGCGATTGACAGGGTCTGTCGGTCGCGATCGACAGGTTTGTCGGTCGCGATTGACAGGGCTGTCGATCGTGGCTGTCGATCGCGATCGATGGTGTCGGTCGCGATTGACAGAGAAACATGGAATTTTTCAATTTTGTTTAGTGATTTGGAATGTGCTCTTTGTGCTTGTCCTAGTGGTGTACTTAGTTTTACCAATAGATGAAATTTTCTGTCAATCGCGATCGACAGAGGCTGGCGACTGCGAGACAGTTTCTGAGTATTCCGTACCTGCGCAACGTGCTGGAGGGGATGATGCTGCTGGAACCTGCAAGAAAGCTCAAAAAGCACGCAAAAACAACGCACACAATATCGCTCTCTCGCTCTCTCTCACAAGTGGAATGAGGGAAATGAGGTGGAGAAGGTGTGTTGGCAGCAGTCAGGGAACCGAAGGAGCCACAAGACGAAGAGAGTTAGAGCGAAGGGACAGCACAAGCAGACATGGCAGTCAAAGAAGATCTGGCAAGTAGGCCAATAATTTTCTTCATAAAGAAGCAAGTATGAGCATTCACACAAATCTAGCACTAAGGCAACCCTTTAATTTTCAAAAACCCTTACACCAATTAAAAGTGATTATCATCACTAAACACCATTGTAAATACCATTTCATATTTTTATAGCTCCATTTTGTGCAAGCCAAGGAGTCCTTGAGCTTGAGGAGCTTTAGAAGTATCTACCTGCCAATTTTCGTATTTTTTAGATCTCGTTTGAGCCCTCAAATAAGCCCTGGAACCTAATTTTTAACTAGGCCGGACACTAGGTCTGAACAGGGTCAAAGATAGTCAAAAACTATAAAAGGAGCTAGAGAGCTCATTTTTGGGGGTAGATTGTAATTGAAACAAACTTGTAAGAGCTTCGTGAAAAGTAATCTAAGAACTCCATTGATTCTCACTCTTTGTCTTGCCGTGTGTGCGTGTGTGTGTATGTGTGTGCATGTTGGTGTGCTTCTCACTCACGCACTTGTGCCGTCACTTGCTCGAGGTCTTCATACCATCCTCACGTCTTCCCGGATTGACATTGAAGGATGTGCTACTCATCACTGAGCTACACCAAATTTTGGCGCCGTTGCCGGGGACCGAACTTTGAGGACGAGCGTGTGATGGTAAGACGTAGAGTTGACGCGTTGGAGTTGTAGGTATTTTCTTCACTTTCATCTATTTTCTTGTTTTTCCTTCACCATCTTCATCACCCTCATCATCATCACCATCTCCCACCTCCATCTCCATCATCGCAAAAATTTCTGTTTTTTTATTATATCACCATCTCCACCTCATTTCCCTCATTTCACTTGTGAGAGAGAGCAAGAGAGCGAAATTGTGTGTGCTGTTTTTGCATGTTTCTTGAGCTATCTTGCAGGTACAGGTCACATCATCGTCCCCAGCACTCTGCGCAGGTACGGAATTCGAAGTAACTGTCTGTGTGTCGCCGACCTCTATCAATCGCGACCGACAGAAAAAACGCTCAAACTACCAAACAAAGTGCAAAACCATGATCTACAGGCCTAGAGCTTCCCAAAAATGTGCTTAGAATTTTGAAACTCCTCAGATTTCTGTCAATCGGGATCGCTCTGTCAATCGCGATCGACAAACCACGACGGACAGACCTGTCAATCGCAATCGACACGTCAATCGCGACTGACAGCCCACGACGGCTCTGTCAATCGCGACCGACAGAGTCAACGACCGATTGACCACGACCGACGGACCATATGCGTGACACGTGTCAATCGCGATCGAGTCATCAATCGCGATCGACTCATCAATCGCGACCGACACAGTCAACGACTGTTTGACCACGATTGACAGCCCCGACGGCTCTGTCAATCGCGACCGACATAGTCAACGACTGTTTGACCACGACGGACAGACCCTCGCGACCGACCTGTCAATCGCGATCGACCCATCAATCGCGACTGACAGAGTCAACGATCCTTTGACCACGACTGATTGACTTTTCGTAACCCCTGTCAATCGCGACTGACAGCCGCGACGGACCTGTCAATCGCGATCGACACGTCGATCTCGACTGACCTGTCAATCGCGACCGACAGACTTTGCGAACACGTTAGAAGGGCAAATTAGGTCAAATTTTTAAGGCAAGAATAATGGTCTAAATTTTGGCCAAGTGTGGGACAAACAGTAGGGTGTAACATTGCATTGTGAGGGCATAACCCAAGTAACTCGAGAATTCTTGTTCGCCTGTTAACCTAGTTTAATCCTGTTTTAGCCCCAAAACCCTGAACTGGCATAACTTTCTCATACGAAATCTGTTTGCCGTGATTTTTGTTTTGTTGGAAAGCTCGCAGGGAGTATAACAAAAACATCGACTGGTTATGGTTAAATTAAGATCAGGAATATTAGCTAGGGTATTTTGAAGTTGACCACACCCAGGGGGAACAAAGTTCAGGGGTCTCTAGAGTTGTGTCCAAAAAGTCATAGTGCAAATTGGTGAAGTGTTACATGAATGAAAGTGATCGGTTCTGTCTTTTGAATTTAAGTCTTGAGCTAACAGTGGGCCTTTTACAGGTCCTTTGAGAGCAGCGAAGGGTACGCAAGGCAAGAGTAAGTGCAGGCTTGGGAACACGCGTCCTGGGCACACCAGGGCAACAATACAAGGAAAGGAACTCAAGGTTGGAAAACCCGCAACACCCTCTGTCAATTCTTAGTTTAGGCTAAGTGCGGGTAGTGTTAGAAGTAATTCCAGGCAACGATAGGCACGAGATAAATCAAAGACTATCTAAGAAATCAAGTGCAAGTCAAGAAATAACCTGTGTGTGTGTGCGAATGACAACCTTAAAAGGAAAAGAACCTAACGTGAAACGACCAAACTAAAGTGCGAAATTTAACTCAAGTATTCCTGACGAAGTGATATCAGACAAGAGTATAAACACGATAATCAACATAAAAAGAACCAAGTAACCGATACAAAAGGACTCAGAAACGTGGTTGTACCTGGAAAAAAATTGGGTTAATCAGTTAGGCATATGAACCTTAGATCAGGACAACACCTAGTAAGAGAGAGACGAAGCCTTAGGTCTTCAGAGGCTAGTGTCAATCATACTGCAAGGTCTTGGGCCCAGCAGTTGAGTCACCACTCGCATTACCCTAGCTCTGATACCAGTGAATCAGAGATGTCTCAAGGCATGGACAGACCTACGGGAAGTTCAGGAGTGCCATACTTGCACAGAGTAGAAGGCCCTTACAAAACACAGTTGGAATACCTTAGGACCAACCGATTAGGTGCTAGCATCTATGAGGACGGCCTAGGAAGATCCGTGGTCCAGATTAAGAATCCTGATCAATCCATTGGACTAGAGCACCCAGCTGTCAAGTTTGAAAACGGAGCATACTTGGACAAAGAAGGAACCATATACGTGGTCACCAGTCACCCAGATAGGACAGATGAATTTGGGAATGTAATCTCAGAAGCGGAATTAGGTGACTTGGAACAAGGAAACATGGGTGTAGAACCTAGAACCCCCCGAGGCAAATCTGTTCTCACTAGGATTATCACACCTGAGTGGGTTCCCCAAGACAACAAGAGCATAGATCTGCTTCTCAATCGAGAGACTGACGAAGCCTTTTGGAGGTACAAATCTGATCAGCCAACTGATATAGGAACAATTATGATCTATGAGTTTAAGGATCCTGATAGCCCAAGTAGAGTGACCTACTTAGATCACGCTTCGGAAAGGATCTTTGTGGTTACGGAAAATGATAGGCATGCGTACACTTGGAAGGGTGAATTCGTTTTCCCCCAACCAAGATCGAATGTATCCTATGGTCACCCTGGAGCTGGAACATCCCAAGCTCATGGAACTCAGAGAGACAGACATAGAGAAAGGCCGGAAGTAAGCTTTGCCAACCTAGTGGGCAAAGAAAGAACGAGGACGGAAACAAATAGAGTAGAACCTGAGATACTTAGAGCTCACAGGAATCAAAGAAATGCGGATGAGTTCCCTCTACCACGACCCAGAGAGCACACAAGGACTTTGAGACCAACTCAACTAGTTAAGTCCATGAAGAACTACTTCGATGGCACTGGAGATCCATATGATCATGTGGCTGAGTTTAGCAAGTCCTGAGGGCTGAACAAGTGGAGGATCTATTCACGCAATACAATGCCTTTGGTCTGACCCTTAGGAACACTGCCCTGACATGGTTTCAACCACTAAATGAGAGGCAGTTCAGGAGCATAGACCAACTCCTAGAGGCTTTCATTATCGAATTCTCTAAGAGTGGCATAAGGCATAATACCTCCTCGATGATTCACAGCTTCAAGCAAACCCCTCAAGAAACCGTTAGACTTGCAGGAAGAAGATTTAGGCAATACTTAGAAAGATGCCCTGTTTCGGAGCTACCCACACTAGCCAAGCAAGTGGCTTTATTCTTGGATGGATTGCTAAGTACCAAATTGAGATCCTATGTGTACTTGAAGGACCCTAGGACCATAGAAGAGTGTGTACGCATGTGCATTGACATCGAGGATAACCTAGGGGAGGAGTTAGAGCTCTCCAAGATATACAAAGATTCGAATAGTGCCTCTAACATCTCTTCCACGCAATCCACATCGATCGAGGAACTTGCGGAAAAAGTAGCTCAAAAATTAGGCGTCTCTAGTAAACAAATTCCTAGATTTGCCCCAGTGAAAAGATGTTATACTTGTGGTGGCAACCACATGGCGAATGTCTGCCCCATTATGGCTCAACACCAAGTTAATCCTAGTAGCCAGTACTGCACCATAGAACGGAGATACACAAATCACACAGCACAAGATTGCCCATACAACAAACAGGCGGTTAGGCAACCCTACCCTCAGCCATACCCTCAGCAGGGAAGATACCAGAACCCGTACCCTCCACAACCATATGGCAGGCCACAACAACCTTATCAGCAACCATACCAAAACCAACAAAGGCCTCAGCCTGTGTTAGCTCAACAACCCCCTGCTCCAGCTAATGCGATCCCAGTAAAATATGCAGCTGCAGAAGAGAACCTGAATAGAGCTATTGTCCCTGTAACACCACTGCTTTCTGAAAGTGACCCCAGTGACCATAGCTTTGATTCTACACATGTCGATAGTCCCCATGCTTACTACATGCAATCTCCTGAGCATGGTGAGTCCTACTATAGTGAAGAGCCAAATGAACCTAGTTGGGGGTCAGATTACACAAACGTCATGTATGCAAACCCCAACCCTAGGCCTCAACCTAGGCAAGTAAGACCTCCATTCCCAAGAGGACCGTGCTACAGATGCCAAGGAGATCACCTCATTCGTGATTGCCCCTTACCTCCACCTACACAAACCCAGTCAGTGACGATCCAAGGCTTTTGCCAAGATTGTGGAAAAGAGCATCTCTTACGAGACTGCCCTAAGAATCCTAATAATATGCCAAAAATCACCCCTATTAACGTTATTGGGTTGGTGGTAGACTCCACAGGAAGTGTGACGCCCACTGCACCAGTACAGGTCGTGACTAGAGCTCAAGCATTGCAGCAGAACCAAGGGGTAAACCAGGATAAGAATCTAGAGGCTAGTGAAACCGAGAGCATAACAAAGAAAAGGACTAGAGCGTGGAAAGATAGTCGGGAAAGAATGAAAAGACAATGGGCTAAAAAGATGAGTGAACTTGAGGAAAGCATAAGAGAAACCAAAGCTAGGATAACTAAACTCACATCTCAAACTCCCTCTCACACTATCCCACCACCACCATTCCCATCGCCATCCGACCCGCCACCTTCCAACCCACCTCATATGATTCCACCACCCCCTAGAGTAGGATCAGTATTAGCTGATCCCACTCCTGAAGATATAGACATGATGCTTAAAGCATATCAAGCCAGAATCCAAGAAGGGCCAAATGTCACGGATCATGACAAGTGTTACCCTAGAGCTGACCTAGAGATAGAAAGAACCAAGCTTTGCGCGAAAATGGTCGCATTGGCTCAGACTATGTTTGAAGCCAGCCGCCTTTTCAATTACTCGGGCTCAGCCAAGACGCAATTACACTTGGATGGACTTCTAGAAAAGTTAGAGGGCATAATTGCAAGATCTACCAAGGAAGAAAAAAATCAAGAAAGGGAGAACGTAAGTAAAAACATAACCCATTCCCCATCAAAAGTTTATGTGGCCAATTTCACTGAACCAGACAACCCCCCCCCCTAGAAAGAATGGAGAATCTAATGGCACAATCACAAAAGGAACCAGCCTCTCAACACAAGGGCAAGGCAAGTGAAAGAGTAAGCATTCCTGCCCAAAAAGCCTATGTGCCTAACTCTACGGAGCCAGACACATCATCTTCTATGAATTGGTTCACACCAAAATTCCTACGTGAGATTCAAGAAGACAAATGGGCTAAGGAAAGTGAAGTCCCTCCTCCCATTGAACTTGTGGATGATGCACATGACCAATTCCCACAAGACATCCCATCCATTTACGGAGAGCAGGAGAGCATCCAATCTCAAGAAAGATTAGACTTCGAGTCTAATTCTTTACAGGAACTACCCCATTTCACAGGCCCATGGGAAGCAAGGTCCACCTGTATGAGAGCACCTACAGTCATGGTAAGAAACGAAGATTCAGTCATACCTAGGAACACAGAGGTAGTGAAGAACAGTAACGTGCAGTGCAATCTCAAGTTAGAAGAGCTACTCAAGGTTAGACCTGAATTATGGAAACATGTCGCCAAACAAGTACCAGAAATAGCCAAACCTCGTTCCCTGGTAGGATCCCATAGGACAGTGCCAGAAAGTCCCTTGGATAAGATAGGAGATATGTGTGAAGGTGAAGAAGGGAACACATATCTTCCCATTACCTACCAGGAGTACACCACCAAGGCAATTTTGGACTCAGACGCAGGAGTTGCAATTGCCACCACTTCCCTATGGAAGCGTTGGGGCAAGCCAGCACTCAGGCCAACAAGAATGAAACTACAGATGGCCGATGGTCATATTGAGAGACCCTTAGGATTGCTAGAAGGAATAACTCTAACCACCTGTGGTGTCGAGTTTGAGCATACATTTGCCATATGTGACTTCAATGAAAATCATGCCTATGAGATGATTTTGGGAAGACCATTTATGCGACAGTTGCAAGTGGTACAGGATTGGGGAACCAACTCCTTGTATCTGCAGCACTTGGGTGTTACAACCAAAGTCAATCTCAAGGATTACTCCCATAGAGATGTCCCTCCTATCCAATGGAACCCCATCCATAGAGCCAAAGATGATACGGAATCGGTGCATTCCATAGGGTCAGGATCCTCTTGGATGCATGAAGACACCCACTTATGGCTGTGCAAAGTAGCAGTAGACGAAGAGAAGAGAGAAAAAGCCAGAGAGGTAGGTGCAAAAGAAACCCATATATCAATCCAAGACCCAGCCTATGCACCTGTAGTTTTTCCAGACGAAGAATTTGAACCTCATGGCTGGGCAGAAATCCTAGCAACAATGGATGTAGCCATCAATGAGGAACAATGGACACCTCACTGTGATGAAGATGGCTATGACATTTCAGTCTTCTCCATAGAGCCAATCATGGGAGAGGCAGTTCTAGAAGAGTTCGAACCCAGCCCTGATGCATTTGAGGATGCAAGTGACTCCGATCTAGAGTCAATCATTATGGACTCACCTTTTGCATCAGATGAAGAATACTTCCATGAAGTAGAATTTCAACCCCAGAGGCATGGAGAGCTTACAAATGATGTAAGATTAGCCACACATGTGACCCCGAAGGAAGAAGGAAAGAAACGAAAGAAGAGAGGAGTCTCACCAGAAGAGGAAGAATCTTTGTTTGAGGTCCCGGAAAATTTTAAGAAGTATGAGATAGACGACAGGAGAGTCATGATAAGAATGCCTAAACGAGAGGCGCAATCGGGAGAGGCCTATGATAACAAAGAAACCACCAAGAAAATAGTAGTGGCCCTAGAAGAAGGAGAGGAGAGATGCACGTACATAGGCCATGACCTAACAGAGGAAGAAGAGCATGCGTTAATTACATTGCTAAGAGAATACAGAGATGTATTCGCTTGGAGTTACAAGGATTTGAAAGGTGTTGACCCTGATATATGCTCACACACTATCCCCATGACCTCAGATGCTAAACCCTCTAAGCAAAAGCCCTATACATATAACGATAATTACGCTGCCAAAATCAAAGAGGAGATAGATAGACTGGTCGAAGCTGGATTTATCTATGAAATTGAGCACACTGAATGGGTATCCCCCATCGTTGTGGTGCCCAAGAAGAATGGCAAGCTGCGTGTATGCATTAACTTGAAAAAGGTTAATGCAGCCACAATTCGAGATAACTATCCGCTTCCTAGCACAGAGCATCTCTTAGAAAGAGTAGCAGGCAAGGAAGTGTACAGCTTCCTCGATGGATTTTCGGGCTACAATCAAGTAGCCATAGCTCCAGAAGATCAGCATAAGACAGCTTTTGCCACAGAGTGGGGCATTTTTGCCTTTAGAGTAATGCCATTTGGGCTTACCAATGCACCAGCAACCTTCCAGAGATTAATGTGCCATGTATTTAAGGAGTTCCTGAGGAAGAATTTAGAGGTCTATGTTGATGACCTTTGTGCTCACTCCAACATTAGACAAACCCATATCCCTGAACTCAGGCAAATTTTTGACAAATGTAGAGAATATCAAGTCTGCCTGAACCCAGAAAAATGTGTTTTCATGGTCAGGCAAGGCAAGATTTTAGGGCACATAGTGTCAAAGAATGGCATATCTACTGACGAAGAAAAAGTGAGAGCCATAGCGGAGCTACCTAGGCCAAGGAATGTCAAGGAAGTACAAGCTTTCATGGGACATTGTGGTTACTACCGCCGGTTCATTCACATGTATGTTGTCATTGCTAAGCCCATGTACCGACTTCTGACTAACTTTGAGTGGACTGATGAATGTGAGAACTCCTTCCAGGAGCTTAAACGAAGATTGTGTTCAGCACCAATCTTGACCACACCAGATTGGAACAAGCCATTCCATGTTCACGTGGATGCATCCAATTATGCTATTGGATGTGTACTCGCACAACCTACGGGTGAAGGTAATATGGATCTTCCAATTGCCTATGCCAGTAGACAATTGAATGCAGCTGAACGAAATTATACCACTACTGAGAGAGAAGGCTTAGGCATGATATATGCAGTTAAAAAGTTTAGACATTATTTGCTTGCAAATAAGTTTAAATTTTTTACTCACCATCAGGCATTGCTATACCTCGTAAACAAGCCATGCAATACAGGAAGATTAGTAAGATGGTTTCTCTTACTAATGGAATACGATTTCGAGGTTGTGGTAAGGAAAGGGAGAACTCACCTGAGAGCAGATCATCTCTCTAGGCTCACATCGAGAGAAGCCCCACAAGGAGTATCAGATGACCTTCCTGATGCTTACTTGTTTAATTTGGAAGTTGTACCGCAGTGGGCTAAGCCATTGGTACCAGTATTGACATACGAGCCTAACCATCCTGTAGTAAACACACAGAATAGAGAGATTGTGAAAGCCCAAAAGTACCACATCATGGCAGGAAGCATGTACAAGCACACAGATCAAGGAATCTTGGCTTGTTGTGTGGAAGAAGATGAGTACGCTAAATGGTTGCAATTAGCACATGTAGGTGCATTAGAGCAACACTATTCAAAGCAACGAACCCTACAAACACTAAGGAGATTTGGAGTGCATTGGCCAACTATGGAAGCTGATGTCCAAAAGTTGTGCAAGGAATGCCCAATCTGCTGCACTAAACCACCTGTGGAACACGCCACTCTTTATCAAGTATCCATAGTGCCAGATTGGAGTGAACCTCTAGTATCCTTCCTGAGGACAAAAACATTCCCTCCAGACATGACTCTGGCTAGAAAAAGGATTTTAGAACAAGAAGCCCTGGATTACTCACTCATTGGTAATAATCTATATAAGCGTGGTAAAGATGGTTACCTGAGGCTATGTGTCCATGAAAGTGAATATCTTAAGATCTTGGAAACTGCTCACCAAGGTGTAGTAGGAGGACACTTTGGACCAGATCGGGTGATCAAGGCAATACTATTTGCGGGCTTCTGGTGGCCTACCCTTCACATGGATGCACATACCTATGTGAAACGTTGTGATGTCTGTCAGAGAACCCAGTATCCTATACGTAAAGATGAGATGCCACTGAAACCTATGATGGGCGGACGTGCATTCTCTAAGTGGGGAATAGACTTCGTAGGTCCTATTAATCCCCCAGCTAAGGGTTCCCATGCAGAATATATCATTGTTGCAACAGACTATCTAACTAAGTGGGTAGAGGTAAAAGCCACAACGAAGAACGATGCACAAACAACTGCTAAGTTCCTGTTTGAAAATGTATTCACTAGGTACGGGCTACCTATAGAGCTAGTTAGTGATAGAGGTACTCATTTCTTAAATGAGGTTATTGAAAATCTACTCCAAGAATTCTTGGTAATACATAAGAAGTCTGCCCCCTATCACCCTCAAGCTAATGGCCAGGCTGAGAGCACCAACAAGATCTTATGCAATGTATTGACGAAATTAGTGAACAATAAACGCTCTGATTGGGACAAACAGCTACACCATGCTGTTTGGGCATACCGAGTTGCCTACAAAACGGTACTCCAAGCCACTCCCTTTCAAATGGTGTTTGGTCAAAATGTTGTGCTACCTTTAGACTTTTTGATACCTACATTGAAAGTGGCACAAGAGCACGAGTGGACGGGTCATGAACTCTCCTCTAGACTTTTTGACCTTGAACGATTAGGAGAAACAAGACGGAGAGCAGCTGCAGGAATATATGCAGCTAAGAAGAGACAGAAGGCATACTTTGATGCCCATGTGAAGGATAAGGGCTTGAAAGCAGGAGATCTAGTTTTAGTCTATACACTGAAGCAACACGCAAGGAAGCTAGAAAAGAGAGGCTACGGACCTATGATCATCAATAGGATCTCCACGAGTGGAGCAGTACAACTAGCCACGTTAGAGGGTGATGTTCTCCCAAACTATATTAGCGGTTGCAGAGTCATGTTGTATCAGGAACCCCTCACGGAGGAAATGCTCAGCCGACTCAACACTGCTAAGAAACGCAAAGAGGAAGAAAAGCGAATTCGAGAAGAAGCTCAAGCAGAAGCTTTAGAACGCATCAGAAGGATGAAGTTACGAAGGCAAGGTAGAGATCAGCCTAGAACAAATGACTATGCAGATCAAGGATATCATATGGCAATGTGTGAAGTCGCAGGAACAAGCTCGCATAGGATAATTGATCGACGTCCTTTCATAATCCTAGATATAGGACAAGGAAAGAGTGCAAGGACCGTAAGAGCCTTGATTGACTCAGGTGCAGCCACTAGTGCTGTTAAATTGTCTTACTGTCAAGAGTTGCAATTAACTGTCAATCCTGTGGAAGCATATCTCATAGGATTGGGAGGTGTGGAAACCCCTTGCATGGGCGAGGTGGAACTTCCCCTCTACATTCATGATGAGGCAATGACAGTTAAAGTACTAGTGTGTCAAGATGAGGATCTCACTGAACCTCTTGTCTTGGGTCAAGACTGGATCTATGACCAAGCAGTCAACTTAAACCTAAGAAGTGGACTTCTTCAGGTATGGGTCAATCATAGTCAAATTACAGTAGAGTTAGATAATGGAGCACTCAAGGAACTAGGAAAGGCACAGACTCCTGGTCCCTCCAGGGGTGCACATGAAGTTGACCATGCTGTTCTTGTCCAAAACTATGTGTTGCAGAGGAATGATATTCTCAAAAAAGGAGTCAGGGATGCAACGGAACTCCCTTCTTTTCCAAAGGCCGGAAGGAGGCAGCAACCAAAGGTGGATCAAAGGCAGAAGAAGCAGAGTACTACATATGCCGGAAATCAAAAGTACCTGCGCAGCAAAATGTCTTAGCAAGTGAACCAAGTGTGGGTGCAGAAAGGCGAACACCCGGTTGCACTCACGCCAACCACACGGGCAAAGCCTCTTATTAGTAACCAACAACACGACACTAATAAGAAGTCTTTCAGAAATTCTTCTGCTAACGTGAAAACTATTTGGATGCCCAAGAAGTCGATGAAGGCTAGCCCACAATCAAGACAAATTTGGGTGCCTAAGGCTTGCTTGCGGGCGCAAATAGCTACGCCGAAGCCACAACCGATATAGCGTAACCCATTCACTCGCGCAGCCAGCATTCACTCGTTTCCAACACTCAGGAACACACCAAGGCCCATGAGCACGAACATAATCGCTTGTAAATGGGTCCCTAAAAAGCCTCATTTTCAAGCCGATACACCTATAAAGCTCTCTAGAGTCTCTACGAAACCAAGAACAAAACCCATCCACTGCATTTGGCAGCCTAAGACTTGTAATAAACCCCCCGACCCAAATTTGTAAATTCATTCCCACTTACTAACTACGTTAGTCTCCTAGGACTACCCAAGCATTAACTACACACACTGTCTTCGTGCACTTACTAACCACTAACTCATCATCTACCTCCTGTTAATGTTGTAACGGGGACAACAACGGATTTATTCTGTCCATTACGATGTTAACACGTGGTTCTATATTCTCACAGAACCAACCAGCAAGCAAGGCCATGGCAGAAGCAGGTGGTGCCAATTCTCAGGCCGGATCCAGTGCTCATATTGTGGACATAGAAACACTCCTTCTCGAGCCACATCTCACAGAAAGGCCGCAAGAACTTCAAGCTGTGCATGTGCTCCCCATTCAGGATCCTCCTCAAGGGCACACTTCGCAAGTGGGTAAACACGCTCATTAGTTCAGTGATGTCGCGGGACCATTGGGCGATGGAACCTATTTCTGGGAAGCTGAATTGGAATTTAATGGTAAATGGGGACGTTACCACTTTTTCACGCGCGAGTTTGAAAGCTATCAAAACGCCGAAGTCATGCGATCAGTTTGGACCAAAGCCGGTGTGGACAGTTATTTCAGGGCCCACTTACCAAAGCCGGATTTCTTACGATGTTCATATCTTATCAGTACCATCACGCCAAGCAGGGCCAAGGGAGGCGACATCACCTTTGTGTTACCCTCACTGCTGCCGGGTCATGAGCTTAAAAGATTCAAGCTGACCCTTAATCTGGTACGAGAAGCGTTGGGCATGTATGGCATGCACATCCCCACTGAAAAGGAAACCATGGTTCCAGGACGAATGAAACACAAAGATCTTAATAAGCTGAAGGATATGGTAGCGATGACACCTACCATTGCGCTTCACCTGCGGACCGTCATGCAACATTTTGCTTTCCCTGCCCAGGAAAGATTCACAATGCCCCCAAAGAAAATATGGTTCAGCTTGTATCTGGCAGAGATGGAAGGCCTTCCCATCAATGTGCCACATTGGATCATAGATCAGATCCACCTAGCCCATCAAAGGTGGAACAAGAAGCAGAAAAATGTGCTTCATGGATGTTGCGCTCTAACAAAGATAATCTACCGATGTCTGGCCTATGACGTGCCTATTCAGCGGGCACTCATATGGCCCCGGGCCCAAGAATTCCAGAGAAGGCTATCAGCGGCAGGTCCCCCATCAAAGAAGATGAGAGGGGGAGTACAATTACCCTGCGCTCAACCAAGGGGAGCCACCACTACACCAGAAATTACCCCTCCCCAGACACGGCGCATTAGGCCATTCACCATCCGGCTACCAAGACCGAGCACAGATGGACCTAATCTGGTATTTCCACCCGTCCCATCAGATTTGGAATTTCCACAGGGTTTTACTCTCAACGATCTTACTGATGAAGAAGTGGCTAGACTGATCTATGACTCTAATCTCGAGACGGAAACAGAACGAGCTCAGGAACCACAACCCCATACAACAACACCAGCCCCCACCCGACCAGAAGGGGTAGAAGTCGACGTCGAGGAACAAGAGACCGAACAAGAGGAAGGAGCCTACGAGGAACAAGAATATGACGAACTTTCAGAGCTGGCAAGTGCCCCTGCATATTCTGCACAAATAAAAAGACTATATTGAACCATGCAACTAGTTCAAGAACAGCATAAAATGTCACTGGAAGCGGGCAAGAAACTTATGAACCAGTTGCTAGCTAAGGAAGGTGTGGACGATATGTTCATTGAGTCCATAAACCTTCATGCCGATGCAGTAGGATTGGATGAGGCCATCCATGAAGCAATGGCCTACATTCACAGATTTGAGAAGAGGGTTCCTGCTCGTCCCATGAGGTCCGGGAAACAAATTCATATCAATGTATCAGCACCAGGAGAGACAACGCAAGCAGACGAACATCAGGATGCACCACTGTCACCACCCTCCCCACCTCTCACTACACAACTCACTCCACCACATGACACTAGCACCACCACACTCACTACCACCACCATTGTCATGGGAATTCCACTCTCCCCGGGAATCCAATTCGGGGGAGTCACCATGCCCACTTTCACCACTCTTTTCACTGACGTCACATCCACTCCACCCACGATCCCCATCTACACTGTCACTCAAACAATTGACACTATGGAAACATCTCCTGCCACAGCACCGCTCCCTCCCCCCATGCCACCTTCATCTCCCATACCCCCTCCACCCACATCTCCACTTGCATCCACATCATTCACAACTCCCTTTCCCGCCCCCATTCCCCCTGCATCTTCACCCCTCCCAGCATCATTTAATGTAAATAGCATATTTTTAGCATTAAATCAATGTGTATATCAGCTTCAGAATGAGTATAGAGCTCTGGACGGCCGGTATCAACAACTGACAACTCACCACCAGAACGTACAAAGGCAATTTCAAATTCTACAAGAGGAAAATGCAAAAGTGAATCAATGCTATACAACGCTTGAGCAGGCTCACCAAACACTATTGGAGGCACCCCAACCATCGACAGAATCAGGCGTCAAATAACTAGAAGCCTTGCTCAAAGTATACCAGGCCGATAACCTGCGAGTCAGACGTAACTTGGTGCTACTCAGGAAATATATGGCCACAGCACTGGAAGAGAACAAAAGACTGCAAAAACAAAATGAAGAGAATCTGGAAGCGGCAATGGAAGGCTCTCCCCACGAGATAGATCCAGAGCAGTTCAAAGCAGTCCCCACGGAGACGATGAAAACCATTTTGGAAAGTTATGCAGATCTCTTGGAAGCCCATGATGACTTGGAACGAGAACGTGACACACTACAGAGCAGACTTAAGGAACAGGAAGAACAACCGAAGAGTGTCCCATCAACCTCTACCTCAGACGAAGTAAAGGCCTTAACAGAGCAGGTAGCAGAATTACAAAAGAGGTTACTGACATACGAAAGGCAGCCATCTCCAGTGGTAGAACCAGAGCCTGAAGAGTTGGTCCCTATTGAGGTAGATGATTCGTACGAAGAACCATATGTTCCTATGCCAATGCCAGGCGGGCGACGAACCTCAGAGGGACTAGACACATTGGAAGTGGAAGCACCCGAGTGGCTTCAGACACTGGAAAGGACAGCAAACACCCACGAAGAACGGGTGGCCATTCAAATCCAATCACTAGCGAACTTAGAAGAAACTGTCATAAAGTCTGAATATTTCAGAAGCATGTCTCATCATAGATGGATCGGCACCAATAATGACCAATATGTGCCATTCTGTATACTTTTGGCCGATTACAACGCGGAGATTCAACGACAATGTGGCAAGCCTCCCACATTTGCTACACAATTTGGTCCAGATGATATACCGGAAAGTGCTCAGCGTGGGTCCATCCATCAACCCACCTTGAGAATCCGGCTTTTGGAAACGTATCCTGAAATGGTCCGAACCTGGAATAATATGCTGTTGTTTATTAAATATAATCCTTGTTACATTCCAGTTCTTCGACGACGCACCTGGCCTGAATTCACTATTGCCGTCAGAGACATCAAAGCCTGTGCAAAATGGCTAAATTATGTTTATCTGGCACCTCCACGAGGACCCCCCACGGTCAACTACATGATTTCTACAATCCGTCACTGGAGTATTCGGCTACGCAATAATCCTGATGTGATGGCCCAGATGTGTATGAAAATATTTGAATTAATGCTGATCACTTTCAGGACGTTTAAGAACATTAAGGACCCTCACTTCTCAGGTGCAGGCTTTGTGACAAGAAACCAGGATCTAGTGTACGATATGAGTACCACCCCATCAATTGAAGTAATTTATGCTTGGCACGCCAGAATCAAATACCTCCCAGCTTGCTTTAAACAGACATTTGAGGAGATGTTCATCACAGGATTCTGGGAATATCACTCCGAAATCTTTATACCCAGACCATCACATCTCCTCCAATTATTTGCTGTGGAGAGAACTATTTACTCAGAACAATTGAGGGTGCCTCATCCAGATGTTCCCGGACCTGTGAATTGGGATGATTTGCTCACAGATGTAGCACGCGGCTTGCGACTCGAAGAACACCACCTAGCCTCCGATGTCGTCCAATACTATGTTCAAAAATCCTCTAGACAAGGGTCTGTCAGGGGCGACAGACGCGAGAGTGGGGGGGGGTGTTGGCAGCAGTCAGGGAACCGAAGGAGCCACAAGACGAAGAGAGTCAGAGCGAAGGGACAGCACAAGCAGACATGGCAGTCAAAGAAGATCTGGCAAGTAGGCCAATAATTTTCTTCATAAAGAAGCAAGTATGAGCATTCACGCAAATCTAGCACTAAGGCAACCCTTTAATTTTCAAAAACCCTTACACCAATTAAAAGTGATTCTCATCACTAAACACCATTGTAAATACCATTTCATATTTTTGTAGCTCCATTTTGTGCAAGCCAAGGAGTCCTTGAGCTTGAGGAGCTTTAGAAGTATCTACCTGCCAATTTTCGTATTTTTTAGATCTCGTTTGAGCCCTCAAATAAGCCCTGGAACCTAATTTTTAACTAGGCCGGACACTAGGTCTGAACAGGGCCAAAGCTAGTCAAAAACTATAAAAGGAGCTAGAGAGCTCATTTTTGGGGGTAGATTGTAATTGAAACAAACTTGTAAGAGCTTTGTGAAAAGTAATCTAAGAACTCCATTGATTCTCACTCTTTGTCTTGCCGTGTGTGCGCGTGTGTGTGTATGTGTGTGCATGTTGGTGTGCTTCTCACTCACGCACTTGTGCCGTCACTTGCTCGAGGTCTTCATACCATCCTCACGTCTTCCCGGATTGACATTGAAGGAGGTGCTACTCATCACTGAGCTACAAGGTGGTATAAGCAAAAAACTGAAATTTTTTCGCGATGATGGAGTGGAGATCGGATATGGTGATGATGATGATGGTGATGATGGTGGTGAGGTAAGAAAAAGAAAAATAAGAAAAGTAAAGAGATTACCTACAACGCCAACGTCTCAAATCTACGTCTTACCATCACACGCTCGTCCTCAAAGCTCGATCCCCGGCAACGGCGCCAAAATTTGGTGTAGCTCAGTGATGAGTAGCACCTCCTTTAATGTCAATCCGGGAAGACGTGAGGATGGTATGAAGACATCGAGCAAGTGGAGGCACAAGTGCGTGAGTGAGAAGCACACAAACATGCACACACATACACACACGCGCGCACACACGGCAAGACAAAGAGTGAGAAGCAATGGAGTTCTTAGATTACTTTCAAAAAGCTCTTACAAGTTCATTTCAATTACAAGCTAACCTCAAAAATGAGCTCTCTAGCTCTATTTATAGTTTTTGACTAGGTTTTGGCCTTGTCCAGATCTAGTGTCCAACCTAGTTAAAAATTAGGTTCTCTACCCTATTTGGAGGTTCAAACGAAGTCTAAAAAATGTGAAAACTGACAGGTAGATCCTTCTAAAGCTTGTGAAGAGATGGATAGGTATGTGTTGAAGATGAAGAGGTGTTGCAAAATCTTTGCTCTACACCAGCCAAATGAACTCCAGGAGTAGATGGTGGGCCCTTATAGCTTGCCAATGGATGTATTAGACACCCTATGTACCTTGGAAGATCACTCTCAAAAACATAGATCAAAACAGATAAGTTGGAGTTAGCTCAGAGGTGAAAACTTGCTATTCTTGGTTGATACACCTGTCCAGTGTTTTACATAATTCTCTGAGCACAGCAGCAATTAGATTAATTCCTCTTGGGGAAGGCTAGGTAGCTTAAAGAGCTAACTTTAGAGAGTAATCTCATCAAAAATAACAAACCACACACTGAGAATGACTTTTAACAAGTGATGACATCATCCCGATTTTCACGGGCTGCTACAGAAATAGACCAGTGAGTAGAAAAATTAACATAACTCAAGATGTAAGAATCCAATGATCATAAAAATTTGTATGCTTATACTAGACAGTAAGCTGAATCCAACAAGCTTAAAATCATTGAATTTGGATGAGTAAACACTGAGAAATGACTCTGACAAGATGACTGAAAAAGTCGGGTACCTGACAGAGAAGTGAAGATGAACATACCCTGTTGACTTCAAATGAACATAACTGAAGATTCCAACATCCAAATGACATGAAAATTTGTGAGCATATAGTAGACTTATAGAGCTAACTTTACCAAGTTAAATCACTGAAAATGATGCACCAAGCTCAGAGAAAACATCTCTGCAAGCTGACTGAGAAAACTGAGAGTAATGGCAGTGAGTAGTACACTTCACAAGAACATGGAAAGATGAACCCAAATAATCATGAAAATGAAAGTATATTGCTTGTACAATACAATGACTTACTGATACATATGTGTGCCTTGTAATCACACCTTGATATGGCATAAAGCTCAGCTCTTGGAGGTCTTCACATAGGTCTCTCTAACCACGACTAAAACTGCCATCTATTTATAGTTGAGTTTGGGAGGCTAACTTCCCTCAATCACTCTCCAATCAATCAATGATTGATTTGATTCTCTACCTACCACAAATCACGAATTCGTGGCTCCTCTTTCCATTCTTGATCATGTGGGCTCAACCACTTAAGATTCTCTTACTTTTACATTAAGTAAACTCTTCAAAAGTTACAAGAGGTAGTTCACAAGTGAACTTTACATAGTCTTCATTTTGAAGCTTCTTTAATGACTTTGTGAGACTCAAGCCAATACTTAGGCTTGTCATAGAGTTGCTCCAACAGCTCCCCCTCAAGCCAAGTATGCTTGAGGTCTTCAATCTTCCAAGATTACCTGCAAACCGATCATAGCCTTGAATTTGCAAAGCTTTGTACCATCCAATGCTTTAGTTAGAATATCTGCACATTGTTGATGAGTGGACACATATGATATTTGAATCTCCTTGCTTAGGATCTTCTCTCGTACATAATGATAATGAACTTCAATATGTTTAGTCCTTGCATGAAAAATAGGATTAGCAGCCAAGTGAATAGAACTAATATTGTCACCAAAAATAGTTGGAGTTCCAAACTCCAATCCAAGATCTTTGAACAATGTCTTCATCCACATAGCTTCCTGTGTAGCTATGGCAAGACCTCTATATTCAGCTTCAGTAGAAGAGAGAGCAACTGTGGGTTGCTTCTTGGATGACCATGAAATAAGCTTTGAACCTGCAAAGGTAAGATAACCTGAAGTGCTCCTTCTATCTTCCTTGGAGCCAGCCCAATCTGCATCGGAAAATAGCTTCAAACCTAAATCAGATACATAAGGATAGTAAAGTCCTTCATTTATGGTTCCTTTGAGATATTTGAGTATCCTTTTGGAAGCATCCATATGTGGTTTCCTTGGTGTGTGCATAAATTGGCTTAGCACACTCACACTGTAACATATATCTACTCTTGTCAATGTGGCATAGTTGAGACTACCCACTAGACTTTGATATGATGTGATGTCCTCTATGAGTTCACCTTCATGTGAGCTCAATTTGTGATTGACCTCCATTGGAGTACCTGCAATCTTACAATCTTGCATCTTGAATTTTGCCAACATGTCCTTAATGTACTTTCTTTGAGTGAGAAACAAACCATGATCTTTGTAGACAACTTCCAAACCTAGGAAGTAGGTAAGTGAACCCAAATCACTTATCTTGAACTCTTCTCTCATCTGATCTTTGATCTTCTTCATACCATCTGCATCATTTCCTGTCAATATAATATCATCTACATATACACATAGGTAGATGACCTCGGAATTACTCTTTTTAATAAAGAGTGAAGGATCTGCCTTGCTTGGTTGAAAGCCTTTGTCCTGCAAGAATGAAACAAGCCTAAAATTCCAAGCTCTTGGAGCTTGCTTGAGACCATACAATGCTTTGTTAAGTTTACACACATAATCAGGATAAACTTGACTCTCAAAACCAGGTGGTTGTGCCATATATACCTCTTCTGTTATCCAACCATTCAAGAATGCATTCTTCACATCTAGTTGAAGTATCTTCCAATTCTTGGAAGAGGCAATACTTGATACTCTCATATGTGGTGGTACTTTGTCCTTAGGGATATCATTCAGCTCTTACTTCAGTTCAATTTTATCCTCAATAGAGATAGCTATTCTAGCCATCGTCTTCTCCGTGTGTATTGTTGCGTTTCTCCTCTTTGTGTGTGCTTCTCGTGTGTCTCTCACACTTCTACACACACCCAACAGTGGTATCAGAGTAGGTTCAGCTCCTTCTCAAGTTTCGGTTTTTCGTGTCGCAATGCACTGTCGAGAAGTTGCGGACACACGGCTGGTGGATCGAGTCAACCGCTAAATCCTTCGGCACACGCAGGGTGTAGAGACAATCTCAGGTGAATTAGGTATATTTTTCTTTATTACTAGGGTAAATGAAGTTTTAAATAACTGAAAAATCTAAGAAATATCTAATAGGTAAACTTACCACTCTATACTTCTAAGGACCGTATGGTTGAGCTTCCCTATACCTATCAATAGCTTCTTGAGATGAAGGTAAAATTAAGGTCTCCTCAGTAATGTTTTCTTTAATAATTTCTTTTTCTTGGTTTTCAATATGTTGTGGTTGTGTACATCTAATTAGAGGTGGTGGAAATGAATCTACACTATATTGAGGTTTGGGAGATGCAATGGAAAATAATGTTAAAAAACTAGTAAGACAATGATCATAAGATCCGAAGATTAAAGCTATAGATAAATCTTTCTAAATGATGAAATTTAGCTAAAATGGTGATAAATTCTAGTGATTCCTATACAAATAGCTTGATCAAAGATAATCTACAATGGTTTTTTATAAGATTGATGGATCTCTGGATTGTTGAATTCTTCACTCTTTTGCAATGCTCTTCGGACACTTCTTCTTTTAATGTCTGCAAGAAACATTAGGAAATATAAGTATACTTCAAAAAATCTTTTATATTCAAATATGCATGCTAAAAAATATCCATACATATGTTACATATGTCTATAAATTTATGCTAACATATGCTCTAATGCATGTTACTCTAATGCATATGTAAATATGTTAACACATCTACTAACCATTTATATACTAACATACTTTTGGAAAATCACTAACTCATACATGAATCAATCATGCTCATCCATTCCTATATGCACCTAACATGTATACTCATTTTTAATATTTACTCATGCTTACATTCATTCTTTCATTCATGCCCTCTAATCATATATAGACTAATTCACATGTTCATATAAGCTAATATGCATACATGCATATTAATCTATGCAATCATATATACATAATCTCTAAATTTGTGTAACAATGAATAAAACATTCTTTTGAAATGTTTGATGAAGAGGAGTTTCTCCTTCCTCTTCTCTGCATTATATACATTAGCTCTCTGTTCCTGCCTCATCTTGAAGCTCAAAGCATACCAACAATAAGGTAATAGCATCGTCCCTTGACCCGTTGCGGATCACTTCTGGCTAAGATTTCAACGTGCCTACAGAATAAAGCTACGTGGGCAATCTGTAGACTATACATGCAGACGATCCTATAGTTTTGTAGATTGAAGTGTCTACTTTGAAGGATGCATTTGTTTACCCTGACAAATAGATTGAAATGTGCAGCTGATTAAAACTGTCGAAGAGTTATTTAAGAGGCTTTATCACAGTCCCACATCGACAGCCAAACTTCCTTATAATGTATTGAGATCGTGTGCATAGATTTGTGTGCACCACCTCCTCTATTTTTGTGCATGATCAAAGTATCATTGTTAACAGCCTCCTTCCGTTCTGCGCATCTCCAGCCGCCCCTAACTTACCTACTTTTAAGGGATTCATAGCCATCGCCATTCTTTCTTGGAGGCGGTGTGAAAACTTCGAGCTAACAGGCCTCCTGAGTGATCAGAGGATTAATGAGATGGAGGCGCCTGATTTGGATGATGACGATCTAGAGCCTCTCTCTAACGTGCTCTCTCTCCTCCTGCACGATCACACCACCTCTCCCTAACTCTCTCTTTCTGCACCAATCTACACGTTAACAGTCGAATAAAAAAAAGGAAATTGGAGAGATAATATCACTCTTTATCTCTCACTCAAATTCTCTCTGTACACAGCAGCCGCCACCATTAATCCATCTCTTTGAGATTTGTCAAGATCAACAACAGCTATCTGACTCCGAGATCTCATCTCTCTATGCTACATCAATACTCTCCCTCTATATGCACACGTGGAGTAGAACATGGCACTCATTCAAACTCTCTCTCACTTGAAAACTACCAAAAATCCAGCAACAAGGGAAGCTTTTCTCTCAGAATACGTTCAAGAAGCAAGAAGTGAAGGAATAAAAATGAGTACCTGCAAGAAACATTAGGAAGAAGTGGAGCACAGCACACATATATATACTTACTCAACACATTTGTAAACCACACTTTTGGTTTTGCTTTATTTCCTCATCCACACTTTTACCCATTAACTTTCACCACACTTTTCAGTTTACTTTAACCACTTTAACCACACAGCTTTTCTACTCCTCTCTTTTCATCTACATCAACTCACACCATTCCTTTCTTTTAACCAACTTTATTTACTTTAAGTGCATATATTTTAAGATCCACTCTTTACACACTTTAACTCCACATCTTTTATGAACCATTCTTTAAATTCATACTCACACACACCACTAATTAATTATCCATTTAATTTATCATTTTAATTTAATTAGCCTAATTTTTCATAATTAAATAATTCATTTAATTTAAGCTTAGTTTAATATTTTAATTAACTAAATACCTTAGTATTTATATTCACACACATGATTAAAATAACTAATTAAATCATATTTTAATTTTTTAAAAATCAATGTTCATTTTAAAGATTAATTTAATTAAATGTCAGTTATTTTAACCCTTAAAACACACTAAAAACCCTTAAAATCCTTTTGAAACCTATCATTAACCCTAACATTAACCAAGCATTAATGTTCTTAACTTAAATACACATGAATGAATGAAAACCTAGGGTCTTATACCCATGTTTCAATGTTTAAATGGCGCAAACACACATTAAATGAGCAGTTTTAGGGTAAATCCTAATATAAGCATATGTTCTCTCCATCAATTTGTACATGCAAACATTTTCAAGAGATAAGTTTCAAGCAAAACATTGTAATAAAGGGATTAGAGTTAACCAATAAACATTTTTTAATTTTCCTGGTCATCAACTGGAAGGTGGAAAACTTTTCAACATTCGCCCCCACCAAACCTGCACATCGTCCCGATGGGCCAACCTGCAGTTCAGTGGAAAGCAGTATCAAATTATTTGATAAAATCTATAATTTAACTATAAATAATATTTAAAAAAAAATGCTTCTAATTTTTAATTATGTTTTTGATAATGAAGAAAATTTCTAAAATTACATAAATATGAATTAGAAATCGTTTCAGTCAATGCATATAGTCAAAAATAGAAATTTAGAAAATCCTATAAAGGCTATTTAGATAATTGAGATACTTACTATTCCATTAACCCTGTTCTTAAGTAAAATTTAATTTATACAAGTATGCTTTCTTTTATTTCTTAGACGTCTGCTATAAGATGCATCGAACTAACTCTTCTACAGCAAGCCTCTGCCTCATATAGCCCGCATAGTATTTCAAAAGTGGTTTTGAGACCACGACTGAGTCATATTTTTATTTCTTTTGTATTTTTCTTTTCTTTTTTTCTTTCTTTTCTTTTTCCCATCTTGCAGTAGCCATTAATATACTGCTTGATGTTCTCATTTTTCTCTTTTCTTAATTTTTCTTCGCAACTTTTTTGTTTAAGGGGAAAGGCTTAACCCCTAATCAGAGCAGAGGATCTAGAAATTTACTACAGCTAAAATTAAGATCTCATTTGCTAAACGATTTCAGAAAGTAAAGAATTCTACTAGTATAAAGTAAATTTCTCTTTTACTAAGGGTCGCAGTTCAAGTTTTCCACTCTCCTATCTTCACAACGCATTACAAGTTCTCTAAATCAGACTTTCACCTATATACATTTTCCTACTTTAATTTCTCATTCATTATTTACGTAATTTTAATAAATTCCCTCTTTATATCAGAAACAAGTAAAATCCTATTTATGAAATGCATGAAGAGAAAAAATAAATAATACGAATAATTAGAATTAAGTCACCTGGTTATTCTTTGTCTTCACCTTCATCATAAAACATTCTTTAAATTATTTGTTCAAAAAGCATCTTCAACTCCTGCTAACAATCAACAACATCTAGAATCACAAGTAAAATTAGTTTCCATAAATAAACTTTTTTCTTCATAAAAGAAAAAACATATTTAAAAGAAAATTCATATATCATTTCTATTCATTCATCACATTCTTCATCATATAATAAGTCATAAATTCCTTCATTTCTTTGTTTGAATAATTTAACTCTTTTACCTGCAATTAAATTCTTAAGAGGAGTACCCTCCAACTCTCGTAAAGCATATGTTCCATTTTCATAAACTTTGACCACCACATAAGATCCAAACCAACACTTTTTTAATTTCCTACGAGCATCATACTGTGAATCGAATGTACTATCATAAATTAAGACCCAATCATTAATTTGTATTGGCTTTGGCCTTAATCTATGTGATTTATCAAAATATTTTTTATTTTTAAGTCGAGAATCTTTCAATTTAGCTACAGCTTTATCTAACCTTTCATTCCCTTGTTCAAGTTGCTGAATTCTTAGAGCTAATAAATCTTCAGTAGATAGATTATCTTCCCAAGGAAGAGTAGCCCAAGTAAGGATTTGAGTATGCACTGGAAAAATTGTCTTCTGGCAATACATTAGCTCTGCCGGCATAAATCCCGTCATTCTAGTGTAGGTCATTCTGTCAGCCCACAATGCAAATGGCAAAAATTTCGGCCAATTCTTAACTTCTCCTTTGCAAGCTTTAGAAATTGCCTTAATAATAGGAGAATGCCCTCTTTCTATCTTTCCGTTAGCCTCAGGGTTATAAGCAGTAGTAAGAGCTAGACGAATTCCATGCGTAGCAAAGAAATCTCTAGCCTCTTGAGCATCTAATTCTCCCCTATCAGCTACTACCTTTTCAATATACCCAAATCTTGAAATTACATCTTCAAGAAGAAATTTACATGTGATTGAAAGTGGTTTTAGATCTTAGAGCTCGGCCTTCAACATGGTTAGTAAGATCTTCTCGTGCAAGAACTATGTATCTCATCCTATCTATACCTTTGGGCATGGTCACTAAGTCAACTACCCACTTATAGTGTATGCACGGTGGATAGGTAGGATGAAGTGGATCCCTATGCTTAATTGATGAATGAACTTGACATACATCGCAAGAATTCACATAATTCTTTACATTAACATAAATGCCTGGCCACCAATAACCCTCTCTAATTTTTTCATAAGTTGCAACAAATCCTTTATGCCCAGCCCATAAAGTATCATGCATGCTCTTTATGACTTGCATTTGAAGATGCGTAGTTCCTAGTACCCTTTGTGGCATTTTAATCTTCCCCCTTGCATGTCTCCAAATTAATCCATCTTTCAAGAAAAAATTAAAAGCTTTTTTTCTAATATTTCTAAATCTATTTGAAAACCATGAAGGTGATCTAATTAAAGTACTAAGATACCTCCCAATGACTAGCCACTCTCCTTCATATTCATCAGTAGCAAAGCATATCAGCAACAGAGTTAGATTTGCCTGAAATATGAATTAAAACTGGATTTATAAATTTAATATAAGAAATCCAACGAAGCATGGCAATATCTGGTGAAGAACAATTTGTAATCATTCCAATTAGCGGTAAACAATCTGTCTCAACAATTACGTTCGCTCCTATGAAATATTCCTTAGCATACTTTAGTGCTATGACTAAACCCCAAAGTTCTCTTTTAATTTGTGGATAATGTCTTTGAGTGTTATCCAATATTTTAGCCCCAAATATAATAGCATATCTTCTACCCTCTTCATCGTCCTGACTTATGACCCAACCTATCCCAATAGGGCTAGTATCAACAGTCAATATAATAGGCTTATTGTCCGTATAATCTACTCGCTTAAGGATTGGAGCTTCTTGCAATAACTTCTTTAATCTACGAATTGATTGAGTATGTTTTCTAGTCCATAAAAATTTTATTTCCTTCCTTAATAAATCATAAAGACAGTCAGCTACATGTGCAAAATGTGGTATCCATATAACATAGAAGATGCAAGCTCCTAAGAATCTACGAACCTCACTCACATTTGGACATATCTCTGAAATCTTACTAATGACATCAATTTTCTGAGGGTATGGCTTCCGTCCATAATGGCCACAAAGATGACCTACAATAAGAACCTCATTAACACCAAAATAGATTTCTCTATAGATAATATTAAGCCAACTTGAATAAACCGCTGAAAGATCTTTTGGCAATCAAGGATATGAGCTTTAACAAATCTACGACAACCATCTTCATCCAGAGTGCTATCTTTCTCTTCTTCCAAGCAACCCTTAATGGGAATGTCATCTATAAAGGGCATAGTAATGTGAGGAATGAAATCGTGCAAACCCAAATTCATTGCACTCATCATGTGTGCTACTGAATTGGTCGCACCTTGAGGTAACGTACACATCCTAACTAATCCCAGAGGTGTTTTCATGGTAGTAATGTCTCTACTTTCTAGTGCCAATTGAAACTGATCATACCCAGAGTAGAGGTCACCCATTGAATAAATAGAATTGCTTGAAAATGCTTCTGCAAATTCATCCACAATTGGACATGTACCCACATTTCTCATGGTCACTTTATTAACTGGCTAAAGATCTTGGATAAACCAAAGTTTTCCATTCTTCTTGGGCACAGTAAACCAACGGTTTGAATAGGGAGCTGAAGAGGATTATAAAATATGCATGTGAATTTTTTCTTTAAGTAATCTAATCAGCTCTGGAAGATGAGCTTTAGGTACTGGAATAGGATGCAAATTCCAAGGAATATGGGGAATAGTAAAAATAATCATCGGAGCAACTATCCTAGGATCTGCACATCCTATCTCTGAAGGCTCAAGAGAAAATGCTCTTCCATGTTGCTCAATAATCTTCAGAAAATACTCTTTTTCTGGTGGAAGAAGGAAATCACTAGCATCTAACTTAATTTGTTTTAACTGTTCTTTAGTAAATACATGGCCAATATTTATCGGATCTCTAAGGATTGGCTCATGACTTACATTCTTTATAATATCATTACTAAATTTAGGTAGTGGTTGTGCTACGGGTTTAACCTTCTTACTAACAGTTTTATATTTGGTCTCCACTAAGGCATCATATTCATGATCAATATTAGATGCATATTCTTGAATTAATGCATACACATCAAGTGAAGAGATGAGAATATGGGAATTAGAATTATTTTGATAACAAATTTCTAGTTCTTCTAATGTTGAGAAGCAATGTGTAGTTTCAATAACATGTTCAATATTTTCATCCATTAATAGATATCCTTTCTTTTTTAAATGTTTTTCATATGTTTTTCTAAGTTTTCTTGGAATTTGTTTAAAATGCACAATATTTAAAGTAGCAGATAGAAAATAAACAGTCATCTTATCTAAATTATGTACAAAATTTTGCGAGATTTTGAACCAAAGTCCACTGTCATCTCGCTCAACAGTGGCATTTACTTGAAATCCTGATCTAAATGTCTTAAAGGAGTTTTTCTTAAAGACCTACGATTTCAAGGATGGTTAATACAAAGCATCATAAATTGGACAGATTTAAGGCCATCATGGGAGCAAATTCTTGCGAAAGCACTTCCATCGTCAAGTACTTTTGTCTCCATTATTTGTTCACAAATGAATGGCTGCCCCAAAATAATTGGGTACGAGCAATCATCATGAACAAAGAAATCATGTTCCTCTCTAACATCTCCTATAGTGATCGGAACATTTGCACAAGCTCCTAGTAAATATCCAGAAGCATTATTGGCTACTTTCATTTTCCACCCATGGTCTCTATCTATAGGCCATTTTCCTTTGTTATATAACTCCCTCAAGGCTACATTGATTTCGGATCCTGAATCTATTAAGGCTACTTGCGGTTTATTATAATTACCTATCTTAACCATAGTTCCAGTGGTTCCCCTAGCCCAATGTTTCTGAGTATAATGACTATTTGGGTCTCCATTTCCTTTCTCTAAATGTCCAATTATGGGGCCCAAATAATCTCTATGTTCAGAAGATTCATGATACTCAGATTCATTAATTTGTACAATACTAACTTTCGGTTCATCCTATTCTTTCCTTTCTTCCATTTCTATATCCTCTGATTTATATTCTATAGGTTCTCTTCATCTTTTGATGATACTCATAAAATCTTCTTTCACATCAGTTTGTGAAAATGCTAACCATTCTTCTAATGTCATGCTTATCTATGCTTTCATAATTTTTTCATCCATAACCTTCCGAATGTCTATTTGTTTCTTGATTTGAGAGATAAATCGGAAAGTAGGCTATTTCTTTTTTGGTTTTTCTTCCTTACTACCTTCTTCACATATGGGTTGAGTTTCATTAGATTTATCCTTATTTCTATCTTCATTTGTTGTTTTCTTTTCTAAATTTTCTACTACTTTCTTTACTTTTCCCTTATTCTGAGGTTTCTTATCTTGTTCTTGTTGTTTTGTTTCTTGACTAGGCTCCGATCTAGGAGGTTCATTGATTGACTCAGCAGTATCATAAACTTGATTCCAAAAGTCACAATTAGAGTCATCACTTTCAAGCCTACAAGCATATGTATTTTGACTGGTAGAGGCTTCAAAGAAACTCTTCATACCCCCTTTCCCATAATTTGATGCCAAAAGGCCTTTTTGTCACATAGTCACGGATCTTTCGATCAACCTCCGTGACCCAATTCCTATCCTTGGCCTCTTTAAATAGGTTACATGTCCAGTGTGGGTGATCTACATCATCACACCAGAGACATCTGCGAACTTGGTTAAATGTTCTCCTAGTTGGCATTTGAATTCTAGGATTTTGCTCTAACTCTCTTGGTTTCTCCTGATCTATTAATCTAATTTCTTGCATACTCTTCATAGTTGCCATTTCAGTTGTCAAAGTCTCCATATGTTTGGCAATTGATTCTACCGTTGTTTTTAACATTGTAATTTCTGATTCATCCTTACTAGGGTTATGAGAAGTGTGATCATTTTCTAACTTTCCTAGTGCATCTCTTTCATTTATCCTAGGGGTTTGCATTTGATTGCGCTCCTATCTTTGAGCTAACCTATGGACAGCCGCTCAAATGTTTTCCCAATTTCCAATTAACCCACTCGCAGTCGCTCCATCCTCAAGCATAGGTTCAAGCTCATGTCTAAGAGAAGGGCCTAACATGCTTAGAAAACTTCGTAATTTATCCGGTTCTAGAGTTGTTCGGTCTGCTTGAGGCATTTGGTTAAATTTCACATCAAACTCAGTCAACCCTTGAGTTATATGTTGATCTAGTTTCGTAGTTCCTACCCATCTCATGAATGTAGCCCTATTATTCTTATTGTAATCTTCATGTGAAAATTCAGTAAGACGCTGAGTTTTAAAATTCGCCCAAGTCATGTTAGGTTGAACTACTCTTAGTTGGATTCTTTCTCTAGTAAAACCATGAGAAATACGTATAAATGTGTCTTTTTTATGATCTTCAGGTAACCCATATTGTTCTGTCAATTGTTCATAATACCTAAGGTAAGCAGTTGCATTTTTCCCATTAAATTCCCCCTATCCATTTTAATTGAATCTATTATTTTCCAAATACATTGCTCTTCAAATTGGTTTTCCATATTATATAAATCTAACTTTACTAATAGAAATGAAATATAAGTATGTAGTTCACGTAATAGTACGTCTATTTCTTGTTCTTGAAGCGATGCCGTGCTAAAAGATACTTTGCAAACAAAAGTAAAGAAATATACCTGATACTTTGCAAACAGAAGTAAAGAAAATATACCTAATTAAACTTGATGAAGAGGCTCTTTGTGAATGTGCTCTGTGCAAAGTCTTTAAATTAAGATTGATCAAATTAATCTAATACATCAATTCTAGTTATGTTTGTGCTATCCTTGTTTTCACAAAAGTTGAGGGACAAAGGTAGCGTGACGAGGATCCTTCTACTTGTAAATCTCCGTGGAGGCGCTCAGGTCACAATGACCATCCCTCAACAGCCAGGAGATTACAAGGTTTAGCTACCAGGGATGTCAACACTTCTGCTTCAATCGCCAAATTATTCTATATGCATATGCAGAACATAAATAAAAATATACCTTTATACCTGAGATGGCGCACGAGCCTTCACGTCGGGTTCACCAAATGTAGAGAAGTTGCAGACACACGGCTGGTGGATCAAGTCAACATCTAAATCCTTTGGCACACTCAGGGTGATTGAGACAATCTCAGGTGAATTAGGTATATTTTTCTTTATGACTAGGGTAAATGAAGTTTTAAATAACTGAAAAATCTAAGAAATATCTAATAGGCAAACTTACCACTCTATACTTCTAAGGACCATATGGTTGAGCTGCCCTATACCTATCAATAGCTTCTTGAGATGAAGGTAAAATTAAGGTTTCCTCAGTTATGTTTTCTTTAATAATTTCTTCTTCTTGGTTTTCAATATGTTGTGGTTGCGTACATCTAATTAGAGGTGGTGGAAATGAATCTACACTATCTTGAGGTTTGGGAGATGCAATGGAAAATAACGTTAAAAACCTAGTAAGACAATGATCATAAGATCCAGAGATTAAATTTAGCTAAAATGGTGATAAATTCTAGTGATTCCTATACAAATACCTTGATCAAAGATAATCTTCAATGGTTTGTTATAAGATTGATGGATCTCTGGATTGTTGAATTCGTCACTCTTTCGCAATGCTCTTCGGACACTTCTTCTTTTAATGTCTGCAAGAAACATTAGGAAATATAAGTATACTTCAAAAAATCTTTTATATTCAAATATGCATGCTAAAAAATATCCATACATATGTTACATATGTCTATAAATTTATGCTAACATATGCTCTAATGCATGTTACTCTAATGCATATGTATATATGTTAACACATATACTAACCATTTATATACTAACATACTTTTGGAAAATCACTAACTCATACATGAATCAATCATGCTCATCCATTCCTATATGCACCTAACATGTATACTCATTTTTAATATTTACTCATGCTTACATTCATTCTTTCATTCATGCCATCTAATCATATATAGACTAATTCACATGTTCATATAAGCTAATATGCATACATGCATATTAATCTATGCAATCATATATACATAATCTCTCGATTTGTGTAACGATGAATAAAACATTCTTTTGAAATGTTTGATGAAGAGGAGTTTCTCCTTCCTCTTCTCTGCATTATATACATTAGCCCTCTGTTCCTGCCTCATCTTGAAGCTCAAAGCATACCAACAATAAGGTAATAGCATCGTCCCTTGACCCGCTGCGGATCACTTCTGGCTAAGATTTCAACGTGCCTACAGAATAAAGTTAGGTGGGCAATTTGTAGACTATACATGCAGATGATCCTATAGTTTTCTAGATCAAAGTGTCTGCTTCGAAGGACGCATTTGTTTACCCTGACAAATAGATTGAAATGTGCAGCTGATTAAAATTGTCGAAGAGTTATTTTAGAGGCTTTATCACAGTCCGACATCGATAGTCAAACTTCCTTATAATGTATTCAGATCATATGCATAGATTTGTGTGCGCCACCTCCTCTATTTTTTTGCATGATCAAAGTATCACTGTTAACGGCCTCCTTCTATTCTGTGCATCTCCAGTTGCCCCAAACTTACCTGCTTTTAAGGGATTCATAGCCATCGCCATTCTTTCTTGGGGGCGGCATGAAAAGTTCGAGCTAACAGGCCTCTTGAGCGATCAGAGGATTAATGAGATGGAGGTGCCTGATTCGGATGATGACGATCTAGAGCCTCTCTCTAATGTACTCTCTCTCCTCTTGTGCGATCACGCCACCTCTCCCTAACTCTCTCTTTCTGCACCAATCTACGCGTTAAGAACCGAATAAAAAAAAAAGGAAATTGGAGAGATAATATCACTCTTTATCTCTCACTCAAATTCTCTCTGTACGCAGCAGCAGCCGCCATTAATCCATCTCTTTGAGAATTGTCAAGATCAATAGCAGTTATCCGACTCCGAGATCTCATCTCTCTATGCTACATCAATACTCTCCCTCTATATGCACACGTGGAGTAGAACATGGCACTCATTCAAACTCTCTCTCACTTGAAAACTACCAAAAATCTAGCAACAAGGGAAGCTTTTCTCTCAGAATACGTTCAAGAAGCAAGAAGTGAAGGAATAAAAATGAGTACCTACAAGAAACATTAGGAAGAAGTGGAGCACAGCACACATATATATACTTACTCAACACATTTCTAAACCACACTTTTGGTTTTGCTTTATTTCCTCATCCACACTTTTACCCATTAACTTTCACCACACTTTTCAATTTACTTTAACCACTTTAACCACACAACTTTTCTACTCCTCTCTTTTCATCTACATCAACTCACACCATTCCTTTCTTTTAACCAACTTTATTTACTTTAAGTGCATATCTTTTGTGATCCACTCTTTACACACTTTAATTCCACATCTTTTATGAACCATTCTTTAAATTCATACTCATACACACCACTAATTAATTATCTATTTAATTTATCATTTTAATTTAGTTAGCCTAATTTTTCATAGTTAAATAATTCATTTAATTTAAGCTTAGTTTAAGATTTTAATTAACTAAATACCTTAGTATTTATATTCACACACATGATTAAAATAACTAATTAAATCATATTTTAATTTTTTTTAAAATCAATGTTCACTTTAAAGATTAATTTAATTAAATGTCAGTTATTTTAACCCTTAATACACACTAAAAACCCTTAAAATCCTTTTGAAACCTATCATTAACCCTAACATTAACCAAGGATTAATGTTCTTAACTTAAATACACATGAATGAATGAAAACCTAGGGTCTTATACCCATTTTTCAATGTTTAAATGGCTCAAACACACATTAAATGAGCAGTTTTAGGGTAAACCCTAATATAAGCATATGTTTTCTCCATCAATTTGTACCTGCAAACATTTTCAAGAGATAAGTTTCAAGCAAATCATTGTAATAAAGGGATTAGAGTTAACCAATAAACATTTTTTAATTTTCCTGGTTGTCAATTGGAAGGTGGAAAACTTTTCGATAGCGCGCGCACTTCTAACAGTGCAAATCGACTTCGGAGCATAGAACTGTGAATTTCAGAAGCCAAGAAACATTTCCACCAAGTACGCTGGGGTTTTATCCCCCGTTTCGTAGCCATTCGTGCAGTCAAAATCGCCATCAGAGTGATGGTTTGTGAGTTGAAATTTCAGTACTTATTTCAGCTTTCATCGAAGTAAAGTTTTTGTCACATTCTTGTTCCTTTGTGAAATGGCGGGCAGCAATGACTTGTTTGGCATGCTTCAAGCTGAAGATAAGCTTGATGGGACCAACTATCCAATGTGTTCTTACATGATGAAGCATTTTCTTGTCGCAAAACACATTTGGAACATAGTGGCAGATGTAGATCGAAGACCGGCAGGTTCTTCTACTTCACAGTCTATTGTCACAGATGGAGCTTCTTCTTGGAGTACAGTGGTTTCTCCTTATCCACCTACACAGGAGCAACTTATATGGGATGGAAAAGATCCTCAAGCTCATGCTTTCATTGTGCTTTCAGTGAAGCGTCATATAGTTCCACACATTCGGTCATGTTCTACATCGAGACAGGCATGGGACACTCTTGCTTCTTTGTATGTCGTGCGTAATGAAGCACGTGTTGCATACTTGAGGAAGCAACTTGAGGATGTATGTATGGCTGAAAATGAGTCACTGGATGTGTATGTGAAACACATCAAAGACTTGAAAGAGCAATTGGCAAACATAGATGAGATCATTCCGGATGCATCACTCATTTCTACATTGTTGAAAGGATTACCGGAATCTTTTCAAAGCTTTGCTACTACACTCCATTTGGTTGCAAAAGGAAATCCTAATATGTATGCATTTGATGAGGTTGTGTCTCTTCTTTTTCAAGAACAACAATCTAGAGTGAATAGGAGTGGTTTGATTGAGGGAACACAAGCACTTGCTATCTCACAAAAGGGGAAAAGCAAGTATGGTGCAGCTTTGGGTTCATCAAAACCAAAGCCTCAAGCTTCCTCTTCCACTCATTCCTCTAATGATGGTGATTTGCAAAAGAAGAAGTGAATGAATAATAAGGTTGGATCTAAAAGATATCCCTCGCCTAATTCACGGTTTTTTCTAGGTGTGATCTAGGCACAAACATGTGAACTAGATGGATTGAAATTACTAGTCCATTTCTGGGCATGATTGGTGCATGGAATTAGTAACTAAGGTGGGATTCTTATCCCTCGCAAGACTTTGAGAACTCTTGATTCACTTGAATTTGGTTTGGAGAACTTGAAGTTTGGTTGTCTGTTTGTATAATGGTTTACTCCTATCCAATAGTTACTTGATTTTTTTCACTCGACTAGAGGATTACTTTGTCCTAATGAGTTTAAAGATCCTATGTAAATTGTGGGAGAAAGTTTACCATTTTCTTTGAGTCAACCATACTATAACTTGACCAATTCAAATTCAAAATGAAAATTGTCTAACTTCGGACACTTTTCTCAAAGACTTGAGCTAAAAGTTCTTGGGAATTATCAATCTGATGAGCAATTCTTAACTTCTCTATTCTAGCGTATACTGGACTCTAGGAAATCATTTATGCTATAACTTGAAACAAACTCAAATGAATAATTCAATCTTGAACTTGTCATCTTTTGATGTTTGAAAAGGTTCTTGTACAAAACATCTATCTAGGATGTTTAATTTAGTTACCTGGTTCTATCTGGCTAACCCTTGACTTTTGTGAAAAGAATCAGATACCATATTTGAGTCAAATCCAAAAGATTCGAAAAGCTAAAAGAAAGAACTAAAACTCTGTTCAACCAATTAAAACTTTGAAGATATGTAAACTTGCTATGAGTCAAAGTCTAGATGACTCAGGACTTTAACTTCTCAAAGATCTGTTTCAACAAGGTATTGAAGCATTTCTCCTATCCTTAAGAGAAATAAGCTGGATTCTCAAAAAGATTAAGAGAAAATCTAAAAGATCATCCAATCACAAGATACTAGTGTGGTAACCAACATCAGTGTGTCGACCTACTGAGGTTCTATTAATGCTTCACTTGAGACTAAGTTCATGCCTATATTCAATCTTTATGACTCATTACTGGGAATGCATTATTTTTTACTTAAATAATGCTTCACTTGAGACTAAGTTCATGCCTATATTCAATCTTTATGACTCATTACTGGGAATGCAATTCTTGTACATTTCTTTGAGTCAAAGGATTGAATTTACCAAGTTACACTAGAACTTAGTGTTTGACTTAGTCAATCTATCCTTTAGTTGAAAGGATCATTTCAACGTCAAAGCCCTACTAATCCAAAAATTTATTAAATATTTCTGAATCAACACTTTATCTTGAAGTGTTCTAAGAATATCTTGGAAGTTACTTACTTCGTATCTTCTGTTTCCTTGATCTTGAAGTTATCTTGAAGTTATCTTGAAATATCTTGAGATACTACTTTTATGCTCCTTGAATGTAAACTCCATCTTTGAAGTTTTAATTCCCTTGAGGAACAAACCTAACTTCAAGTTCCAATATAGGACTAAAAGACAATTATCAGCCCACGGTTTGATGTCCCATACCATCTTTCTTACATCAATATGAGTATAAAATCTCGTGTCCCATACCACCCTATTTTATATTCACATTAATGTGTGGGTGATATTTATCCTAAACATTCAAAACATCTCTTGATAGAGTATCTTCTTGCTTCAATTCTTTACAAGAATTTTTGAAGTTTCAGGCATTATCGCTAACTAAATATTCTAGGTTTTGATTCCTTCACATGATCATCTCATAATCATGTGCTTTGCCTTGGAAACTTGAAAAACCTCTTGATAGAATACCTATTCCTCTTTGCTAGGGTTTTTAAATGAAAACCAATCAGAATTCCAAGTACTTGAATTTTCACAGATTCAAGTTCAATTGGTTTATCCTTGACCAATTTGCAGTGACAAGAGCTTTTAACTTCTTGTCTTTAGATTCCTTTCTTACTGATGCTTTAGGTACCTACCCTGAGGACTTTATATAGGAATCTCTCTACTGCTTAAGTCATAAGCATCCGCTCATGCTCTCTGGATTTGTACCAAAATCCCTTTAAGGATAGGTAAACATTATGTTTTACCTTCCATAGACTTAAGTACCGTCTTCACGGTTGCAGGCTACATTCTTGGAATTTCTTCACTCTGTTCAGACTTGGAACAACTTACTCTTTTCACAATTTTCCATTGGATAAATGGAACCTGAGTGAATAATTCCTAAAAGGAATTTTATTGCCAATACTTGGGCAATCTATAGAGTAGTTCCAATTGCACATTCTGGGACAATCATGGCCAAGCTTGATCAAGTATAGTTGACCTTGCGACTAAAATAAAGACTTAGCCTTTATCTTTAAGATCTCTTGAACTATCAAAAGCTTCTTTGCTTACTTGCAAGATTTTTAGAGATCTTTCCCTTACTCAAGTCCAATAATATACTAAGACCTTTCATATTCTAAAGCTAAGAATATTTAATAGACTTTCATGTGATATCAACCATTTGGATATCAACCAGAAGTGGTACTTACTCAAGTACCACTTCTGGTGGTTTGGGACATCTAGGGAACTACTTTAACCATGTGATATCAACCAGAAGTGGTACTTACTCAAGTACCACTTCTGGTGGTTTGGGACATCTAGGGAACTACTTATTGTTTAAAGAGTATGAAGAATTTCATTCTCACTACTTGGGAGAATGTTATTCTTCAAGGTCTTGAGATTCTTTCTAGGGAATCAATTAACTTGAGTAAATGATTCATCTTGGAATCTTTTGCAATGTTGAAAGGATATTGGAAAGAAATTCTTAGACTTTCAAACAATATCCAAAAGCTTTACTGATTTGGTTGTGTTCATTTCCCGAGTTTCAAACTAGAGAATATATATCACCTTTTGGATATGGTTTTCCATTCCACTATGAAAGTTTGTCTTGAACTTTTATTTATGTGATATTGATTCCTGTTCTTGAGTTTAATACAATGTTTATTATAATTGGTCAATCTTTAGATGTTACTAGAGTACTTTTAACATATTTTGGCAATCAAAATTATGTTTAAAGTCCAAGCATCTATTGATGATTGATCCAATAGTAATACTACTATGAACACATAACTTTGAACTTTATAGATTTTTTAGGAAAAGTTCATGGATTGGAGATCCATTTCTTGGAACTTTCTATTTCTAAATAAAAAGTTCACACTTTGCTTCAAGTCCTTAGGAACTTATCTCATTTCCTAAAGATTACTTAATTTGGTTTACTCTTGAAGCTTCAATTAACTTGAATGCAACCAAAAGTTTAACTCTCAAAAGAGTTTTTTCATGTTTCCATGATGCTTAGCAAGTTGCATCGTTTTCCAGAGATACAACTATGGAACTTAACATCCTCTTATTGAACGTCAAAGATCAATTGATGTTGAGGTTCAACCTTTGATTTCCATCACTCCTTGGGATGAAATCAAATGAAAAATTATAAAAGCTTCATAGTTTTTCTTGGCACTTTGCATCCTTACTAGGGATGCTACTTATGGAATAGAACAACTATCTTGTGAACTTTAAAAGTTCAACTAGTGTAAGTTCCATTTAGCTTTATTTTGATTTTGATCATGGCTTGGGATAAAATCAAATAAGAGCGTTCATGAGAAGTGCTCAAGTATCTAAGAAAACTCTTATCATCCTACTTGGATGTAAGATTTCTTAAATCCAAGCTAATGACTACATCTAGTCTTGTCGTTAGGATTCTCTAAGTTTTCCTAAACTTAGAATCACCATGGAAACTTTAAAGCAGCCCTATTTTCTTGCCACTCCAATGACAAGAAAATTGAACACTTGAATTTCGAAAGGCTTACTTTTCCTAATTGAGAATCCCAATTTGTGATACCTAAGTATCATGTTTGAGAAAGACAAACTAGCTACTTGAGTTGCATGGCAACCAGGAGCCTTGCAACTACCTAGTTTACTATTTTCTCTAGCTATCTAAGTCAAGTTTGAAAAAAGAGGTAATGAAAGTATAAGTATTCAACTACTTAACAAGAAATCATGCATATGTGAATGCGTGTTCTTGCATGCAAATGCATGTGTGTGCATGCACGTGTTGCCATTCTCCTTTCATGCACCAAACTTAAATCAAGCAATTCTTGAGCTTGAAAATGTAGGTTCCCAATCATCCATGCACAAACATTGTTGCTAGGTTTTTTTTCTAAGATATAATTGTTCATGTGCATAAACTTGAGCATTAAATATCTTTTTCAAGCAAGAAGGAAAAGTGTTTTGTGCATGAAAACATTCTTTTGAAAGGAGAGATGCACCAACATTCTTTCGTCGATGCATGGCTATGCATGATAAGTGTTTCCATACTTTGATGTTCTCTTATCTTGCTTATATTAAATTACATACAATGCTTTCAAAATTGAAGATTCTTTCTTGCTTCAATGATAATAGCACTGCATTCTATATGAAAGCATATAACAAAGCAAATATTGAAATGAAAACATCAATTTGTAAAGTACTTAGCTCTAAATAGAGCTATGTCCCTCCATTGATCCTAGGGAAGAGCCATTTTGCACCCTTAGCTCCTTGGGAAAAACCTTCCATGCAAAGAATAGTCAACCTTCATAGCAATGCTCATATTTGTCTAAGACCTTGAAGAGAGCTTTCTTTTGTCAATCGAAAAGAAATGAAAATTAAAAGCATGATATTCCTTGCTCCGATTCGATGTTGCTTTACTTTGGCTTTAGGTGGTGTTTCTTTTGCCTCCCTTTGGATGTGTGGGCTTCAAAATTGACTCAAGTAATCCTCATGGATTCGAGTTTGGATGCACATAAGATGTCTGAATTTGGATGCTCCAGGTTCGATTCCAAGTCGTCCTCATGACCAATCAGGCTTGAGATTCACATAGTAGAGACAGAACAGATAAGTAATGCAGAGAATCAAATGAACCAAAATTTGTTACTCTAATGGTCAAAACGCTCATGGCTTGAGGCTGATGACCCGAGATTGACTCCCATCTGCTCATGGCTGTAGAAGAAATCCATTTTCACCTTTGATAATAGATTCTATGCATGAAAAAAATTATATTTGTAGTAGCCAATATCTAACGTATTTTGGCAGAGCGACATAGGAGAAACCCATCGTTTAGTGAAGTGAAGAGCTCGATTCCTACCCGCCCGTCTGCGACACAACCCTGAAGCACCTGTTGGACAAGAGTTTTCCTTTTGTTTGCGAGCTTTTGAGCACCCAATTTAAATTCTAATCTCTCATAGGAGCATTTGTCGACGTGTTTTCCCGAGATAGTGGGTTCAACTCCAGAGATAGAGGTAGTGGGTTCAACTCTTGTTAGGACATCCAATATATCATTCCTTTTGTTGCTTATGGAAAAGCTTTTGCGGTAGGTACTATCATTCAGTTAAGAACGTCGTGCATTCTTAGCCATGAAAATGGCATTGCTTTGTTGGAGAAAGCAGATGTTTGATAAAAATTGTTGAATAGCATCTGAAACCACGACTGGCATGTGTTGTAGTCGGTAGAACAGAGGACTTGGCGCCTGATGGCATGGGATTAAACCCTGCTTGACAGTATCTGAGGAAGTTCTCTCTGTATTTTGCTTATTCAAAAGATCTCCACAGCATGCACAATAATTAATTAAAATATGGCACAAGCACAATCTACCTGACAAACACATGATGAATATGGATATGGCAAAGATTTTTGGAGATGGTAGTTGCTAGTTCAAATCCCCGCGGATGGCTGATGATCCCATCTTCTTATGGGTCAGCAACTGTTTTATTGTGTTAAATGAAACCAATAGAAAAAATGAATAGAAGCGCCTTGCTCTCGTGGTTTAGAAGAAAAACTCTCACTATCAAGGTCACAAGATCAAAACCTCCTAGTTACGTGATAAGGAGCATAAGTGTTTTTGCTACTCTTCATAAACAATTTGCATACGGCGAGGGTGAAGTTCTACAGAGATGAAGAAGTGCTATAACAATGCAATTTCGACGCATCTCGACAAGAGCTTACAAGCAAAGTGATGAAGATAAAAGTCTCCATGGATGCTCAACCTAGGGGCTCTGATACCGATCCAAGAGAACGAGGATTACAACCACCACGTGCTAGAGAGATGACTCTCCTCCCAACCAAATGCCTCTATATATAGCTCTCTCCAAGGGACTGCCTTCTTGGGCAGGTGGATACTAACCATCCAAGTGTCAACCATGTAACTACATGTGCAGCAAGTGTTCGAGTTAAGCAGAGTTAGCTCAACTATATGCTTCTAGAAGGCTCTAGAGCTCTTTGGGCAAAACACTCTTCCCATGTACCCCATGGGGGTTGAACCCAAGACCTCCTCCTTCACATCCTTGAGTCTTACCCACTAGGCTAAGTGGATCACTTGGTTACAAGAGTAAATGGCCTTCTAGTAAGTCTAGACTCGAGATCTTTGGTCATACACATGGGTGACCAAATGGTGTCCGATTTCAGATCTGTCTGAATTGGGCAAACCCTTGGATCATAAACTTAATTTATTATAGTATGGCTCTCCATGATACGTGATACTTAGTGGGCAATGATACACGATACCAGATTTTGGTGATACATGATACCTAGGGGGACAATACGATACCTGGCTTGAGCATGATACACCATACACGATACTTGAGAAGTATCGCGATACACAATTAGGTGATACATGATACACGATACTTGACCTAACGATACACAATGCCCGTGAGGTATCGTGATACTAGTTGAGACGATACACAATACTTGACAAGTATCGCGATACACGGGAGTTCTGGTATCATGATACCTGAACTCAATCAGACATGATGCGTGGAGTTTTTGAAGTCCAAATTCAAAAATTTTTGCAAATGTGTGTACCTTGTGTCCTTCTTGTCAAGTCTATGTGTCTGTAGGTCGCCCTCCAAACTCAAGATAAAGCCCTCGCAATACCTGATGTAGGTCGTTTTAGGTTGTGATACTATCACTTAGATTTTAGTGTATTGAGAGTGTGAAACTCAATATTTCCCCGCTTTAGCTCTAAACTCTTTATGAACTCCTGGCATGGCCAAGAATGAAAAACAAAGTGCAAATGTAGTGAATATACTATCGAAAATGAAAAAAATATGAGAAGATGAAGATGGGAGGTGATGGTGATGGTGATGGTGACGATGATGATGATGGTGGTGGTTGAGAAAAAATTAGAAAATGAGCAGAAAATGATGATTTTTTTTTCCAATGTCGTTACTCTATGTCTTACCATCACAATGCTCGTCCTTGAAGCTCTCTCCATGGCAACGATGCCAAATTTGGTGTAACTCTAGCACACTTGTAAGTACTGTTGAGATATCAAGCTCAACATGTGATGATCCAGGATGACACGTATTACTTTTTCATTTCTCTGACATGTATAATGGTCATGCCATTATATGTCAAGGAAACTTCATTGAGCTTTATTAGATTTATCTACCGAGAGTGATGGCACATTTGTTTCTTGCCAGCTCACTCATTCACGGACATTAGGTTTTTCCTTATGTATTGGACTTTATATATTGCACTTGTTATATTCTTGTTTTAAGGTCATTCTTGTACATTCCTTTTTATGTAATAGAAGAAGAAGAAGAAGAAGATTATTCTTCCTTGCCTCAATCTGAGTGTGTGCTTCTCTTTGATTGTGAGAGTGTGTGTGTGATCTCTCTTCCTTATCTCCTTCCTCGTGACATGGTATCAGAGCCAGTGTGGCTGTAGAGAGCTCATGGAGAAGGCTGATGGTGAAGAGTACGCGAGACGGCATGGAGAAAGCGCGATTCACAAACGACCTCAGATTGCTATGAAAATTGGTTTGAATGTAGAAGACCTCAAAATATTTTCGAGATTTATCCCTTTAGGGTCACTTGTTTTTGTCAGATCGAAGTTTCGGAGCCATCTTGACCTCTGTTTCGATCCCACAAGGTGGGGCCCATAGAAAAACCAGGTCAGTTTCGGGAACTATAGCTTGCATCTTGTTTGGCAACACTCAAATTCCATGTACTGTTGATACACGAAAATTGTGTTTTTTTGAGATCAAACTATCACGCATAGTGTGATAGTGTTCAAGCAGAAGTGCTGCTTCTAGTGTTTTGTAGTATTGTGAATTACTACAAAAATGGCAAACGTAGATGGAATGAGTCCGCTTATGAGCGACAAGCTAGACAAGAACAACTTCCATGCTTGGAGATTCAGAATGCAAAATTTCTTGATGGGAAAAGGATACTGGAAGTACATCAAAGGAGAGAACAAAAATGCTCCGCAGTAACAGAAAGAAATCAGTCTGCAGACTAGTTAAGAGCATATGAGGAATGGAATCAAGAAGCACGAAAGGTAATGTATTGGCTATCTATTAGCATATAGGATGGCATGATTGGAAACATACAAGATGCCAAGACTCCGAAAGAGTCTTGGAATTGTTTGGTCACATTGTATGAAACCAATACAAAGGAACAAAAATTGCAACTCAAGAACGAGTTGCATCCATTGGAAAAGAAGAGCATGTCGGTAAGTGTCTACACCCTGAAAATCAAAAGCATATGTGAGTCACTTGCATCTATTGGTGTGAATGTAGATGATGATGATAAGGTGGAAGTGTGCCTTCGTGGTTTAGGAGATGCATATAAGCAGTTCAGAACTTCTATACAGACCAGAGAAAATATTCCGATTTTTGTTGATTTGGTATCCATGTTGATTATTGAAGAAAACAATCTTGGTGAGGATTCAAACTCCCAAGGAAAGCCTAGTTCTAAGCAGGTATTCTACTCTGGCAGAGGAGGAGGCAGAGGTAGAGGTTTCGAAAGTGGAAGAGGAGACAGTAACCAAGATCAAGGTCAACAACAGAATCATGCAGGAGGAAGAGGAAAGTTTCGAGGCAGGGGGAGCCAAAGAGGTCGCAAAAATTTCCAAAGAAATTATTCAGGTAATGATAGTAAAGGATGCTATAATTGTGGTAAACCTGGACACTTTGAACGTCATTGTAGGTTGAAGAATCAAAATAACAGAAGTCAACAAAACAATTATGCATCCACAAGTGCAGATGATTCTGAGAAGTTGTTCATGGTTCAACATCATATGATGAATACGATGTCTGCTGATAATTCAAAATCGAATGGTAATGTCTGGTATGTTGATTCAGATGCCTCAAATCACATGACCAGTCATGCAGAATGGTTCAGTAGTTTGCAAAAGTTGCCAGTTCCTAGATATGTTGAAACAGGTGATGATACATCACATCCTATTGAGCATACAGGAAACATAGCATTGTCTATGGAGGATGGGAAGGTAAAACATCTTGGTGATGTGCTGCATATTCCAAATATAACAAAGAATCTGGTTTCTATTGGACAAATGGTTGATCAGGGATTACAAGTCAGGTTCAATGTTGATGGGTTATATGTAGAAGAGTATAAAAAGGATGGTTGATTGATTGCCAAAGGAAACAAAGTGGGTAGGATGTTCACCTTAAATTCCTGAAATGAAAGCAGCCATGTTTGCAAAAGGTGAAGGTGTTATTGCTAATATAGAGATTTGGCACAAACAAATTGGACATGCAAATTTGCAAAGGTTGAGATTGATGCAGTCAAAGGAGATTGTCACTGGATTACCAAATTTCAAAGTTGCAGAAATGCAAAAGGTATGTGCAGCATGTCAATTTGGTAAACAATCAAGATCATCATTTTCGCATGACATGCATGTTAGTGAGAATGTGCTAGAAATAGTACATACAGATGTTTGGCATCCTACAAAGACCACATCTATGGGCAGTTGTAGGTTTTATATTACTTTCATTGAGGACCATACATGGAAAGTGTGGATATATTTCATGAAAGAGAAGAGTGAGGTATTCACTCACTTCCAAAATTTTAAAGTTATGGTGGAAAGGCATGTTGGAGTTAGACATCTACGGAAGCACACAAACAGCACAAGGAAGAAGATGAAGCTTGGAGCACAACCCACAATACTGAAAGTATTACTAGAGAATGTACAAAGATAAGTAGCCCATTAGGGCAATAGGCATATATACAAGCCGGGGAAAAAAACCTCCTAAAGAGGGAAAAAAGTGCCCCGACGGTCCTAGAGTGTTCACACACACCACTACCTAAATATATCAACAAATCCCCCCCTGGGAGTGATGTGGTGAAAAAGTAGCTAGCACTCATGTATAAAGAAGTGCCAAGATATATGGAAATCACTCCACAAAAGGAAGTAAGCCCAAAGCTTTGCGGAAAGTTTCAAACTTCTCCCTAGGCACAGCCTTCATGAAAAGGTCTGCAATGTTCTCTTGCATGGCCACATATGCCAAGCTAATCTCCCCAGTAAAGAACCTCTCCCTGACATAATGATAATGCACCTCAATGTGCTTAGTGTGAGCATGGAACACAAGGTTCCTTGCAACTACCAATGTGCTCTGACTGTCAGTGAAGATGGCAGTGGCAGAAAACTGACCAACACCCAAATCAACCATAAGGTGTCGGAGCCACACACACTCAACAGTCGCTGTGAAAAATGCCCTATACTCAGCCTCACAATCGGAAGTGGCCACAGTAGGCTGCTTTTTGCTCAACCAAGATATACATGAGCTACCAAGCATGAAGCAAAATCCACTAGTGGACACACGAGTGTCATAGCAACCAGCCCAGTTTGAGTCAGAAAAAGCATGCAAATCTGGCGGTAGTGATCCCCCCTTGGGATAAAAGAACCCAAGGAACCGAGTACCACTCAAGTAGCGAAAGATGCACTTAACCGCCTACCAATGCTTGACACCTGGGCAATGCATAAACCTACTCATTTGTGAGATAGCAAACTCAATATCTGGCCAACTAATGCATAAGTAAATCAAGCATCCAACAGTCTGCTGATAGAGGATAGCATCAAATGCATCTCGAGCATTATGAAGACTCAATTATAAACCTGCCTCCATAGCAGTGGCAATAGGCTTACAGTCTTCAAGGCCAAAACATTGCAATAATGTGTCAATATATTTCATTTGACACAAAGCCATTCCACCATCAACTTGCATAAACTGAATGCCCAAATAGTGATGCAAATGCCCCAAATCAGACATCTCAAATGAGGTATGCAAATCAGCCTTGAAATCAGCAATATGCTTCTCAATAGGACCAGTGAGCAGCATGTCATCAACATAGACAACAATGATCAGAAGCACATCATTAGCAGGCTTAACATATAAGGTGCTTTCAGTTGGACTGTTCTCAAAACCATGTGCAATCAGATAGGCATGTATCTTCTCATACCAAACACGTGGTGCTTGCTTCAAACCATATAATGCCTTTTTTAACCTGCACACCTAGTTTTCATGCCCTTTCTGCACAAAGCCACAGGGCTGGAAAATATACACTTCTTCATGCAAGTCACCATTTAGAAATGCAGTTTTAATGTCCAACTCATGTACATTCCAACCATGATGGGCTACAAGTGCACAGATGCTCCAAACAGTAGTCATACGGCATGTAGGTGCAAAGATCTCATCAAAACCAATGCCTCTTTCTTGTGCATAACCCTTTGCAACAAGCCTAGCCTTATACATGTCAACTGTTCCATCAGGCTTATGCTTCAACTTGTAAACCCACTTAGTGCCAATGGCCTTCTTGCCAGGAGGCAAGTCACATAAAGACCAAGTACCGTTCTTCATTATAGCATCATATTCAGATTGCACTGTAGCCATGCAATTTTTTGAATTTTGTGCTTCATCAAATGAAATAGGCTCATTCTCATCACAGAGACTAGATGCAGCCATAGCATAGCAATCTGATGCAAAAGAGGCACTATGAGAGCCTAATCGAGTATGATATGACAGAGGTGCATCTAATTTGTTGTCACGCAAAGTTTGCACTAGCCATTTTGGCATAGTTTTTGCCTCCTCAATGTCAGCTCTTTCATCAACAAGTGCATCATGTAAATCTACATCAGAAATCGGATGATCTGCATCATCACATGAAACCTGCAAAGGCTGAGAAGTTGCCTCATTAGGACAAGCACTAGACTGTCCACCTGTAAAGAGAGGCAGCAAAGTATCATACATGTCTTTGGAGCTAACAGATGTCTCCTTAGTACATGAAAGCAATGGCTGAATAGCATCTTCCACAAAAACAACATCACAGCTAACCAGAATGCATTTAGTCTATGGATGATACAGACGATGGCCTTTACTTTCAGAACTGTACCCAACAAAAATACATTTTAGTGATTTATCATCCAATTTTCTACGATGTTGTTCAGGCACTAATGCATATGCCAAACAACCAAAAACACGCAGATGTGCAACAGAGGGCTTGCGATCATGCCAAGCCTCATATGGAGTGACAGACTATAACGCTTTAGTGGGACACCTGTTAAGTACATATGCTGCACACATGACAGCCTCAAGCCAAAAACTATGTGGTAAAGCCTGACTCTTGACTATACACCTCGCCATCTCCATGAGTGACATGTTCTTTCGTTCAGCAACTCCATTCTGTTGAGGTGTATACAGCACTATACACTGGTGTTTTATCCCATGTTCCGCCAGAAATGCATTAAAGTTAGAAGATATATATTCCCCCCCTCGATCAGAACAGAGGGTGCCCATTTTACATGCTGATAGATTTTCAGCCAAAACCAAAAACTATTTGAAGCACATGAACACTTCGGACTTTTCCTTCAATGGATATACCCATGCATGCCTGGAAAAATCATCAATGAAATTCATGAAGTAAAGATAATTTCCAAAAGAAGGTGTCTGCATAGGACCACAGACATCACTATGTACAAGATGCAATATATGAGTAGCCCGAACTGAACCATCTTTTGGAAAGGAAGAACACTGCATTTTGCCCAAAATACAGCCTTCACAAACATGTTTTTCGGGTGCCTCAAGTTTCCGACATAAAATGCCAGAAGCAATAATCACATTGCCATTTGACAGATCATGAACTATACATCTATCATTAACAAATTTCACAACCAAGCCAATCTTGGCTAAAGCACAAACTGATAACAGATTTTTCTTGATCCCTAGCACAAACAAAGCATCTGACAAAGTGAAAGAACTACCATCAACAGTAGTCAAAATGATCTTACCAACTCACATAACAGGATAAGAGGATTTGTTGGCGCATGTAATAGTATTCTCTGTAGGAGTAGGCTCGAGTGAAGAGAAGAAACTACGCTGCAAGGTAATATGTTTGGTCGCCCCACTCTCAAAGTACCAAACATATGAGTCTACTGCAGACATGCACTGCTCATGTGAAGATGGGTCAAAACTGCAAACATTAGTAAACGCCCATTCTTCTTCCTCCACAAGATTAGCAAACTTTGTTTTCAGTGTAGAGGCTTCTGCAACAACCATTCTAGCCTCTTTCTTCTTTGCCTCTTTAGCAACCAGTTTTGAACAATTCTTTATGATATGATCATTTCCTTTACAGTACTTGCAAAACAATTTCTGCTTTTCTGATTTGTTTTCATCTTTGTCTTCCAGCTTCGATTGTGCACAATTAGCAAATTTTTGTTTACTATTTGAAGAGCTCCATTTTCCTTTGCCCTTTTGACTAGCCTAGAAAGCTTGATCTGCAACACACATAATGGACCTATTCTACCTGGACTGATCCTCCTGCAACAGAACAGAGACTAACTCCTCAAATGACAAGGCATTTGGATTGCCATTCATCATCAACCAAAGCTCAAACTTGTTGGTTGATCTATATGGATTTCTTTTCTTATCCATCTTTTAAGGAATGCATTTTTGACATCTGCTTTAAAGAGCTTCCATTTCTTGCAACATATATAGTAAAATTTTGATTTGAAGCCAGCGTCATGGCATGCATGCACCTTTAACAGTGCAAATCGACTTCAGAGCATAGAACAATGAAATTCAATAGCCAAGAAACATTTCCATCAGGTGCCCTGGGGTTTTTCCCCCATTTCAAAGCCATTTGTGCAGTCAAAATTTCCATCAGAGTGAGGGTTTTTGAGCTAAAATTTTAGCATTCATTTCAGCTTTCATCGAAGTAAAGATTTTATCACATTCTTGTTCTTTAATGAAATGGTGGGCAGCAATGACTTGTTTGGCATGCTTCAAGCTGAAGATAAGCTTGATGGGACCAACTATCCGATGTGGTCTTACATGATGAACCATGTTCTTGTTGCAAAACAACTTTGGAACATAGTGGCAGATGTAGATCGAAGACCTGCAAGTTCTTCCACTTCACAGTCTATTGTCACAAATGGAACTTCTTCTTCAAGTACAATGGTTTCTCCTTCTCCACCTACATAGCAGTAGCTTAGATGGGATGGAAAAGATGCTCAAGATCATGCATTGATTGTGCTTTCTATGAAGCGTCATATAGTTCCACACATTCGATCATGTTCTACATCTAGATAGGCATCAAACACTCTTGCTTCTTTGTATGTTGTGCTTAATGAAGCACTTGTTGCATACTTGAGGAAGCAACTTGAGGATGCATATATGGCTGAAAATGAGTTGGTGGATGTGTATGTGACACACATCAAGGACTTGAAAGAGCAATCGGCAAACATAGACGAGATTATTCCACATGCATCACTCATTTCTACATTGTTGAAAGGATTACCAGAATCTTGCTACTACACTCTATTTGGTTGCAAAAGGGAATCCTAATATGTATGCATTTGATGAGCTTGTGTCTCTTCTTTTGCAAGAAGAGATCCAAAAACCTTACAATGTTCAAGACTTGGTCTCTTACCATACCAAGATTCATAGAATGTCATACCTTGCAATGACTTGGAGGGAATCCTATTAGTAAGGTATGTGGTTATTGAGACCACTTCTTCCCACAAGTAATTTGGTAAATGCTTTTCATTTAACATTGAACTTGCAACTTCTACTAAGGTTCTGTTCCTCCTCTTCACCACAATTTATCTTAGGTGTGTATCTAGTTGTGACTTCTCCTTTTATACCTTTATCTTGCAGAAACATTTCAAATTCAAGGGAGAAGTCTTCTCCCCCTCCATTCAACCTTAGACTTTTTGGTCTTCTTCCTGTTTTTGTCTCAACCATTGCTCAATATTTTTGAAATCATGATAAATCTTCATCCTTGCTTCTGAGAAAATAAAGAATTGTCCATCTTAAACAATCATCAATGAATAAGAGATAATACTTGGATCTTGATAAGGATACTTCTCAGTTGTTGGGTGTGTGTAGAAGTGTGAGAGACACAAAAGAAGCACACACAAGGAGCACAAGACACATGGAGAAGACGAATGGCTGGAATAGCTCTCTCTATTGAGGAAGAACTGAATTGAAGTAAGAGTTGAATACTATCCCTAAGTACAAAGTACCACCACATATGAGTGAATCATGTATGTGGTAACATGGGGAAAAAACCTCTAGCCAACACTAGAGTAAAAAGTGCCCATGTATAGGGAAAAGGTTCACATCAAAGCTACTCAGCTAAGAGGAAAAGTGGATGCCAATGTAGAAAAGTGTATATTCATAGGATACAATTTGAATAAAAAAGATTACAAGCTATAGAATCCAATGACAAAGGCTTGTGCTATCACTAGAGATGTAGTGCTTAATGTAAACAAGTCATGGTATGATGATACAAAGAGATTATCCTTACAATATGGTCTAGATGATGCCTTTCCATTACTTCTAGAAAGAGAAGAACATGTAAAGAAGAAAAACTTGAACTAGATTATGAAGATAAAATTCATTCATTTGAATCGCTAGATACACCTTCAAAACGTAAAGCTAAGCTTCAAGAGTATAAAGATGTTGCACGGTCTTCTACTCAAGGAATAAGGAGATCAAACAGAGAAAGAAGGAAACAAGAAAGGTATAGTGATGATACATCATTTATTACTAAGCATTTTTCCTTTATTTTAGCGAATTGAGAACTAGCAATCTGTGAAGAAGCCAAAGAAAAAAACGGAATGGAAAGGAACCATGGAAGAAGAGATGAAAGCTTTGGAAGAGAATCAAAATTGGGAATTAGTGCTCAAGTCTCAAGATAAGTTTATTAGATAAAAAGGAACTCTGATGGACCTATTAGTAGGTATAAAGAAAGATTTTTTGCCAAGGGCTATTCTCAAATCTGTGGAGCAGATTATGATGAGACTTATTCTTTTGTGGACCGGAAAACCAAAACTTGAGAAGGAGCTGAACTTGCTCTGATACCACTGTTGGGTGTGTGTCGAAGTGCAAGAGACACACAAGAAGCACACACAAGGAGCACAAATGTAGCAAGACACATGCAGAAGATAGATGGCTAGAATAGCTCTCTCTATTGACGATGAACTGAGCTGAAGTAAGAGCTGAATAATATCCCTAAGTACAAAGTACCACCACATATGAGTGGATCATGTATGTGGTAACATGGGGAAAAAACCTCTAGCTAGCACTAGAGTAAAAAGTGCCCATGTATAGCGAAAAGGTTCATATCGAAGCTACTTGAGGAACACATAAGTGGAATATTTGCTTGGTCCCCAAACATCTGTGTGAACTAAATGCAAGAGATGTTCATACATATATCCTCTTCTTGTGAATGCTTGTCTATGTGATTTGCCAAATTGACAAGCTCCACATTCATAAATCAAATGTTGCTTGGTAATATTGGGTATGCCAATCATATTTTGATCTCGTTTCATATCCTTTAGATTCATCTCGTGTATACGGGCAAGTCTTTTATGCCATATATCCAATTCTGACAAGTTTTGGCTTCCATAGCTAAACAAAGTTATGGTCTTTGTATCTTATAATCCAAATGTAAATAATATACCCTTTTTCTCACCTTTTGCAATCTTCTAGAAGCTTTGTTGAGGATCTTCAATATAAAATTTCAATCTACTTTACTTTCACAGAAAAAGGTGTAAAGTACTTAAGGATTTCATAAAATGATAAAATATTCCCCCTTGGAAGAATATTTTAAGATTCATTCAATCAAGCTTTTTGCATCTCAAGATGAAATGGAAAAGTCATAGAAGGAACTTAAAATTTACTTATTTCATAGTACCTATATAACTTTTGTAGATTTTATACTCTTATGCTTTGGTTTCTTAAAGCTAAAGCCACCTCTTCTAAAATAAATAAATATAAATTTTCATTTCAAGAAACATGAGAATTAGGACAGGTGGTTGTGAAGATACCTATAGAACATCTTTGGTTGAATACCAAACCTAGAATGCTATTCTAGTACATCTTCTTGTGAAGGATACTTTCAAGAAACAGACAAACATAAGAGTAATGGATTGTAGAAAATTAGCCTGAGTCATAGTATTTGACTCTACAATTTTTAATGAAGCTACATATTCTACAATTTTCATGGATGAAAACTCTTCAAAAGGGGGAAGAAAGTGTTGAGATATCAATGCTCTACCCTTTTGTATTCACATGAATCCACTTTATCCCACATGCAAGGGCCTTCTCACAAGCTCTCATGTACTCTCATGGAAGTTCCATTTATCCCACATAGGATTTACTTTGCCCTCTTCTCCATATAAGGAGGGCCTCACTTCTCCTCTCCTCATTCACTCATGCACTACCATGAGGCTCTTTCCTTGAGGTGGAAGCTCCATGCTTCATTTGTAAGTTACTCCTTTCTAATTTATTTGATATCTATTTCATTTCAACATCATGTTGTTTCTTGTGTATTCTGATCCACCATAGTTCTTTTTATGTTATTAGTTGTAGAACATGTTTCTCAACATGGTATCAGAGCGTAGGTTGTTTTCATTTCCATTTGATGATGTTAGTCAGTACTAATGTCATTATGATTTTTTTCATGCCATTCTCTTTCGTTCATCTTTGTTTCTTTGCTTCTAGTCTAGTCTCAATAAAATCCTAATTTTTTAGATCCCTCCCTCCCACCGTGTTTCATATTTTTTATTTCACTGTTGATATCTTGTGCTTGTGGATTGCTCTCTACTTAGAGAGCATATGAAACACAACATTCTTATAATTTTGTCATTATCATCTCTTGCAATAGAGTGCTTTTGAGCACTATCGACTTTGTTAATGTTTTTTTCTTTTGGTGTTGATTTACTCTAAGGAAGCTACACTCCCATAGAAGTGGTAGTATGCAGTTGCATTTTTTTAGTGTCAGTCTCAACAAGCGATCGAGTGAAAGTGTCTTTGGGAGAGGTTTTGTGTGTAACTTAGCATGACTAAACTTAGCTCATCCACAACCTTTCAGTGATATTGACCTTCCTGCACATAAATTTTTTTCTTTGTGCTTCCACTCTCTTTTGATGCGTGCAAAGGATCTGCATCCAAAATGTAGTACTCAAGCATTGAACATGTTCTAAAGATACTGATTAACATCTTGTAGGAGCCGACACCCTATAGGAGCCAATGAATGTTCGGAGCACTCAAAAATGCATTGCAACTGCTTGTAGAAGAGCTTGTGCTTGGTCATGAAGTAGAAAATGTGCCTCCAATAGAACCCCTCCGATGAGATGCAATTAGAGCTTAAGACTTTGGAGACACATGCTCTGCCAGTGCTATTCAAGCGTGACAGAAGAGCAACTTCAAGAATAACAAAAACTTTCTACGCATAATGAGAGAGAGAGAGATGCAAAGTGTCCACCTCCTCGATTTGGACATGAAAGACCAAAACTCTCTGCACATAATGAGAGAGAGATGCAAAGTGTCCACCTACTTGATCAGGACATGGAATTTTGCAAAGCAACTCACAAAACTGAACCGACTCATAGAGAGAGAAAAAGACAGTACACACCCCACTCATACATCTCAAAGCTGAGTACTCCTGCAACATAGCTCCAAAATTGCACTACATGCAGAATTGCGTAAAGCTCTCTGCATTGGGTGATGATGAATGGATGAGTGTGCGAGAATGAGAACACTCAATTTGTTTTGTGTGTGTTGAAAAGAAGCTTTTGTGGTGCAATTTCTTCCAGAGGGAAATCACAATAGACAAAGGAATGGGGCCTCTGCTCGCATTGTGAGGTGTAGAAGATGCCTCAATGGAAGGCATCATAACTGGGCCAAGATACATTGTGCCATAATTGGGCCCTATAGCCTCTAGCAAGGAAAAAATGACTGATAGCATTTCCAAGGGAAAACCACTTGCAAGAGAGATTGCCCAACCACATAGAATAAATAGGGGTGAGGAGGCAGAGAATCGCAACTCTCTATCAGAAAATCGTGACTCTCTTACCTATGCCTTTGATTTTTTTTTTTTGAGAGATTCACCAAAGCATATTTAAAGGGAGAAGAACAAGAAAGAGGTTGGAGCAACTAGACGGAGAAGAGAAATAAAGAAGCTATCATTGTTGGACCTTGGAGCTTTAGAAAATTGTGAATCCCTACTAGAGAATCGTGATTCTCTGAGCTTACCAGTGAGAGAAATAGCACTAGTGTAGCTAAGGGGAAGACACTTGGAAAACATTAACCCTAGAAACAACTTAGGAGGAATAGGGCACATTTCTCCATACAGTTGAGAGGAGGAAAAGTTATCCTTGAAGCCAACCCTAACCCTAATTTGGACCAGACTCAAGACTTAGGGAACCACGAATCCTCCACCAGCAAAATGCAAAAGAGCAAGGGAGTGAGGGGATTTCAGAAACATACTCATATTTGAGTTCACCAATAGGTTTGGAGCATACATATACAAGGACGGGATTCAGAGATATGGGGTGAGGCTTAGGTGAGACTCTTTGCTCAACATGACACCTATCATCCAATTTGAGAATGGGCATTACATTGAGAGGGATGGAACCACATACAGAATGACCACAGATCCAGAAAATGTCAATGACCAAGGAGAGGTGCCTAACAAGAGAGTAGTGAGGGAAGATCTAGAAGAAACCCTAACTTCCAGAGGAAATTCTATTTGTACACACCAAGAGCAGATAATTAGACACCCATGTGATCAAACTGATACCTTGCTCTACATGAACCAAGACACAGGAAATGTCTATTGGGAAGCCAACTTAGACACCTACCATGCACCATCACACATGAACATGAAGATTCTTAAAAATTTCAATGAACCTAGAGAGCCACTTACTTTCATGAATGAGGAAGGAAAAAGATTCTGGAACTTGGTAGATGATTTGAAAAGCTCTTACACCCACCAGAACCAACCTAGAAGGAATGTCTTCACTAGAAGGAATCTCATCAATCAAGAGGTAGGACGGGAGCAGGGTTTGCATTAATCTCAAGAAGCTCAATGCTGCTACCATTAGGGACAACTATCCACTTCCTATCACTAACCATTTGCTGGAGAGAATGGTTGGCAAAGAGGTATACATCTTTCTTGATGGTTTCTTAGGATACACTCAAGTGGCTATAGCCCCAAAAGATCAACATAAAACTACTTTTGCAACTGAGTGGGGAGTATTTGCATTTAGATTCATGCAATTTGGCTTGACAAATGCACCAGCTACCTTTCAAAGGCTTATGTGTGACCTATTCAAAGAACTCTTGAGAACCACCATGGAAGTATATGTGGATGACGTATGTGCTTTCTCTTGCAAAAGATCAGCTCACCTTGGGGAGCTTAGATAGATTTTTGAAAAGTGCAAACTTTACGGAGTTTTTCTAAACCCTAAAAAGTGTATTTTCTTTGTTAGGTAGGGAAAGATGCTTGGTCATATTGTTTCAAAGAATGGTATATCCACCGATGAAGAGAATACCAAATTAATAGCTGGGATGCCTAGACCCACAATTGTGAGGGAGTTGCAAGCATTTATGGGACATTGTGGGTATTACAGGAGATGTGAACACAATTATGCTATGATTGCTAAACCTTTATATGCCTTAATCAACAAATTTGAATGGACAGAAGAATGTGAAGAAGCTTTTAAGAAATTGAAATATTGGTTGAGCTCAGCACCTATTGTGAAACCACCCAATTGGGAGAAAATTTTCCTTGTCCATGTGGATGCTTCCAATTTTGCATTGGGATGCATACTAGCACAGCCAGTTGAAAATTCCAAGTTGGATTTCCCGATTGCCTATGCAAGTAGACACGTGAACCAAACTGAGAGAAACTACATCATGATATAGAGAGAGAGGGATTAGGCATGGTGTATCTAGTCAAGAAGTTCAAATTATCTCCTAGCAAACAAGTTCAAGTTCTTTGTGGATCATCAAGCCCTCTTGTATCTAGTAAACAAGCCTTGTAACACCAAAAGAATTGTCAGATGGTTTTTTCTTCTGATGGAGTTTGATTTTGAGGTGGTGCTAAAACAGGGTAAAACTCACATCAAAGCATATCATCTATCTAGGCTATGTAATGGAGAAGAACCCCAAGGAGTGGATGATGAACTACCAGATACTTATTTGTTTAGGGTAGAAGTTGTACCTACTTCGGCTGAAAACCTAGTCTAACTGTGGAGTTTTGGACCTCAATTCGCAAAAACAGACATGAGTCAAGTCCTAGCTCAGACCAAGAATTACATCTTGCTATTCTGACACCTATATTATCACCATGACTCAGGCTTATTGCTAAGTTGCATCCTAGATGAGGAACAAGGGAGTTACCTAGAAAGGGCACATAACCCTCATAACCTACTCCATACTTCAAAGACTCAAACCCTAGTAAATCTCCACAAACTAGGAGTATACTGGCCAAATCAAAAGAAAGACATACATTATTTTGTGCAGTAGTGTTAAGACTGCCAAGACAAAAGGAGAAGAATAGTTGAAAATGCAACCTTGTTTATGATACAAAAGAATCCAGCATCGGGAGAAGAGATAGTTGAACAGCTAAGGAAACAAGAAGTTCAAGTGAAAGGTGATGAATCTGGAGTGCAAGGACTATTCTTTGATAGCAGGTCAGTTGTATAAAAGAGGTAAAGATGGGTACCTAAGAGTATGTGTTCCCAAAGAGGAGTATGTGAAAATGTTGCAATTAGCACATGCAGGTGCAACTTCAGGACACTTTTCAATAGAAAGAACTGGCAAACTGATAATCTATACAAGATTCTGGTGGCCAACTTTACATAAAGATGCTCATCTATTTGTGGAAAGATGTGAAATTTTCCAAAGAACAAAAAATCCAATAAGAAAAGATGACATGCCACTAAGGCTCATCATGAGCTTTAGAGGCTTTTCCAAGTGGGGCATTGATTTTATTGGACCCATTTCACCACAATCTAAAACCACACATGCAAAATACATCATAGTAGCAATTGACTACTTAACTAAGTGGGCAGAAGCTAAAGCCGCTAGGAGAAATGATGTTCAAACAATAGCAAGGTTTTTATTTGAGAACATCTTTGTGAGGTTTGGGTTACCATCAGAAATCATTAGTGATAGGAAAACTCATTTTGTCAATGAGGTCATAGAATATCTACTAAATGAGCTCTTAGTGGTGCATAGGCTCTCAACACCCTATCACCCCCAAGCCAATAGTCTAGTCGAAAGCACCAATAAGGCTTTGTGTGGAGTTTTGTAAAGGATAGTCAATGACAAGCGGTCAGACTGGGATAAGCAATTACATCATGCTCTTGGGCATATAGAGTTGCTTACAAAACCAGCATTGGAACAACACCTTTTAATTTGGTGTATGGCCAAAATGATATCCTACCCATGGAATTCTTGATTCCAACCCTAAAAGTGGCAAAAACTCTAGATTAGACAGAACATGAATTCATCAACAGAATCTCAGAATTGGAGAAATTAGGGGCTACTAGGTTACAAGCCATCAACTCCTTGTATGCCAACAAAAGCAGACAAAAATCTTATTATGATATGCACATCAAAGAGAAGGACTTGAATGAGGGAGGCCTAGTCCTAGCATTCACCATCAAGGAAATGGGCAAGAAGTTGCACAAGAGGGGACATGGACCATACATCCTACACAAGATCAGCATAGTGGAGCCATGCAACTCGCAACCTTAGAAGGCTAGGTCATGCCCAACTACATAAGTGGATGTAGAGTCATAAATACCTAATTCCTCTCACGGAGCAACAATGGAAGAGATTACACATAGGAATCTATAGGCAGAAAGAGTTGGAGAGAATCAAAGAAGAAGCCCAACACAAAGCTAAGGAGAGAATTTTGAAGATCAAAGAGAAGATGAGATAGTCTTGATTCTACTTTTCACTATTGATATTGTGTAACTCACACTTTTTTGTTTATTTTCTTTTTATATATATATTCATCTACATGTTATGAATAAGTGAACATATATGTGTCAAAGCAACCAAAGGGGATCTCCATCTTATGCTCTGCAATATTGAGACAGCATGCTCATCACTTCGAGAAACTCTAACTGCACTTGCACCAAATTACACACACAAACACTCAATAAAGACTTCTGAGCATAGGGAGGTCATTTTTACACACGAAATCCATGCAGCAGATCCACCATCGATGCTGAAACCAACCTTCAACCTACATTCTCAATATTACAGAGAATAAGGGGGGAGGAGAACAAAACAAAGAAAAAGAGAAGCAAAGCAAGGAGAAGGTGTACAAAGAAGAATCCTTCTCATCTTACCGAAGAAGAGACAATTTAATTGGTGTTTGAAAATAAGATACAAACATGCACTAAAAAGGCTTACAATAGGAATATGAAGTTTATTTTTCTTTTCAGAAATAAAAGGGATTCAAAATTTTCTTCACTTTTCAAGAGTGCTAATTTGGGAAATTTTAATTTTAGAAATAGCAAGCCTTCATCATGATGTGAGTGGAAGTCTAAGTAATAAATAAGAAGTGGTGTAATATCATGAGGCTTTTGCCGTGTTCCTTCATTCTTTCATTCTTTGTGATGTTTTTCTTGATTCACGAATTGAGAAATCCAATGGAAGGTATGTGAGATTGTGAAGGATCTAATCAAATTCAAGCTCTTCACTATGACAGTCGGCTCAAGAGATGCTCAAAAACATGGCCATATCTCCATCCAGGGGGCATTGGTTCCTGGATGCAGGAGAGACTCATGAGGAAGCTAGGGAAAACCTAGCAAGGATGGCCAGATATGTATACATGCTGAAGTCTACGGGATTCAAATTTAACAACCCTAGATATGGCAAAATTACATAAGCATGAGGACATTAAACAGATTTGGGAGGAATTTGGAATCCAAGGATTCCTAGACTTGAATCTCATTATGATAGATATCCCAAGATGTATCACAGCTATGGAAACCATGGACAAGCACACTTGGAGGGAGAGTGACCAAACAGAGTACTTAATGTGCCAAGTGCCAGATTTCACAGGACAAATGAAGACCATCAAGATCAATCAGGCCCTGATCAAGGAGGCTTTGAAATTTGAAGGCAAAAAAAAATTACAACCTTAATGACATTAGAAAGGGCATGGACCAATACAGGGAAATTAAGAAATTTCTAGATTTTGGCTTGGAAGTGCTCAATATTGTGGTCAGGTTATTCCACCAACACTTTTGCTCAATTCAGATGACCAGGTATACAATGCCACACAAAGCAGTGACTCTAGCCTTTATGAAAAGAGGAAGTCCAGATAGGATGGCCTTGTTAGGCTATGTCTTGAAGTACCTCTATGAGGTCGTGTGCATTGGAAGGAGAAGAAATTTCTGGGAAGAGCACAAGCCCTAACAAGAATCTTGTACACAACCCTGGATGAAGATGAGGATATGGAGCTAATGCTCAATAGAAGACAAATGGAGGAGCTAATAAATACAAGGCAAGTGTCTTCCCCTAAGATGGCAGGAAAGAAGAGCAAGGAATTGGAAGAATCATCAAAACCCACCACTCAACAAACAACAAGAAAATCCATGAAAAGAGTGCAGGAAGTAGTAGGAGTCACCTAGCTAGTGAGAACAAAATTAAGGCTATCCGAGAGAGTGAGGAGTCAAGCTCCACAAGAAGAGGAACAGGAAGAGCGGGAGTGCAAAAATAACAAACAAATTATGTAACAATCAAGGTGAAGGAAGACCCAAGGAAAGCAGTTGCTGAGATAATGGAAGACACTCGAGAAGAGATAGTGGTAGCTCAAAGAGAAGTTGAGGCAGATCCAAGCCCCTATTTGCCTATCATAGAAAAACAAAAGTTATACACTTATTTTTTACAAGGTTGCGAGGACAAAAGGTTTGCCTATGAAAAGCAGTATCAAAAAGTGATCGATGATTTTTCCGATAAGGCAACCAATTGGACACAAGAAGAGTTGGAAGCGTACGAGAAGGCCCATGAAAACCTCCTTGACTCAAAGACCGAAGCAACCTTTGTCAGAAGGGAGAAAGTATTGAGGAGGATCTTTGATCAGTTGAGCCTAGCAAAAGATCAGAAGAAGCTAGTGACTCCCAAGAGGGTAAAAGTGGTACCCCCCACCAAAAGCAAAGAAGTAGTAGTCGAGACAAGGGAAGAGGATATCAAACAACAAGCAACAAGAGGTTCCCAAAAGAGGATGAAGAAAAGTGACAGTACGAGCAACCAATGTCGTACTTGCTAGAGCCCCCATTGGAACTCCTTGAAGGCAGATCCACATTAGTAACAAGAGAAGATATGCAACTCATGTGCATACCACAGCCTCAGGAGCCGAAGGAACAATAAAAGGAACCAGATAATGAAAACGAAGAGTTTGAAGAAGAGGAGGAGAGGAAATTGTTGCAAAAATTGTTAAAATCAGCAAAGATAAAAAAACCACAAAATTAATTGAGTGTCCAAAAGCTCAAGGAGATGGAACAAGAAGCAGACTTGGATGATTTCTTCGATGCATCCTTGGGATTTGATATAGAAACGATAAAGGAAATGCCACACAAAGAAACAGTGGTTTTGAACACTTGTCAAGAGGAAAATCACAACCAAGAAACAATAGGGTATCAAAACCTTGATGTGCTGATGAAAGAAGCAGAGGAACAGGAGGAGGTTGAGAATACATTAGCAGGAATACCAGGAGAGCAGCTTCACTGGGAAAGGCCCAAGGAGGAATACTACATAAGATTCCAAGAAGATGAGGAGAATAGGAAAGATATGGCTCAAGACACGAATGTGGAAATCCAAAGTGTATTGAAAGATCTCCAAGAGGGAGCCACCCAAGAAGAGAATGCCCAGAGAGACGAGGAGCAATCAGAGGAAGAAAGCAATTCTCGGGGAGAAAGTGACAAAGACATTATGGAGGATGAGGAGACAAGGCAGTCAAAGAGGAAGATCCAAAGTAAGGAAAAAGAAGCAGTGGGGGAAAAGGATGAAGAAGAAGATGAGCAAAAGGAAGAAAAGACCGCAATGCTTAAAGTGACAAAGACATTATGGAGGATGAGGAGACAAGGCAGTCAAAGAGGAAGATCCAAAGTAAGGAAAAAGAAGCAGTGGGGGAAAAGGATGAAGAAGAAGATGAGCAAAAGGAAGAAAAGACCGCAATGCTTCCATGCAGTCCAATCCAAGAAGAAATAGAAGTAGAAACCAAACCTGAGAAAAAAAGAGATAAAGAAAAGTCAATAAACCTAGAGCACGAGAGGTCAAAAACTAAATCGAAAGAGCTATAGATGGTTCTAACCCAAGGCCAAGAGGAGAAAGGGCATGGGGACCTTCAAGAAATCAAGCCAATAATCAACCAAAGAGTAGAGCACTTCTCTCAGGGTTCAAGATGGGCATTGCTGGCAGGGCTGAGAATGGAAGAAGAAAAGAGACAACTTGTGGAAACCTGGAAAATGGAAAGGAAAGGTCTCATCAAGCAAAATGAGGCTCTAATTCAGGATAATGAAATTCTTCAAGGAGAAATAATAAAGGTGACCGAGGATATCATAGCCACAGGCCACCATAGGAGCGAGGCCAAGAAAGAATGCCAAGAACTAGAACACAAATTTTAAGAGATGGTAAAGGCCAAAGATAGGGAGATAAGATCTGGGAGGAATGCACTTAACATAGCCAAAGATGAGATGGAAGAATGCCAAGCTGGGTAAAAAATTGTGATTCTCTCAAAAAGAGTATAAAAGACACAAATGAGAAGAAATTTGGGACATTTCCTCTTGTACTTTGTGCAGTAATGAGAAGAGAAGCTCCTTTGGCTGTGATATCTATGTCATCTCTTGTTTTCTTTGTCTTCTCTGTGCTTTATGGAAGTGTTATTGTGTTACTTGGTTGATTATGCAGTTTACGTTCTACTTGTTTGTGATGTCCTTGAGGAGTAATTTCTACAATTTATGTCTTCTGTCATCACTTTTGTGAAGTTGTTTGAGCACGAATCTCTCACACCTACTAATGCATCCTAGATCTCCCTATTCCAAGACCATATTTGAAATCTACATGAAAAATGGCATGGTAAAGACACTTGAATCACTCAATTTGGTGCTTGTATGAGGGAGTTATGACCTCTTGAAGTGTCCAACTTTCATGTCTATAGAGAGTCCTGTTTTTCAAACAATCGTGTTTTTATCCATCTTCTTTGTTCTATGACCTTCACTCCTCATGGATCTTCTTACAAGTGTGCTTGCTTACTTCCTTTATGCATGATTGATGTGTGGTTTGTGAAGCACTAATCTCTAAGCACCAATCGGGCTAGCTTGTTCTTGGATTGACAAATTAAAAAGGGATTCCCTTTCCCACTTCTTTGTCATCAAGTCCCTACTGCTACAATGGAATAGAGACTTGTTGGAAGGTGATGGTAAGGATGTCAACAACAACCAATAGCATAATTGGATGCATCCACATGAACATGGAATGCTTTGTTCCAATCTGGTGTAATCAAGATTGGTGGTAAACATAATCATCGCTTAAGCTCATTAAAGGAGTTTTCACGTTCTTTTGTCCACTCAAAGTTAGTCAAAAGAGTGTAAAGAGGCTTTGCAATGATTGCATACATATGAATGAAACGTTTATAATATCTGTAATGCTCCATGAAAGCTTGTACTTCCTTGAGATTCTTAGGCCTATGTAGTCCTGCAATAGCTCTAACTTTATCCTGATCCATGGGTATTCCATTCTTTGACACTATGTGTCCTAGAATCTTGCCTTGCTTGACCAAAAACACACTTTTTTGGGTTCAGGCAGACTTGATATTCTCTATATTTGTCAAAGATTTGTCTTAGCTTAGGTATATGTGTTTGTTTAATGTTGGAATGAGCACATATATAATCCACATAGACTTCCAAGTTTTTACACAAGAATTCTTTAAATACATGACACATTAGCTTTCAAAAGGTAGCAAGTGCATTGATAAGCCCAAATGGCATTACCTAAAATGTGAATATGCCCCATTTTGTGGCAAAAGCCATCTTGTGTTGGTCTTCTAGGGCAATGGTCACTTGATTGTAGCCTGAAAATCCTAGAAGTTGTATACTTCCTTGCCTGTCAGTCTTTCCAATTGGTGTTCAATGATATGAAGTGGATAACTATCTCTAATAGTGGTTGTGTTAACCTTCTTCAAGTTAATGCAAAGATGTAACTTTTTATTCTTTTCGGGCACCACTACAATGGGGGAAACCCACTCAGTGTGCTCAATTTTTATAGATAAATCCAGCTTCTACCAAATGATCTATCTCTTCCTTGATCTTGGCAGCATAATTATCATTATATGTGTATGGCTTCTGCTTAGAAGGCTTGGCTTCTGAGGTCATTGGAATTGTATGTGAGCATATGTTAGGGTCTAATCCTTTTAGGTCCTTATAGCTCCATGTGAACACATCTCCATACTCTCTTAATAAATCGATCAACTCCTTTTCCTCTTCCTTAGTCAGATTATTGTTCTTCATTGATACCTACATCCATTGTGGCTCAGATTTTTGCCCAACCATGATGTTCAAATTCTTCATTCAAAAATACTATAGGTGCATAGGCTAGATCTAGATTGATCTATGAGTTTCCTTCACACCTACCTCTCGGGCGTTTTCTCTTTTCTCTTCTTCTACTGCAACTTTGCACATCCATAAGTGGGTGTCTTCATGCATCCATGAGGATCTAGATCCTATGGAATGCACTGACTCCATGTCATCTATAGCTCTATGGATGGGATTCCATTGTATTGGGGGCACATCTCTATGAGAGTAGTCTTTGAGATTGACTTTAGTTGTAACACCTAAGTCTTGCAAATACAAGGAATTGGTTCCCCAATCCTGCACTACCTGCAATTGTCTCATGAATGGTCTTCCCAAATCATCCCATAGGCTTGGATTTTGCTAAAGTCACATACAGCAAAAGTGTGCTCAAACTCTACATCACCAGTATTGAGAGTTATCCCTTCTAGCAATCCTAAGGGTCTTTCTATGTGACCATCAGCCACCTGTAATTTCATTCTTGTTGGCCTGAGTGCCGGTTCACCCCAATGCTTCCATAAGGAAGTGGTAGCAATTGCAACTCGTGTGCTTGAGTCCAAAGTAGCCTTGGTTGTGTAAATCTGATGAGTGATAGGAAGATATGTGTTTCCTTCTTCCCCTTTGCTGATATCTCTTATCTTATCCAAGGGTATTTATGGCACTGTGTGATTTGATCCTATGCTAGGAACAAGATTTAGCTACCTCTAGTAGTCGATTTGCTATGTGTTTCCATAATTCTGGCTTAACCTTGAGTAGCTCCTCTAAAGTGAGGTTGCACAAGTATGAGTCTTCCTTTCTTACCATGAATATGGGTGCTCTCATACAAGTGGACTTTACTTCCCATTGACCTGTGAAATGAGGTAGTCCTTGTAGGTAATTAGACTCAAAGTCTAATCGTTCGCTCAACTGGGCGTCCTCTTGTTCTCCATAAATAGAAGGAATATCTTGTGGGAATTGGTCATGTATGTCATCCACAAGTTCAACTGGAGGAGGATTTTCACTCTTTTGCCCATTTCTCTTCTTGAATTTCTCTTAGAAATTCTTGTGAGTATTTGATTTACAGAAGCAGAGGTTCTTGACTCGATGGATTTGGGAACCTAAGCATCCTTGAGAGGGAGGCTCATCCTTTCACTTTTGATGTTACTCACATGTGATTAGCTTGCTTTTGTGACTTGGCTATCATCTCTTCTATCTTTCTAGTAATCCATCAAAGTGTAACTGGGTTTTGGCTTAGGTTGTGCAATTGAATAACCGACTGGCCTCAAACATAGTTTGAGCCAAGTCTACCATTTTTGCACAAACTTTGGTTCATTCAATCTCTAGGTCAGCTCTAGGGTAACATTTTTCATGTTCTGTCACATTTGGCCCTTCTTGGATTTCGGCTTGATATGCTTTAAGCATCATACCTAAGTCCTCATGAGTGGGATCTACTAAGACTGATCCTACTCTAGGTGGTGATGGGGTTACATGAGGTTGATTAGAAGGAGATGGGGATGGTGGTGGTAGTGATGTGTGAGAGTGCATTTGAGATGCGAATTCAATTATTTTGGCTTTTGTTTCTCTTAGGCTTTCCTCAAGTTCAATCATTTTCTTTGACCATTGTCTTTTCATTCTCTTGCGGCTCTCCTTCCAAGCTCTTGTCCTTTTCTTGGTTAGGTTATCAGTCTCACTAACCTCATAACTCTTTTCCTGAACTAAGCCTTGGTTCTATTTTAATGCCTGAGCTCTAGTTACCACTTGCACTAGGGTAGTGGAAGTTACACTTCTAGCAGAATCTACTACTAACCCAATAATGTTTGTTGCAGAGCAAAGAAGCACAAGAGAAGAGCCCCAAAATTTTCAAATTAATGGGCATGATTTTTCTTCTTCAAAATCTTAGAGAATTCCCTCAAGCCATGTAAATGCACTAGAGGAGTCCTCTAGTTGCATAATCCCAACTTCTTGTAAAATATCCCTTGTAGATTAGTAGGAATTTCACTTTTTTGTAATAAAGTGCCGGTCTCTTGTGAGAAAGGACCAAATTTAGGGCACATGTATATAAGTCACTTGGTGACTCTTTGTAGAGACTTTTTGCCATTGTGAAGAAGGAGAGCTCTTGAATCTCGAATTTGCCTCTTTCTTGTAGATTTCCATCTTCTCTTTGATCTTCTATGTGTGTGTAATGCTTGGAATGTGTGTATAAGACTGTTGTCTACCCCTCTCCACTGTTTTTGAGCTACTGTAGAGTGTGTGTGAGCTTGTAGGAGTTGTGGTGTGAGTGTGGGTGCTTCCCGCCATTCACTATTTTGGTCATAACTTGAAGCACAATTGGTTCAGAATCAAGTGAAACCAATTCCAATAGATGCGTCTCATCGAGAGCTTCGAAAGGAGTACCCTATCGACTATAGTCGGAGTTTGGAGTTCGGAGAAATCCTCGATTTACTAAAAACTATTGTAAGTGGTATCACGGAAGACACTTTCAGTCTTTCAGTGATTTAGGGAGGTGGATTAGTCTTTTCTCATACATGTAAGCTGAACCACTTCATTTTCCATCATGTGTGCACATGTCCTCATACACTTGGTTAGGTCGTTTGATCGGATTGACAAGTAAGCGTGTGTCAATTTCCCACTATATGCACTTGTGTTGCAAATGAGGTTTAGTCTCTTTGACACAAGTCCTTAAGTCTTCTTGGCTTAGGTACACATGTTTTTGGTGCCGTTGTCGGGGAACACTCAGCCAAGGTGCCTTCGTGATGGTTATAGGTCGAGTGTGATGAAATCGTACTTGTAGAAGTGAACTCGTTCAGTGGCAAGTAGTCAAGCACTTCAGCACTTGTTACTTCACATCCCGGAGGTGTGTGTAATGAGTTTTTAGAGTTAGGGTTAGGTTAGAAGGAGAGGAGAAGAGAAGTGAAGTAGGAGTAGGCCAAGATCACCAAAAAATTCCCAAAAAATTTGCCAAAATTAGTGTAGTTCAGGTTCAGTCATCAAAAAGTATAAAAACCAAAAAATTATAGTCATTTCTCACTTGTTAGAGAACAATATCGTTGAGAGCCAACAAACGGTATCGTGCGAGAGGTATCGTGCATTTCAGGCCATCAAAGCTAGATATTGAGCTCAAGGTGCAAGCAAGACATCACAAAGGTAAGATTCCACAAGATTTCTTTGGCAAAAACACATTAAAAGTGCACCAAAATGTTATTAGTTGCGCAACCAGTATTGCGGGGAGGGACTGTGTGTTTTTTGAGCTTTCTTGAAAGAGACAGTTGGCTAGAAGTGAGGAGGGGTGAGAGAGGAGCAAGGGGGTGTAAAAATTTTTGCATTTGGAGGTATTTTGGCTTGAGTATCACGATCGGTTGAGTTTTTGGTATCGCGATACCAAAAATTCCCTTGTATCGCGATACTCGCCGAAGTATCGTATCATCGGTTACCAGCCCTGGTATCGTATTGTCGGGTTGGTATCGCGATCACACTTTACCAAAGTGGTATTGTATCGCGATCCACTTTTGGTATCGTATCATCTCGAGTCCCGCATTGTATCGCGATACTATACTAGTATCATATCATGCGGTTTGGTGGTATCGTATCGCCTAACTATCGGTATCGTATCGTGCACCACTAGTGGTATCATATCGTCATAGCATTTGGTATCGTATCGTTCAGTTCCCAAGTATCATATCATCTCACTTTCAGGTGACGTATCACGATACCAATTTGGTATCGTATCGTCCCCTTGTAGTGGTATCGTATCGTATGAGGAGGCTGGTATCATATCGGCTATTATTCAGGTATCGTATCGGGGCAAACTCGAGTATCATATCGTGCCCTTTTTGGTATTGTATCGTCCAAAAAGTGGTATCGTATCGTTTGGGTTTCCTGTATCGTATCGCCTGACTTTTCAGTATCGTATCGGCGGAGTGTGTGGTATCGTGTCTAGATTTGGTATCATATCGTCTGGAGTTGTATCGCGAGAATCCCAGGTATCGTATCGTCTACTCTAGTGATATCGTATCATCAGGGAAGCCGGTATCGTATCGTGCCCAAGTGCAGTATCGTATCGTCTGTAGCTACAAGTATCATATCGCCTAGGTTTCAGGTATCGTATCGTGGCCAGGGTGGTATCGTCTAGAGCCTTTGAAGCATTTGTAAGGCAAACTTGAGGCATTTGAGGAGCCACTTAAGGAGAGTTTTAGAGACCTAAAGGGCCTTAGGAGGGTGAATGAACTTGAGGTCAGGGAGAGTGCTAAATAGCCGAAGAAGTGTCATATCTTTTGTAGGGAGTGCCGCTCAGGTCAGTCACCACTTTGTCTATTTAGACCTCTAGTGACTCAGAGGAGGAGATGCCCATGGCTTCTGAAGACTTGCAGGGTCCAGCTCCAAGTAGAAACTTCATGACCGTTGTAGAGGAAGAGTACCGTACCTCCGTACAATATGTTTCTACTAATGCCCAGGAGATCCCTATCTACCTGGATGGCTTAAACCGATCTGTGGCTAGAATGGTAACTTCCATGGATGCCACAATTGTGCCCAGACCTGCTGTTAAGTACGAAGGAGGAGCATACATGGACAAGATAGGTCACATATACATAGTAACTGAATTTCCCAAGTTGATCAATGAAAGGGGAGAATTAGTAGGACAAGAGAACTCAAATAGACCAGACCCTGAGGAATTAGTGACAACCCCTAGAGGCAGGTCCCAGGTAACATGAGTCTTGAGAGGAGACTTGATACCTCAAGATGACTACCTGTTGGAAGTCTATATGATCCATGGATCAGACTTATTACTTCAAACAGACTCACCGGCTCCAAGAAGAGAAGAAAGCCCGATGACATTTTATGAGCTGAAGGATCCAGAAGACGAAACTAGAATCACATACCTAGACAAAAATCAGAGAAGATATTGGTTGGTTGGTGCCTTAGACAAAGCTCGACTGAAATACATGGGGTTGCCTGTATTCCCTCAAAGAGAACAGGCGACCACTTCTCATAACCCCTTTGGAACTCAACAAGAGGCAGAGCACACCATGTCAGGACAAACTAGCCAACGGAGTGTTCCAAACTGTACACATGTACAATTTGCAACTCCAAGAGCGCAAACACACAATCAGACCCACTCAGGAGTAGGTAATCAGTACCCGGCACCAGTAAGACCACGACCACCAGTAGGAGGGCAGCCTGGAATACCCCCAGTTAGACCAGCAGTTCCTGCCTTTCCCGTAATACCTAGACTGCCAGAACCAATGAGAAGATTGAGACCTATCCAAGTGGCCAAATGCATAAGAAATCATTATGACGGATTGGGAGAACCCTACGATCGCATTGTTGAATTTAAACAAGTTCTAAGGGCAGAACAAGTAGACGACTTCTTTGTGCAATACGAGTCTTTTGGACTCACCCTCACAGGAACAGCTCTGACTTGGTTCCAACCATTAGATCCTAATCAATTTGGAAACATGGAGCAATTTTTCCAAGAACTCATTGGGGAATTTACCAAGAGAGGGATTAAACACAATTCCGCGTCTTTAATCCATAGTTTTAAATAGAACCCTAATGAAACAGTGAAAACAGCTGCCCGGAGATGAGCTGCCCACTCAACAAAAAACGATTTCATTATTTTTGGATGGACTCACGAATGGAACCCTAAGAACTTTAGTTTACATGAAGAGATTACAAACCCTGAGTGAATGTCTTCAAGAATGCATTGACCTAGAAGACAATCTAGCGGAGGATCTTAAGAGCACCCCCAGTCCCACTAAATCAGAAGACTCTCGGAGTTCCATTACATCCAACTCCAGTAATGTGGAAGAATTAGCAGAACTATTAGCAAAGAAACTAGGAGTCCAACGGCAGAGAACTTACCAGCACCCAGCCTTAAGAATGCCCATGTTACGGAGATGTAGTCTATGTGGAGGAGATCACCCCACACACATGTGTGCACAAGGAGGAGCTGGTGCGCATCTGACATATCCTTACAACAGACAGCTCCAACAAGGGACTGCCTTGTGCTGCCTCTATATCCACCTAGAGAGCAAGGCAGAGAGATGACTAGGTACAATCCCTATCCAACACCAGTAGGAGCACCAAGGCCATATGAGCAAGTACCATATCCACCACCTCAACCAGTGTTAGGGCCACAACTGTCACAACCTCAACAAGTGGTACCTGTGAAGTATGCTCAGCCAGAAGAAAATTTGGAAAGAGCCATAGTGCCAGCTTCAACGATGACCAGTGTAGAATCAGCAAACCCTGGATATGAGCTAACCCCAGGAGATTATTATCCCTATGAAGCCAACATGTTAGAGTATGACTCAGTATATGATTCGGCTTACTATGGATATGATGGTTATGATCAGGCTTATGGAACGGAGGTAGCAACTTTGATGTATACTGCGCCTAAAGCACAAACACCCATGAGACCACCCATTAGACCACCTGTGCCGAGGAGGAGACCATTTTATTAGAGAATGTCCTCGGCCTTACTATCCACCACCCCCTAGGACTTGGGAAGGATATTGCAATGATTGCAAAAAGGAAGATCTTTTCAGGGACTGCCCTAAGAATCCAACCAAAGTCCAAGACATTGCACCAATTAATGTAATTGAAGTAATAGAAGCATCTGGAAGTGACAAGGAATACACTGTGCCTTTAAAAGCACAAGAGCTCAAACGAAAGAACAAAAAGGAAAGCAACCAAAACAGGAACGAGAGAGCAATAGAACGGTAAGTCCCAAAGTTCAAAGAGTTGAAGATTCTGAGGACCCATGTGAGAATACCCAGAATACGAAAACACGAAAATGGAAAGACAGAAGAGAAAAGCTCAAAGATAAATGGATGAAACACAAGAGTCAAGAAAATAGGAAACAATCTAAAAACAAACAAGAGCATAACAAACAGAGGACTCGGGAAAAGGTTCCCATTCCACCGCTTATCCAAGAAGCAGAGAAACCAAGATCCATTTTAGCTGACCAAAAACCCGACGACCTAGACATGTGGCTAAAAGCTTACCAAGCTAGAATTAAGATGGGACCGAATGTAGAGCAACACGAAAAGCTTTACCCACAAGGAGAATTAGAAAAAGAGAGGCTTGCAATATGTCGAAAGCTTATAGAGGTAGCACAAGCAACCCTAGAAAAGACTATCCAAGCCCCTCCGGAAACGAGGATAGTAGAGGATCAATACAAAGAGTATGTCGAAACCAAGGATAAAGAACCTAGGAAGAAGGATGACAAGCATGAGTGAACTAAAACCCGGGATGAACCGTTGTCAACCATACCTGACCTAGAGGTTGAATGGCCAAAGGAATTATGAAATAGAATCCGAGAAGAACAATGGAAGAAGAATGGAGTGACTAAACCTCCCTTTGAGGAAATAGATGTAGAGGTTTATCAACCAAATCCCAATCTAGAAGAGGTATATGAGGAAGTGTCAAGACTCGACCCAAATAGAGAAGAAACCCAGAGCATTTCAACCTTGCCTAATTACATGGGAGAATACGAAAAGAAATCTATGATAATCCGAGCACCCATGATACATGGAAAGGGAAAAGAAAACTCAGAAAAGAGTTCACACAATCTAACGGAACTAAAGAAGACAAAAGTACAATGCAAACTGACCATGGAAGAATTACTTCAAATTAAGCTGCATTTATGGAAGCAATTAGCGAACCAAATGGAATTAGGACAAGAGAAGGAAGAAAAAGAAGCCAAAGGAAAAGGAAACTCATCTAAAATACAAATTCCAGTTGATAAGGTGGGAGAATTTAGTGAAGGAGACAAAGGTAATACGTGTCTACCTGTCACTTACAATGGGTACATGACCAAGGCTATACTAGACACGGGAGCCGGGGTAGGAATCACCACCAAGGAGATTTGGGAGAAATGGGGAAAGCCTACCTTACGACCCACACGCATGAAGCTCCAATTAGCGGACGGTCATGTGGAGAAACCCTTAGGAATACTAGAAAGAATCAAATTGACCACCTATGGAGTTGAATTTGAACACACACTAGCCATTTGTAAGTTTCAAAAGGCTAATAATTACGAAATGATATTAGGATGACCCTTCATGAGACAAATGCGGGTAGTACAAGACTAGGGAAGAGATTCGTTATACCTACAACATCAAGGAAATACAACCAAGATAAACTTGCATACATTTGCATATCGAGATGTTCCCCCACTACAATGGAATCCCATACACAAGGAGGAAGATGACCTATCCATTCATAGTGCTGGGTCAAGCGATCAATCATGGATGCACGAGGATGCCCAGTTATGGATGTGCAAGGAAGCCAAGAAAGAGGACACCTCTGTATGGGCTATTAACTCAATTCACTTGGACAGAGGAATGTGAGAAGGCATTCAATGAGTTAAAGAAGAGGTTGAGCACAGCCCCAATTCTGAAAACACCAAATTGGAACAAACCTTTTCATATTCATGTTGATGCTTCTAATTACGCAATAGGATGTATATTAGCCCAACCAGCCGATGAAGGAAAATTAGATCATCCAATTGCCTATGCGAGCAGACAACTAAATCAAGCTGAAAGGAATTATACCATTACCAAGTGAGAAGGATTAGGAATAGTCTATGCAGTTTAAAAAATTAGACACTATCTCTTAATCAACAAATTCAAGTTCTTCATAGACCATCAGGCTTTAATGTACCTAGTCAATAGGCCCTGTAACATGGGAAGATTAGTAAGATGGTTCCTACTATTAATGGAGTTTGACTTTGAAGTGATAGTAAAAAAAGGAAATACCCATGTAAGAGTGGATCACCTTTCAAGGTTAACACACGGAGAACCACCAAGTGGAGTACCCGATGATCTGCCAGACACTTATTTGTTTAATCTGGAAGTTTTTCCAAAATGGGCAGAGAAACTAACTCCTATACTCTCTCATGATCCACAACACTCAATTAATAAGGAGAGTAAAAAGGAAATCTTATTATCAAGGAACTTGCATATTATTGTGGGTAGCGTGTACTATAAGGAACCCAATGGAGTATTGCTATTATGTGTTGAGGAGGACGAACAAATGAAGTTGATTGAACAAGCACATGTGAACAAATGGAGGACACACTAGGGAACTCATGGAGCCATTAGGGAATTAAAACGATTAGGAGTATACTGGCCTGACATGCCTAAGGATGCCCATGATCACGTAAGTAACTGTGCACAATGCCAAGAGACAATCCCAGAGGATCATACATCCATACCTTTCTCAACGATAGCACCCAATTGGAGTAAAACATTGGTAAAATTCCTAAAGACAAGAAAACAAGAGGAAGGAGTTAGCTTGGCAAGGAAACGATCCCTAGAAGAGTTGAGCAAGGATTACGTTCTCATATGAAGAAACTTGTTTAGAAGAGGAAAAGACAACCAATTACGATTATGTGTTCATGACGGAGAGTATTTACCCATATTAGAGATGGCACACGCAGGTGCAGCAGGAGGTCATTTTTCCGCTGACAGAAGTGTAAAAATTATCCTCTTCACGGGCTTGTGGTGGCCAACGTTACATATGGATGCTGAAACATATGTATGAAGCTGCGAGACATGCCAAAGGGCTAAATACCCAATTCAGAGAGATGACATGCCATTGAGACCTATGGTTTGTGCGAGAGCATTCTCTAAATGGGGTATTGACTTCATAGGACCCATTAACCCATCGGCCAAAGGATCACATGCCGAATATATCATAGTGGCCACAGATTACTTGACAAAATGGGTAGAGGTGAAGGCTACTAGAAAGAACGATGCTCAAGCCACTGCTAAGTTCCTTTTTGAGCATATATTCACTCGTTTTGGATTACCAATTGAGATTGTGAGTGACCGAGGAATGCACTTCCTTAATGAAGTAATAGAGTCTCTAATGAATGAGTTTTTAGTGATCCATAAAAAATCAGTCCCATACCATCCACAAGCAAATGGTCAAGCGGAAAGTTCCAATAAGGTATTATGCATGGTATTGACAAAGATTGTCAACAATGGGAGGTCGGACTGGGATAAGCAATTGCATCATGCAATTTGGGCTTTCCGAGTTGCATACAAGACTGCCATTGGAACTACTCCCTTCAATTTGGTGTACGGGCAAAATGCGATTTTGCCAATTGATTTTTTAATGCCCACTTTGAGAGTAGCACAACAGTATGAATGGACCGGACATGAATTATCCCAACAACTAGAACAAATCGAGAAGTTGCATGAAACTAGGTACAAGTGGTAGCAGGAATATATGCAGCCAAGAGAAGACAAAAGGCATATTATGATGCACATGTCAAAGACAAAGGACTTAAGGAAGGAGACTTAGTCCTGGTTTACACCTTAAAGCAACATGCCAAGAAGTTACAAAAATGTGGATATGGACCTCTGATCATCAATAGGATCTCTACTAGTGGAGCAGTCAATCTAGCCACTTTAGATGGAGACATTCTTCCTAACTACATAAGTGGATGCAGAGTGAAATGGTTCATGGAGCCATTGACGGATCAAATGTTAGCATGTTCAGTAAGTGCTCAAAATAGGAAGAAAGAGGAGGAACGGATTAGAGAGGAGGCTCGACAAGAAGCGCTAGAACGCATCAAGAAAAGGAAAGAATGGATTAGGCAAAGGGATGAACGATATCTCCAAGGAGAAGAGCCTATCCCTATGGCTAATTACCAAGTCCATAAATCTGACACGACAAATTCCTACATGTCACAACCTTATTTAAACCTAGGAATTGGCAAGACAGAGTACAAATTGATAAATGCCTTAATAGAATCAGGAGCAGGACTTAGTTGCATACGTAATACGGTCATAAAAGATCTTCAAATGATTATGAGTCCCACAAAAGCCCAAATGATAGGAATTGGAGGTCAAATCTTAGAATGCATGGGAGTAACTAACGTATCCCTCCACCTAGGAAATTCTTCCATGGAACAACGAGTCTTAGTGTGCAGAGATGAAGATTTAATAGAAGAGTTGATCCTAGGACACGATTGGATCATTGAGAATGAAGTCAGCATCAACCTAGCTCAGGGCTATATTTCAGCCAAGATAGGGCACAAGGAAATTTTTAGTCTATTAGGAGAGAAGCCTTTACCACAACCAAAAACCATCGCGAGTGCAGAAGAACGCAAAGAAGAGCTAGTGGACCATGATTCCAGCCCCAATATTTCATAAACCAGTCTAGAAGAAGCAGGAAGCTCAAACCCTAAGGTGTCCAAGGAAGAGGTGATATCACCCTATTCGGTTGATGAACGGCCAGACAATAAAGAAGCCAACTCTTATGAAGTCTCTCATACGACAGAAGGATTACCAATGTGGAAGACAACATTCAGATACTCGCATCAAGGGGAGAACAAATTCAAATGGGTACGCAAAGATCGAGTACAGAAATCGGAGACATCATCACCAACTCATAAGGAGAAAAAGGGGAATAACAAATCAGCATCATAGACATCGGAAACAAAAATACTCTTGCAAGTATGGCTCCCTAAGTCTTTGATTGAAGCTCAGAAAGCACAGTAGCAGATATGGATTCCCAAGAAGGTTAAACAAGCAGCCAAGCAAGAGACACGCAATCAGGAGGATACATTACAGCAAAACATTTGAATGACAAAGCAAAAATAGACTCATCCTAGACACATGAAGAGCAGAACCTCTAGTACTAGGACACTAGAGGAAACCAAGAGAACACATGAAGCCCGAGGAATCAAAGAAAGGCAACGACCTATCAAAGCGACAACAAAAGGGATTTGGAAACCCAAGCAACTGCAAGGAGTGGACCATCGAAACAACGGAGATTCCAATTGCACTCATAAAGCATCAGATGCACCTAAAGTATGCATAATAGAGCCACATTACAAGGCCAAGCATTCGGCACATGATGTACATGATGAAATTAGTGGTGCATATTCTCCAATGGGGATTAGATCATAGCTTCAACTCCCTTAGGAATGGACGTACTATGTACATAAATAAATGCTTCAGCTATACTAATGCTTGTTTTCTTTCAGGAAAAGAAATAAAAAGATGTGGTAAGAGATCTCACTTCTAGAACCACGGGAAACGGAGTGACGGAATGACAATGTATCACTGCAATGCACTACACAGTTGCTATGTTGTCCATTGAAGCTAATGCACTTTTCCTTATAAGTGCAGATGGCTTCTGAAGATTCTGAAGCAAAAGTTCAAGAGGAAGTATTGGAATTTCCTCTCCAGAGTATCACCAAGGCAAAGAGACACTAGTTTAGAGAAGATCAACCGGCTGGGAAGTATCACTTCCTGGCAACTATAAAAATCATGGATACAGATCATCAATTTCCGATCATGTCCCAAGACTTCAGAGTTTTGCATGAACTCCCATCGACAATTGCCATCATGAAGAAAGCGGGCATTCATAAATATTTTGAATTGTCAATCTATAACCCGACTTTCAAAGGTGCACACAGGTCATGAACACATTACAGCCAGCACTGCATGATCCATTGGTGTCTGAGGCTAGAGTGATGGATAAAGTAGGTGAATGGGTAGTCATCCAGTTTACACATGACTTGATTAAGGAAGCTTTTGGATGGGAAAAAGATGGAACCACGGTAGTGAAAGAAGAGAGTCGAGGGGCAAAAACCAGAACGTTCACCGACATTAATAGAATCGACATAGAAGAAGAAGTCAGACTTATCCACCAGCACTTCTGCTTCCCAAATATGCATCGATACACGGCCTTGCAAAAGATAATTGTTCAATTGCTCTCACATGCAATCAAACAGATTGGAAATCAAATTAATCTGACTCCAAAAAAAAAAAGAGCGCACATACTTCCAAAGACAAGGATGGAAGATCATAGATCAATTACAGAAGAAGATTTAACTAAGGCACTGGAAGATACTATACAGAAGGGCAAGTCAATCTATCAGTGCAAGGGCACCATTATCAGCAGGCCCAATAGGAGATAGAGGCCAAAAAGAAGCTCACAAAAGTACACCGCTACAGAGAATTAGGGTTGGATAACTCACGCTCGTCTTCGGATGAACAAGAAGAACCCGATACTTCATTGTTGAATGTGGATATTCAAAGCAAATAAAAGGATGATGGACAATGGGAAGAGTTGAATGCAGTCAACTATGAGGAAGCAGACGAAGGAACAAAGGTAAATGACAACTCCGTCCACCCCACTCAAGACACGACAAGAAAGGTAGCAAACCCAGAAGGGACACATGTCCTCAAAATCAAGGAGACTTCCACAATTCTTATCAAGGAGGCAACACCTACGCGCGAGGTGTCAATAAAGATACCAAAGAAAGAGCCTCAAGAAGCGACAATAGAAGAAGCAGAACCCTTCACACCAATAAGGGTCGTGGCAAAACCCTCCCCCATGGACGTCACATTTCAAGGGAGTGCCACAAAAGTTATTGATTTGGATAAAGAAGAAAAAGAACCAAAAATACAATTACAAATTAGACAACCCCAGAATGAAACCATCCATGTAGAGCAAGGAAAAGATGTGCAAACCGGAGAAGCTCCAAGCATACCACGAACATGGTTAAACATTGACATCGCTCAACTCAAGCCCCTAGTACAAGATATGATCAGAACCGCAATGGACACACAACAATTAATGCTGGAGGCGGATGAAGACTACGATCAAGCGATGCAAGACAAGCATGAGCTTCAAGAAAGGGGTAAGAATCTTTCGGCAGAATTAAAATTAGCAAAAGAACAAGTACTACATAAAGAAAAGGAAGTCCAAGAAGCCAAAAAGCAGTGCAACCATTTAGAGACAGAAAATGCAAAATTAAAAGAAAAACTCCAAGAATTAAGGAAGAAATATGAAGCTAGTGAGGCTGAGAAGGCACGAATGCATGCCCGAAGTAAAATACTGGAATCACAAATAAAGGTATACATGGAAGAGGCCAAAAACCTCAGGAACCGAAATAAGGAGCTCATGATAGCTCTTCTAAGTGATCAGCCCGTAGAAGTTCAGGGAAGACCAGAAAAGGATATCAAAGAATTGGAAGAAAAGATAGCTAAGTATGAAGATCAGATCAAGCAGGAGCAGACCACCATTGTCGGGTGGGAAAAGAGGTACATGGAAGACACCGCAGCTCTACGAACAAAACGGAAAAAGGCTGAGAATAGATATCTACTTAATTGTAAAGAAGACACAAATCAACTCGCGATAGTGGCAGAGGAAATCCAAAAGAATAAGGAAACAATTTTGCAGGCAGAGGAAGAAATTAAGCAAAAGAAGGAAACGATAAAGCAACTACAGGATCAACTAGCACACAAGGAAATTGAGGGGACACCAATAGTTCCGAAATCCGCAGAGGCTACTGAGGAGACTGAGGTACGTCCTCTCTCTCCCCCCTTATATCATTCACCACTAAGGGAGGAACAGGAGGTCCAAATTGAACATAATACTCGGGACATTGCAGAATTGAGTCGATCGGAAAGGGCACTACTAGTGTCCCAGCTTACCGCTGAATTTGAAGATCAAATAATCCAAGTCATGAAGGAAGCTAAAATCAAGAGCAAAAACTTGGATCAAATTTTGAAGCCCTTCAATGTACCATATGGTCTCCTAAAAGAACAAACGTGGCAATATATAAGGACAATGATGAATAAAGAGCCTGACAACAACCTCCAGTTTGACAAGAATACTTTCAATTATACTCAAGAGGAGTTTGAGAAGGCTGATCCCATATGGAGGCGCAAAGTTTTGGAAAAGAATCCAACATTGCAGGTACAAAGGGAAGCATCACCTTACGTGCTTCAAGTAAACCCATCTTTTTGTCTAGTACCCCGCAGACGCTCCTGGACGCAGTTTTGGGAAGGACAGCGATAGGGAAGCATCAATAATCAATGGCTGAATTACCCATTGTTACCTAGTCCGCCACATAACTACCTACCAATGGAAGAATATATGGTAAAAACAATGGAATTTTGGATTGCAAGATATGCGACTGTCCCAGACTTAGCAACTAAAATGACAAATAAGATTTTTAGCATGCTATTAACTGTAATTCAAGTCTTCCAACATGCAAAATACACTTTTTTGAATTTCATCGATATTACCCAAGGCTCTGAAGCGCTAGTTTTTTATCTCTCTACTATTCTGAGCCGCTTAACCCTGATGGCGTATTATTCAAGACTTATGTTTTTGCCGTCAACATACATGCAGACTTTCGAAGAAGCATTTTTCACCGGCTTCTTTGAAATAGATTCGGAATTTTTTGTCAAAATGACTTCGAACCTGAATGCACATTTGGTAGCTTATGAAATCAGTTTTTTTGTGGATCACCGACAAGCGCTAGACGATGGAGTAAAGTCACGATAGTGGAAAGAATTTATGCTATGTCACGCTAATTTGCCGAATCAAAGAGAGCAAGCAGCCATACAAACCTATTCACATCGCCATAAAAAGCCGGTCGGGGACGACAGAGTTCAGGAGGAGGGACGTGTGGAAGGGCAATCAAGCAAGAAGAAAAGAAGAAGAAGATCAAAGTCAAAGACTGCTCAATAAAGAATGAAGCTCATAAAGCAAAATGACCACCCTCTGCCCAAAGCCCCACAGGGGCACGCATCAGGCAACAACGGGAAACACCCAGGTCTTGAGGAATGGAATTAAAGAACAATCAGAACCAGGACATTTCATAGAAAGGACGGACCAGGGCCAAGAACTATAGATGAAGAAGTGCAAGACAATATTTGGCAGGTAATAATCCTTCCACTGATAGCGTGCGTTGTCAACAAAGTAAACAAGCTCAAAGCAATACAACAGGGCAGATGTGTGAAGACAAAGAAAAATCAGAAGACCAAAAGTTAGAAAGAGGTAGAGGCTGAAAAGTTGAAGAGGGTGACTAAGAACAGCACATTCTTAGTCACTGATGGCGTGCGTGGCAGCCCAACTGAATACAGCAACCCAAATATATGATATAAGGAATACCAAGGGACAAACAGAAGCAAAGGACATACTTCGGACAAAATAATGAATTCTATGACAGTCCTTACCGCTTCTTCGACCACCGGGTGTGTGTATTCAGAAAGCCTAGACAGACAGCAAACAAGAAGCAAGAGCCTGTCAAGGGACAATAGAGACAAAGAGGGGGAGAGTGTTGCAGAGCAAAGAAGCACAAGAGAAGAGCCCCAAAATTTTCAAATTAGTGGGCATGATTTTTCTTCTTCAAAATCTTAGAGAATTCCCTCAAGCCATGTAAATGCACTAGAGAAGTCCTCTAGTTGCATAATCCCGACTTGTTGTAAAATATCCCTTGTAGATTAGTAGGTTTTTCACTTTTTTGTAATAGTGTCGGTCTCTTGTGAGAAAGGACCAAATTTAGGGCACATGTATATAAGTCACTTGGTGACTCTTTGTAGAGACTTTTTGCCATTGTGAAGAAGGAGAGCTCTTGAATCTCGAATTTGCCTCTTTCTTGCAGATTTCCATCTTCTCTTTGATCTTCTATGTGTGTGTAATGATTGGAATGTGTGTGTAAGATTGTTGTCTACCCCTCCCCACTGTTTTTGAGCTATTGTAGTGTGTGTGTGTGTGAGCTTGTAGGAGTTGTGGCATGAGTGTGGGTGCTTCCTGCCATTCACTATTTTTGTCATAACTTGAAGCACGGTTGGTTCAGAATCGAGTGAAACCACTTCCAATATATGTGTCTTGTCAAGAGCTTCGAAACGAGTACTCTATGGACTATATTCGGAGTTTTGGAGTTGGGAGAAATCCTTGATTTACTGAAAACTGTTGTAAGTGGTATCGTGGCAGACACTTTCAGTCTTTTAGTGATTTAGGGAGGTGAATTAGTCTTTTCTCATACATGTAAGCTGAACCACTTCATTTTCCATCGTGTGTGCACATGTCCTCATACACTTGGTTAGGTCGTTTGATCGGATTGACAAGTAAGCGTGTGTCAATTTCCCACTATACGCACTTGTGTTGCAAATGAGGTTTATTCTCTTTGACACAAGTCCTTAAGTCTTCTTGGCTTAGGTACACAATGTTGATAGGGGTGATCTTTGACCCATTGTTTGCATTCTTAAGACAATCCCATAAAAGGTGCTCTTTCCCACAAACTGGACAAAAACCTTGAATTGTAACTGATTGGGGTTGCATAGGTGCAGGTATAAAGCAATCACGAATGAAGTGATCTCCTTGGCATCTGTAGCATGGTCTTCTAGGTGTTGGGGGTCTTATCTATCTTGGTTGGGGGCTAGAGTTAGGATTGGCATACATGACATTAGCGTATTATGGCTCCCAACTAGGCTCGCTAGGATTTTAATAAGGGTAAATCTCATTATGCTCCAATGACTCCATATAATAGGTTGGAGGGCTATCCATGTGAGTCGAGTCAAAACTATGATTATTTGAGTCACTTTCTGAAATCAATGGTGATGCTAGCACTAAGGCTCTATTCAAATTTTTTTCAATATCTGCATATTTCACTGAGATCACATTGGCTCGAGGTGGAGGTTGTTGAACTAAAACTCATTGAGGCCTTTGTTGAGCTTGATAGGGTGGCTGGTAGGATTGTTGGTGCCTAGCATACTACTGTGGTGGAACTGATTCTACTATCTCCCCTGTTGTGGATATGGCTATGGATAATTTTGCCTAACCAATTGCTTATTATATGGGCAATCTTTTGCGGTGTGGTTAGTATACCACCTTTCTATGGTGCAACATTGGCTATTAGGGTTCACTTGGGGTTGAGCCATGATTGGGCACATATTAATTGTAGAGGAGGTATTGGGGTATCTACTTTTAACAAGAACATGCAGCAAGTACTCCAGTACTTCAACTACTCAAGGGAGGTTCTCCTTAGGGAAATATACCCTTTAACACTTCTGTGAGCAGGCAGATATCAATGATTGCACAGAGTTGTGAATAATCAAGAAAGTATTAATGGAAAAATGACAATAATGGAAGACCATCCACTCCTTAGTTCGAATCAGATGATTACAACATAGGCAAGGAGATGCTCAAAAGTTCATTCTCTAGGCTAACATGCCACTCCAGAACTAAACAACATCAATACAAAGGATTCTTCCAATCCGTACAATGGACACAACTAGATGCAGACTAGCACTGATCAATACAAAGTATGAAGACTTGCTCTAAGGGAAAGAGCACGAATATACCACTGACTCACACGGAATGACAAAATCAAGCCACTCTCTTCATACTATAGTGCTATTAGCCCTCCACTAGGAAGCCCACGCTCTGTATCCACACCACAGAGTGACTTCCTACAGTAGGCTTGAAGCCACAAAGTGAAAAGAGAGGACCTCTGTACGTACGTATGTAAATGTGTGTATCTGAATGTATATGTCCCAAATGAACACAAATCCCCTGCTTTTATAGGCTCCAATAGGCCAAGAGGGCCTTGCCGATTCCTCACGTCCACTGATCATGCGCTGGTTGATTACCCAAGATTGGAGGGGTAGATCAAATATTCGACTTTATTTGAATTGGATCCTCAAAAATAGGCAGTCGTCATGAATGGTTGGCGGCAATAGTCATTTTTCCACTTTCACTTTTACCACTTACACCTTTACTTGTCACATTTGAATGCAAGCTGAGAACCTCATTTTGTGCCGCTCGTGATGTTTGAATGACCCTGAGAAGCACATCCTTCACCTAATTTTTGTAGTAGCTTTTGATCCTTCATATTAAGTGGGCGGTGTGGGAGGTGAGTTGTGTGGAGTTGAGAGAGATTATGGGTTTGTGGAGGGTTGTGGAGGGGTGTGGAGTTGTGTGGAGTTGTGTGGGGTTTGTGGGGTTTGTGGGGTTTGTGGGTTGGGTGGGAATAGGGGGTGAGTTATGGGAGTTGTGGGGGTTTTGGGGTGTGATAAAAAATTGATACAAGATTTTAAAGTTATTATTGTGCCATTGGAAAGTATTCTTCGAGAGCTTTCTAACGATATATAACACTATAGGGTTTGGTTAATAAATGATCCTCCAAATATCCATCCAAAACTACATGAGAGCCTTATGTGAGGTCGTGGGAAATTGTGGGATTTGTGGGGTGGTGTGGAGTGGTGGAGGGCTTGTGGGGTGGCGGTGGTGTGGAGTGGTGGAGGGCTATGGGGTGGTGGTGTGGAGTGGTGGAGGGTTGTGGGTTGGTGGTGGTGTGGAGTGGTGGAGGGCTGTGGGGTGGTGTGGAATGGTGGAGGGTTGTTGGAGCTGGAGGGGGTCGAGGTGATGGTGGGGGCCGCGGGGGTGGTGGGGAAAAAGAAGGGAACGGTGGGGTTGGAGGGGGTCGAGGTGATGGTGGGGCCGTGGGGGTGGTGGGGAAAAAAGGAGGGGACGGTGGGGTTGAAGGGGGTCGGGGTGATGGTGGGGGCCGCAGGGGTGGTGGGGGAAAAGAGGAGGGTTGGTGGAGTTGGAGGGGGTCGAGGTGATGGTGGGGGCCGTGAGGGTGGTGGGGGAAAAGAGGAGGGGACAGTGGGGTTGGAGGGGGTCGGGGTGAGGGTGGGGCCGCAGGGGTGGTGGGGGAAAAGAGGAGGGCTGGTGGAGTTGGAGGGGGTCGAGGTGATGGTGGGGGCTGCGGGGGTGGTGGGGGAAAAGAGGAGGGGACGGTGGGGTTGGAGGGGGTCGGGGAAGAGAGAGAGAGAGGGAAATGCCGTGATACAGACCCCCACATCAAGTCTTTGCACCGTCTCGGTGCAATTCCCAAAGCTGAAAACAAGATAGTTAAGGAAGTTCTTCCTCCTTGATTTAACTCAGATAATCCTTCACCCTGGAGATATATAAATAAAAGATAAAAAATAAAAAATATTTTTTTTTATTTTTTATTTTTACTTTTCTTAACTCTTTATATATATATATATATATATATATATATATATATATAATAAACTGCAATCATTGAATGAAATAGGGTAGGTACGGTGAATGAAATGCTTCCAATTTACCTTAATTCAGGTACTTCTTCACCCTAGAAATATTGACTAGGGGTATCCCCTTACCTTGCAAATCCTCCAGATGTACTGCTCCATGAGGTAATACCTTTACCATCGTGTAAGGTCATATCCATTTGGGTGCCAGTTTGGTTGGAATTGCTGGGACCTGATGCACTAAAACCATGGATCCTTCCTGAACTTCATTAGACCTCAGATACCTGTCATGCAGTCTCTTGCACTCTTCTTGTGTTACCTGAAGTTTTTGCATTGCTCCTTCTCTGTATTCTTCTAATGCCACCAATCTCTCAATGGGAGGTTCAATTCCAATGGTTTTGGTTCCCATTTCCTTTTTGATAATGAATTCAAATGGAGCCAATGCCTCTTTTCCATATACTAAGCGAAATGGAGTCTCACCAGTGGTTCCCCTTCTTGTAGTTCTGAAAGCCCAAATTGCACTGATCAATGCTTGTGGCCAAAAGCTTTGATGATCAAAAGATAATTTGCACAGCAATCCGATCAAAATCTTATTGGAGCTCTCTGCTTGCCCATTTGCCCTTGGATAGTAGGCACAAGATTTTTTATGGAAGACCTTGTACCTATCAAATATAAATTGGAGCAGCTGATTTACAAAATGCGTTCCCCTATCACTAGTGATTTCCAGTGGGCAACCAAATCTTGAGAAAATACGTTTATACAAGAACTTAGCTACTGTTAACGCCGTGCAGTCCACAGTAACTTTAGCCTTTATCCATTTAGTTGCATAACATGTGGCCATCAAAATATACTTCTTACCTCCAAGTTGGCCAGTTGGACTAATTGGTCCTATGAAATCAAGACCCCAGCGTTCAAATGGGAGCCATCCTGTAGATATGCCTAATGGTTGGAAATTCAATCTAGTTGGCGTAGGAGCACACCTCTGGCAGATGTGGCATTCTTTAGCAAACTTGATCGCATCCTTGTAAATATGAGGCCACCATAGACCGTTGTGGATGATTTTCTGAGCCAATTCTTCCCCCTTTAGATGCCCTTCACTGTGTGCTGCCTAAAGCAAAGGGGTTACCTCCTCTGGATAAACGCACTTTCTCAAGATACGCTTTGGTTTTAAGGAGTAATCTTCTCTTTTCTATGGGTTTCAAATGCTCTGGGAGTTTTCCAGTAGTAAGAAAATTGAGAATTCCATCATACCAATCAGTCTGAATTGCTACTAGAAAGAGATTACTATCCACTAGTTCATCATTAATACATGTTGCCTTCTCGCTCATTGCAGTCCTGGACACTTGATCTGCCATGAAGTGCTCTCTTCCTGGCTTAATATGAATATTGAAGTTGAATTCTTGAAAGAGGAGTAACCATCTCCAAATCCTTCCAGCTACTCTAGGCTTGTTTATCAAGTACTTCAAGGGCTGATGGTCGGATATGACTATAAAATGTACACCGAGAAGGTAATACCGAAACTTCTGAAGAGCAAATACAATGGCCAAGCCTTCCCTTTCGGTCATACTATAGTTCCTTTCTGCTTGGGTGAGTAGTCTGTTGGCATAGGAGATAGGTCTATCAACCTTGTGTGATGATGGTTGAGCTAGAACTGCACCAACAGCATGAAGACTAGCATCTGTATGCACATGAAACTCTAATGACCAGTTAGGAACACTTAAAAGTGGAGCAGTACATAACCTCAATTTTAGTTCACAAAATGCCTTCTCAGCTTCAACACTCCATGAGAAAGGGACCTTTTTACTGGTAAGCCTTGACAAGGGCTTAGCTATTTCTGAGTACATTTGTATGAACCTTCTATGGTATCCTGCATGACCCAAAAAACTTTGCACTTCCTTTGGGCTTTGAGGAATAGGCATGGAAAGGATAGCAATCACCTTCACAGGATCCACCGTTATCCCTTCAGCAGATACTATGTGACCGAGAAGGGTGCCCTTAGTGACCAAAAAGTGACATTTAGCAGGGTTTAACTTCAAACCTGTTCTGAGACATTGCTCAAAGATTTCCTTTAGATTTTCCATATGATCATGGAAGTCTTGAACTGCTGCTCTTCTATCTGTGCCTGAAAACACTGAAAAGTCATCCATGAAAATGTGTAGAAAGGTTGTCAACCATTTGCCCAATATTAGATACATTGTTCTATTAAATGAAGCTGGTGCATTCTTCAAACCAAAAGCCATGCGAGTATAGACATAAGTGCCCCATGGAGTAACAAAGGCTGTTTTGTCCCTATCATCAGGATGGATCACTATCTGATTGTAGCCACTAAAACCATCCAAGAAGCTATACAAAGTGTGACCGGCTACTTCCTCAAGTACTTGTTCTGAAAAGGGCTGAGGAAATCCATCTTGAACAGTCACTTTATTTAAGGCACAAAAATCAATGCAAACTCTTATTTTTCCACTATTTTTCTTGGGTACAATAACCATAGAAGAAAGCCACCTGGAATGTTCTACTAGAAAAATTATACCTGCTTCTTCTAGTTTTGTAACTTCCAACTTTACCGCCTCTGCATATTTTGGATTGAGTCGATACGGCCTACTTCTTGCAGGCGCGGCTCCCTCAACTAAGGGTATTCTGTGTAATCCAAGCTCCTTTGGTATCCCTGTTAGATCTTTGTAGGACCATGCCAAGACATTTTTGTAGGCAAAAAGTAAAGAAGTTACCTTCTACAGTAAAGGAGGATAATGCCATAGCCAAGAGGCCAAGTGGACTACTTGAGGGTTCTCTTCATCCCCTAGATTTATTTCTTGAACTAGTGTTTCAGGACTAGTCTTGTTTGAGAAATCATCTCCACTGTACGCAAGAGTGGACTTTAACTTATATTCTACAATATGTTCTCTGGTCCATCCTTGAGGTATATCCGAAAAGGGGAGATCTTCTCTGCATTCAGGCTCATAACCTTTCTGTTCTGAAACCTCTATAGTTGTTGCCCCTTCAACATTTGTAATCTCCTGCAAGCTCTCATTCTTCAACTCCTTGGGAACCTCATGGCCTTTTCCTGTAACTCCTTCATCTGCAACTTCTTCCTCTATTTCATTGATTTCCACCGTGCAACATTCTGCACTTTCCATCATCCAATTCAATAATGTATCTTCTTCTTGGGGTAGAGAGGGCATTATTTGAGTGTCCACAGTATACCCAGTAGTTTTCCCAGAGTCAAATCCTTCTTCCAAATGTAGTTGCAGTTGGCTATTGGTGCTTGTGGAAATCCATAGTTTGTTTTTCCCCCAATCTTGCAAAGCTTTTGCTTGCCTTAGCCAAGGTCTCCCCAGGAGTAAAGGGTAAGAAGTCTCCTGTGGAAGTGCAATAACAACAAAATCTAGAACAAAGTGGCAAGCCTGTACTATCATCAGTACCTTTTCAATAATGCCAAGAGGCGCAACCCGATGTTGATCTGCTAGTGTAACTGTGAATGGTGCCATCTTGGTGGGGTTCAAATTCAGTTTCTTCATTGTGAAATCTGGCATCAAATTGATACCAGAGCCTCCATCTATGATCACACCTGTGAGAGCTTCATCCTTTATACAAACAAATAATCTTGAGCTTTGGTAGTCTGCTAAGGGTGCAGGGGGAAAATCAACCATGAAACCATCTATACTGGGTGATTGGATCAAGTGAGCAGAGTGTATAATCTTCAATAAGTCACTTCTTATTTTTGAATCCATCCTTATAAGTTCGTATAGACTAACCTTGTGATGAATACCTTTCAAGATCTGTTCAATGTTTACCTCATGAGTGTCTTCTTGCAAAGTTGTTGGTTGGCCCCTTAGAGAAGTAGCCATCCTTTCATAAGCTCCTTCAATTTCTTCTTGGCCCTTCCACCCAGACTTCTTTTCCTCTTCTTTATCCTGGACTCCCTCTTGTTCTTCTCTATGGGTTGCTGCCGCTTGTCTGGCTCTAGTCATCATGGGTATTGAAGAAGATGAAACAGCATAAGACTCAGTGGTCCTACCTTCTTCTTGTGGAGAGATTGCAATCATGTGGATTGGAGCAGGACGGCTTCTTGGGCAATCTTTGGTGTAGTGATCCTTAGCCTCGGGACAATGCTAACAAGGAGGTGCATCTTCTGGAAGGGAACACCTGTTTTGCATATGGCCATACTCACCACAACAGTAGCACATCAAAGGCCTATTATATATGGGCTTCGTTGGTCTGGTCTTCTCTCTATTAGGTGCATTTGAAGTACTAGCATAATATGAATCCAAAGCTTGAGAGTTACCTCGTTGTTGTGTACCCTTGAGGTAGTAACAGTCTCTAGCTTCATGGCCATCCTTTCCACAAAATTGACAACTTACCTTGTTAGGACAATTAGCATTGGAATGCCCATTGTTGTTACATATTGAGCACCAAATCTGCCTTCTTATATCTTGAGTGGTCCGCAAATCTTCTAACTCACGGCGAAGTTGGGCTACTTTATCATCAGTGCGACGCAGTGGTGGCAAGACCTTCTCTTCCTGTTGATTTTGTTGCATTCTCAATGCCTCCAGTTCCTTCCTCAGTTGCCCAATAGGGTCTAGTTCTGGAGCATAATTCAATTGTGTATCCCCTTCAAAATGTTGCCTAGCTTCTTCAATGTGTGATGCTGCTACAACAAAATCATTGAGGGTCGCATCCAATCTAAGAGACTCACGTAGCTTCTGTTGAGATGACCTGGGCAGAGCTTTTTCTATCCATTTTTTAACCAAGAAGTCACCTGGAGCATGTGGCAGACGTGCAACAAGTGCTTTTGTTCTAGTGTGAAGTTCATGAAAGGATTCACCTGATCTTAGCCTTAGATTCTCGAGCTGGTCTAGAGCTCTTTCGGAGGAGTCACTAGGTCAAAATGTCTATGAGAATGTCGTCTTCAGAGCCTCCCATGTAGCAAAATGGCCATCTGCATATTGACTGTACCATTTGTCAGCAAGGCCTTCCAATGTGGATGGGAAGAGTACCAGCATTGCATCCTCTCTATTCTGCAGACCTCATCCACGGCATAAGGAGATGAACCTACTCACATGATCATCAGCATCCTCATAAGCTTGTCCCTTGAAGGTAGGGAACTTGATATTGAGTCTGGAGAGTAAATGAGAGAGATCCTCCATTTGCACTGGTGTTTCTTCTGATGTATCTGAGGAGAAGTCTAATGTTCTACTATGCTTCTCCTTTGATAGTGGTGTCACACCAAATTCAATAGATAAATTCAAAGAGGGTAGAGGGGAGGTAGGTTCACTAGTTGAAGATATAGCTGACTTCTTAAGGCTCCTTCGTATACGAAGAGGCTCCTTATCTGCTTGCGTATGGGTCATGTACCTACTTGCAAATGCAATAGGGCAAAAATACTGAAAAAGAGGACTATTTACTATCCTCAGGGCCTCTCACAGAAATGCAAGTGTCCCACCGGGCGTGCCAAACTGTAGAGGAGGTACTGGGGTATCTACTTTTAACAAGAACATGCAGCAAGTACTCCAGTACTTCAACTACTCAAGGGAGGTTCTCCTTAGGGAAATATACCCTTTAACACTTCTGTGAGCAGGCAGATATCAATGATTGCACAGAGTTGTGAATACTCAAGAAAGTATTAATGACAAAATGACAATAATGGAAGACCATCCACTCCTTAGTTTGAATCAGATGATTACAACATAGGCAAGGAGATGCTCAAAAGTTCATGCTCTGGGCTAACATGCCACTCCAGAACTAAACAACATCAATACAAGGAATTCTTCCAATCCGTACAATGGACACAACTAGATGCAGACTAGCACTGATCAATACAAAGTATGAAGACTTGCTCTAAGGGAAAGAGCACGAAAATACCACTGACTCACACGAAATGACAAAATCAAGCCACTCTCTTCACACTATAGTGCTATTAGCCCTCCACTGGGAAGCCCACGCTCTGTATCCACACCACAGAGTGACTTCCTACAGTAGGCTTGAAGCCACAAAGTGCAAAGAGAGGACCTCTGTACGTACGTATGTAAATGTGTGTATCTGAATGTATATGTCCCAAATGAACACAAATCCCCTGCTTTTATAGGCTCCAATAGGCCAAGAGGGCCTTGCCGATTCCTCACGTCCACTGATCATGCGCCGGTTAATTACCCAAGATTGGAGGGGTAGATCAAATATTCCACTTTTTTTGAATTGGATCCTCAAAAATAGGCAGTCGTCATGAATGGTTGGCGGCAATAGTCATTTTTCCACTTTCACTTTTACCACTTACACCTTTACTGTCACTTTTGAATGCAAGCTGAGAACCTCATTTTGTGCTGCCTGTGATGTTTGAATGACCCTGAGAAGCACATCCTTCACCTAATTTTTGTAGTAGCTTTTGATCCTTCATATTAAGTGGGCAGTGTGGGAGGTGAGTTGTGGGGAGTTGAGAGAGATTATGGGTTTGTGGAGGGTTGTGGAGGGGTGTGCAATTGTGTGGAGTTGTGTGGGGTTTGTGGGGTTTGTGGGTTGGGTGGGAATAGGGGGTGAGTTATGGGGAGTTGTGGGGGTTTTTGGGGTGTGTTCAAAAATTGATACAAGATTTCAAAGTTATTATTGCACCATTGGAAAGTACTCGTCGAGAGCTTTCCAACGATATATAACACTGTAGGGTTTGGTTAAGAAATGATCCTCCAAATATCCATCCAAAACTACATGAGAGCCTTATGTGAGGTCGTGGGAAATTGTGGGATTTGTGGGGTGGTGTGGAGTGGTGGAGGGATTGTGGGGTGGTGGTGTGGAGTGGTGGAGGGCTGTGGGGTGGTGGTGTGGAGTGGTGGAGGGTTGTGGGGTGGTGGTGGTGTGGAGTGGTGGAGGGCTGTGGGGTGGTGTGGAGTGCTGGAGGGTTGTTGGAGCTGGAGGGGGTCGAGGTGATGGTGGGGGCCGCGCGTGTGGTGGGGAAAAAGGAGGGAACGGTGGGGTTGGAGGGGGTCTAGGTGATGGTGGGGCCGTGGGGGTGGTGGGGAAAAAAGGAGGGGACGGTGGGGTTGAAGCGGGTTGGGGTGATGGCGGGGGCCGCAGGGGTGGTGGGGGAAAAGAGGAGGGCTGGTGGAGTTGGAGGGGGTCGAGGTGATGGTGGGGTCCGCGAGGGTGGTGGGGGAAAAGAGGAGGGGACAGTGGGGTTGGAGGGGTTCGGGGTGAGGGTGGGGCCTCAGGGGTGGTGGGGGAAAAGAGGAGGGCTGGTGGGGTTGGAGGGGTCAAGGGGATGGTGGGGGGCGCGGGGGTGGTGGGGGAAAAGAGGAGGGGACGGTGGGGTTGGAGGGGTCGAGGGGATGGTGGGGGTCGTGGGCCGTAGGGGTGGTGGAGGAAAAGAGGAGGGGACGGTGGGGTTGGAGGGGGTCGGGGAAGAGAGAGAGAGAGAGGGAAATGCCGCGATACAGACCCCCACATCAAGTCTTTGCACCGTCCCGGTGCAATTTCCAAAGCTGAAAACAAGATAGTGAAGGAAGTTCTTCCTCCTTGACTTAACTCAGATAATCCTTCACCCTGGAGATATATAAATAAAAAATAAAAAATAATTTCTTTTTATTTTTTTACTCTTTTTTTTAATATATATATATATATATATATATATATATATATATATATATATATATATATATATATATATATATATATATATATATATATATATATATATATATAATAAACTGCAATCATTGAATGAAATACGGTAGGTACGGTGAATGAAATGCTTCCAATTTACCTTAATTCAGGTACTTCTTCACCCTAGAAATATTGACTAGGGGTATCCCATTACCGTGCAAATCCTCCAGATGTACTGCTCCATGAGGTAATACCTTTACCACCGTGTAAGTTCCTATCCATTTGGGTGCCAGTTTGGTTGGAATTGATGGGACCTGATGCACTAAAACCATGGATCCTTCCTGAACTTCATTAGACCTCAGATACCTGTCATGCAGTCTCTTGCGCTCTTCTTGTGTTACCTGAAGTTTTTGCATTGCTCCTTCTCTGTATTCTTCTAATTCCACCAATCTCTCAATGGGAGGTTCAATTCCAATGGTTTTGGTTCCCATTTCCTTTTTGATAATGAATTCAAATGGAGCCAAGCGGATCACCGACAAGCGGATCCGCAAAAAAGCCTCATGATATCGACCCAAAGACACCACACAAATTTCAAATTATGTGCTTAATAATTATGAATGGTTATGTTAGCTTATTTTTTATGAAAGAGTTTGAATCTCAAGCCCAATTTGACATAGATAAAAAAGGAACCCTACAAGTGTTGAGGGAGGAAAACATCAAACACCTTCAACATCATGAAGAGTTAATTGTGAACCTCACTCCTAAGGATGAGGACAACATCGAATGCATCTAATATTGTGAAGAGTTCATTGTGAACCTCACTTCTAAAAAATAGCAATGGGCTAAAAATTCCTCAAAACATTTGGATAAGGTGCTAATATACCATCTTGGCGTGAAAAAATTGATAATTAACTACCTAAGTGTGGATGTAGAGCCCCCTAATCTGACACTTCAAAAGAGGTATGCAAATAAGCCTTAAATTCAACAATGCTTGTCTTATTAGAAAAGATGAGCAACATATCATAAACCAAAACTATTGTTTCAATGTGTGTCTCTTCTCAGTTGGTTTTAATGGTATAAGATTTTTTAAAGGCACTCATAGATAGTAGATTAAGTAATTTATATTACACAAGTGCCCTATGGCTCTATGGCTATACGAAACACCTAGATAAAGTACAATGCACGATTTCATCTTATGAGACTGGTAATCACGAGTAATGAAAATCTATCAATACATCATTGTTAGTTTATACCAATATATATCATCTACACAATGATATCTTTAGACATTTATCCAAATAAGTCGAACATTAGTACTAATTAACATAGTTTAGTGAAAATTTGTCAATTTTCACCTAGCTACTTTTAGTCAAATTTGCGAAAGTAAATTTTTGATAGTTATCAATTTATAGTTGTTTGACATCCTTTAATTGGGTGTCTAGGGATTTTTATCTTGTAGGCATAGAATGTTTCTTTATCAAGGATTGTAGTGATATGTGGGTGAGGGACATTGGTCTAATCGATAAGTTCAACTTCAAGAAATTTGTGGCAATAGAACATGTTGCAGCTTAGAGATGCACAAATAATAAATAGGTGAACAACAAACATGGTTCTAAGATAGCTTAGTGTAGAAGCAAAAAAGTAAACGATTGAGGGTGTGGAATAAAGAAGCTAAATAGCAGAACCTAAGGGAAGGAAAATAGAGATTGTGGATGGAGAATAATCATAGAAGGAATAAAAATATAGAATCACTGGCACATGCACATGATAGGGTGATGCAAATAGCAAACATATCTAATGATGATATAAGCATAATTTTGATTCGTTTAGAAAATTGAGATCATTGATCCTTCTAATGCATGGAACCAAAAGACCCAAGGTCAAAGAATATGGTTGATCCCTTATAGAGTATCCAATGAAAATTAAAGCTTTATCCTTGTGTCCCAAGTTAAAATTAAAGAAGAACATTAAATTAACAACTCAAAACTTTGGAGCCTCAAGAAATGAGATTGAACATCATTAAGTGATATAAAACTATGGAAAAAATCGCTTTTTCAAGTGCCAAAGTTGTGAAAATTGTCATTGGAGAAATTTCTATGAGCAATTTTTGTTAGATTGCAACATTAAGACATGCATTTTTTATATTTTTTGGGAGACTTTTGCATAGTATAATTCCAAGAGGAAATATTATCTAATTCGTTCATGTGTTTGAGGAAGTGGGTTTTTTCTAATTAGTATTATTTTATTATTTTATTATTTATTCCTTGATGTTAAATGATGGAAACCACTAAGGACTCTCTTGCTAACAAGAGAGTTTGTTATCTCCACATTGATCTTCATAATGACTATGCACCATTGCAAAAGAGATAAGAAAAGGTTCAGCTTCTATGCCTAACATGGACATCATTAGGGAATAGAGCTTTTGACACAATCTTCTATGGTGTGATGGGTGAATCTATCCGCCTTGGCCAATGACACTCCAAAGAGAATAAGTATCCTTTGTCGTAAGGTTCAAGCATCATAGAGTCTTCTATATTGCAAGAGAGTATCCTTCTATATAATGGCTTTTTTGCGGATCACCGACAAGCGCCAGACGATGGAGTAAAGTCACGATAGTGGAAAGAATTTATGCTATGTCACGCTAATTTGCTGAATCAAAGAGAGCAAACAGCCATACAAACCTATTCACGTTGCCACAAAAAGCCTGTCGGGGACAACAGAGTTCAGGAGGAGGGACGTGTGGAAGGGGAATCAAGCAAGAAGAAAAGAAGAAGAAGATCAAAGTCAAAGACTACTCAATAAAGAATGAAGATCATAAAGCAAAATGACCACCCTCTGCCCAAAGCCCCGCAGGGGCACGCATCAGGCAACAACGCGAAACACCCAGGTCCTGAGGAATGGAATTAAAGAACAATCAGAACCAGGACATTTCATGGAAAGCACGGACCAGGGCCAGGAACTATACATGAAGAAGTGCAAGACAATATTTGGCAGGTAATAATCCTTCCGCTGATAGCATGCATTGTCAACAAAGTAAACAGGCTCAAAGCAATACAACAGGTCAGATGTGTGAAGACAAAGAAAAATCAGAAGACCAAAAGTTAAAAAGAGGCAGAGGCTGAAAAGTTGAAGAGGGTGACTAAGAACAGCACATTCTTAGTCACTGATGGCGTGTGTGGTAGCCCAACTGAATACAGCAACCCAAATATGTGATATAAGGAATACCAAGGGACAAACAGAAGCAAAGGACATACTTCGGACAAAATAACAAATTCTATGACAGTCCTTACCGCTTCTTCGACCACCGGGTGTGTGTATTCAAAAAGCCTAGACAGACAGCAAACAAGAAGCAAAAGCCTGTCAAGGGACGACAGAGAGAAAGAGGGGGAGAGTGTTGTAGAGCAAAGAAGCACAAGAGAAGAGCCCCAAAATTTTCAAATTAATGGGCATGATTTTTCTTCTTCAAAATCTTAGAGAATTCCCTCAAGCCATGTAAATGCACTAGAAAAGTCCTCTAGTTGCATAATCCCAACTTCTTGTAAAATATCCCTTGTAGATTAGTAGGAATTTCACTTTTTTGTAATAAAGTGCCGGTCTCTTGTGAGAAAGGACCAAATTTAGGGCACATGTATATAAGTCACTTGGTGACTCTTTGTAGAGACTTGTTGCCATTATGAAGAAGGAGAGCTCTTGAATCTCGAATTTGCCTCTTTCTTGCAGATTTCCATCTTCTCTTTGATCTTCTATGTGTGTGTAATGCTTGGAATGTGTGTGTAATACTGTTGTCTACCCCTCCCCACTGTTTTTGAGCTATTGTAGTGTGTGTGTGAGCTTGTAGGAGTTGTGGCGTGAGTGTGGGTGCTTCCCACCATTCACTATTTTGGTCATAACTTGAAGCACGCTTGGTTCAGAATCGAGTGAAACCACTTCCAATAGATGCGTCTCATCAAGAGCTTCGAAAGGAGTACTCTATGGACTATATTCGGAGTTTGGAGTTGGGAGAAATCCTTGATTTACTGAAAACTGTTGTAAGTGGTATCGCGGCAAACACTTTCAGTCTTTCAGTGATTTAGGGAGGTGAATTAGTCTTTTCTCATACATGTAAGCTAAACCACTTCATTTTCCATCATGTGTGCACATGTCCTCATACACTTGGTTAGGTCGTTTGATCGGATTGACAAGTAAGCGTGTGTCAATTTCCCACTATACGCACTTGTGTTGCAAATGAGGTTTAGTCTCTTTGACACAAGTCCTTAAGTCTTCTTGGCTTAGGTACACAATGTTGATAGGGGTGATCTTTGACCCATTGTTTGCATTCTTAAGAAAATCCCATAAAAGGTGCTCTTTCCCACAAACTGGACAAAAACCTTGAATTGTAACTGATTGGGGTTGCATAGGTGCAGGTATAAAGCAATCACGAATGAAGTGATCTCCTTGGCATCTGTGGCATGGTCTTCTAGGTGTTGGGGGTCTTATCTATCTTGGTTGGGGCCTAGAGTTAGGATTGGCATACATGACATTAGCGTATTATGGCTCCCAACTAGGCTCGCTAGGATTTTAATCAGGGTAAATCTCATTATGCTCCAATGACTCCATATAATAGGTTGGAGGGCTATCCATGTGAGTCGAGTCAAAACTATGATTATTTGAGTCACTTTCTAAAATCAATGGTGATGCTAGCACTAAGGCTCTATTCAATTTTTTTCAATATCTGCATATTTCACTAGGATCACATTAGCTCGAGGTGGAGGTTGTTGAACTAAAACTCACTGAGGCCTTTGTTGAGCTTGATAGGGTGACTGGTAGGATTGTCGGTGCCTAGCATACTACTGTGGTGGAACTGATTCTGCTATCTCCCTTATAGTGGATATGGCTATGGATAATTTTGCCTAACCAATTGCTTATTATATGGGCAATCTTTTGCAGTGTGGTTAGTATACCACCTTTCTATGGTGCAACATTGGCTATTAGGGTTCACTTGGGGTTGAGCCATGATTGGGCACATATTAACCATACGGTCTCCTCCACAGATGTAGGATCATTTTGGTGAGACAAATCTAGGCATTTGTTTGCTAGATACACCTAGCTTTTGAGCTACCTTTTCTGCCAATTCCTCAATAGATGTAGATGCTTTGGAAGTGAGGCTAGTGGAGCTATCTGAATCCTTATAGATTTTTGAAAGCTCTAATTCATTGCCTAGATTGTCCTAGATGTCTATGCACATGCGTACACATTCTTCTATGGATCTAGGATCCTTCAAGTACACATAAGATCTCAACTTGCTACTTAACAAGCCATCTAGGAATAAAGCCTCTTGTTTGGCCAGTGTGGGTAACTCAGGAATAGGGCATCTCTCTAGGTATTGTCTAAATCTTCTTCCTACTAATTTCTTGGGGCATCTGCTTGAAGCTATGTATTAGCAATATGGTATTGTGTCTGATGCCACTTTTGGAGAATTCAATAATGAATGCTTCTAACAATTAGTCTATAATCCTAAACTGACCTTGGTGTAGTGGTTAAAACCACATTAAAGCTGTGTTTTTGAGAGTTAGACCGAAGGCATTGTATTGAGTGAACTGGTTCTCAACTTGTTCCATTCTCAAATCTTGTCTAAACTCTGCTACGTGATCGTAAGGATCTCTAGTGCCATCAAAGTAATTCTTCATGGATTTAACTAGTTGGGTAGGCCTTTAGATTCTGGGGTGTTCTCTAGGCCTAGGCAAGGGAAACTCATCCATGCCTCTTTGATGTCTCGGATTTTTTTCTCTCCTGTGTTCTTTCTACATCTAATCCTAACCACTCTCTTGCCAAGGGGTTTGCAAAGCTCACTTCAGGTCTCTCTCTAGCTCTTTCCCTCTAGGTTTCATGATTTTGGGATGATCCTACTCATTGGTGCCCATGAGAAACATTAGATCTTGGAGGAGGAAAAATCAATTCGCCCTTCCAAGTGCATGCATGCCTACCATGCTCTATTACCAAGAACATTTTCTCATGCATGTTGTCTAGGTAGACAACTTTGCCTGGAATCTCCAGATCTTTGAACTCATAGATGGTGACTCTACCTATTTCACTAAGTTGATCCGGCTTGAATCTCCAAAAAGCTTCCTCTGTTCCCCTATTCAAGAACATTTTTGTTTTCTTGGGGAACCCACTCTAGAGTAATCACTCTCGTCAAGACAGACTTGCCTCGAGGAGTCTTGGGTTCTCATCCTAGGTCTTGTTGCTCTAAGTCTCCTATCTCATTCTCAAGAATGACATTTCTGAACTCATATGTCCTATCTAGTAAGCTAGTAACCATGTACATGGTCCCTTGCTTATCAATATATGAACCCTCTTCGAATTTAACCACTAGGTGTTCAAGTCTAAAGGGTTGATCAAGATTTTTGAGTTGGAAAACTAATCTTCTCACACCATCTTCATAGATACATGCACCTAATCGGTTGGTCCTAATATATTCAAACTACATCTTATACGGACCTTCTGGTGTCTATAAATAGGTTGTACTTGCACTACCTATCGGTTGTTCCATGTTAAAGGACATCTCTAAATTACTCATTTCCAAACTGAGTATGTAGGGATAATCACTAAGCTGTTGGGCCCACGACCTAGTTGTATGGTTGACACTAGCCTCAGATGATCTAATACTTTGTCTATCTCTCCCTAGGTATCAACCTGATCTAACGTTCATATGCCCTATTGATTAGCCCAATTACCCTTGTACAACCACATTGTTGATTCCTTGATATCAATCACTTGTTCCTTTTAATTTCTTTAGTCAGGAGCAGGTGCATGAGGAGCACTTAGGTTTGCCGTACAAAGAGAAAAACAATGGAGTTCTTATAATTATCAAAGATCTCTTTTAGAAAATATTTAATCTCTAATCGGATAACCTAAAAAATGAGCTCTGTAGCTCTTCTATAATTTTTTGACTAGTTTTGGTCCTATACAGACCTAGAGTCCGAGCTAGTTAAAAATTAGGTTCCAAGGCTTATTTGAGGACTCAAACGGAGTCTAAAATTTATGAAAATTGGTATGTAGCTACTTCTAGTACTCTTCAAGCTTGAGGACTCCTCGACTTGAAAAAAATGGATTGTAATCTACCAAAAAAAGTATTTACAATGTTGGCGTAGTGATGAAAATGCTTTTGATTGGAAATAATTTATAAAAAATGATTAGGCCTATTATTTATTGGATTTGCATAGTGTTTTCATCTCCTTGCTCCTTCTAACTCCTTTCTCTAGTAGTCTTGTTTGTTGCCGCTTGTAACAAAGATTTATACCCCAGAGGCAGAATTTCATAACCTATCCATTAGGCCCCAGGATCCTATTTGAAAGTTATTGCAACATATGAGGACTATCACTATAAACTAGCATTATGTGACGGCCACGTTTCTAGTGAACATATGGTCATTTGCCTTCTCAATAAGATCCCTAGATCATATGAGACATTTGTAACCACCCTGTATAATCACAACCAAGTTTTAACTTGGGAAGAAGTTCGATGACTTTTGCTCCTCCAGGATTCTCAAGCAAAGCCGGCATCCTCACAAGAGACCGTGATGAAGGCTAAGGGACCCTTCCACAAAGGAAAGCGTGCTAGTAATAACACTAGCAACACAACCAAGCAAGGATCCACCAATTCATCAAAGAATTTTTAACTATAATTTCTATGGCAAAATGGGGCATCTGGAGAAATTTTGCTACAAAAAGAAGAACAGCTCGAAGCACTCTAGCTCGAGGAACCAATCAAAACCCTCCCAACATAGGTCTCACTATTCCAGTGAAGGCCTGTTTATTTCAACAAAACCCAATGCCCTAGTTACTTCAAGTTCATCTCAAGAGTGGATCTTTGACAGTAGAGCTACATCCCACATGTGCAAAGGGCGAGAATCCTTCTAAGAGATTGAAGATCATACTTGCGAAGTGTACTTAGGCAACAACAAGACTTTACCCATTGAAGGCAAAGGAAGATCACAAATCACCAATTATCAAGGGAAGTGTAAATCATTATCCAATGTATTATTTGTCCCTAACTTGCGCATGAATTTACTATCACTTAAGCCATCACTGTCCACAATAAACAATTGTTATTTGATAACACTTTTGTAAAGAAGATTGACCCAAAAGCCAAAGACATCATTGCACAGGGCATAGAAGAAAACGGGCTTTACAAATTATCCTGCTTTCTATCTAAGGAGTCACTTTCCAACCTCTGGTATCAAAGGTATGGCCACACCTCATATTTAGCAAAGATTTCTGCATCACATATAGTTAAAGGATTACCCAAGATCGGGCAAGTCAATGATGTATGCCAAGCTTGCACCCAAAGCAAACAACATAGGGTTCATGTTCCCAAGGAGGCTTCCACACGAGCCAAGAACCCTTTCACCCTAGTCCACATGGATCTCTGTGGACCTATGAATACCCCTTCACTTAGTGGATCAATCTACTTCTTCCTTCTACTAGATGACCACTCAAGATACATTTGGGTATATTTTTTGAAGTCAAAGTAAGATACTTTTTCTAAGTTTCGTGAATGGATAACTCAAGTTGAAATGAAGTATCCAAGTCAGTTAAGACTATTCAATGAGATGGAGGTGTTGAATTTATCAATCACGATGTCAAAAAATTCTTAAAGCAAAAAGGGATAAATAGACAAGTCACTCAACCTCACACTCCATCCCAGAATGGAGTAGCTTAGAGAAAGATCTAAAGTGTGATGGAAATGGCACGAACAATGCTTCACAACAAAGAAGTACCCTTCAAGTTTTGGGCAAAAGCAGTGCACATTGCTCTGCACATACTCAATCGGGGCTTCACTAGTGCATTGAACAAGACACCCTTTGAAGCCTACTATGGAAGAAAGCCTAATGTCAATTACTTTTGAATATTTGGAAGTGAAGCATTCCTCCATGTGCCAAAAGATATATTGAAGTAAGTTACATTCCATGTCTAAGAAGCATATCTTCATTGGCTATAGTGAACAATCAAAAGCGTATAGATTGTATGATCTTGAGAACCTCTTCATCTCAATTTCAAAAGATGTAATCTTTAATGAAGCTTCAAAATACTCAACTAAAGCTCCAAGTACAAGTTTTATTCCACCCATCTACACTTGAGAGGGCAAACACAGTCATTTCCAAACACAACGCAGAGGCAAGTACTTCAAACCAACCAAGAAGATCACAAAGGTTCATTGAAAAGCAGAAGTGAGAACAAAGTTGTTAGATAAATTATGCATTGATGCATCAGATCCAGCAGAGTATAGAGCCTTTCTTAGCCACCAGAATGGAATTATCATATTTAGCATAGAAGAAATGTAATTCTGAAAAGTCGCACACACACCGAAAGGGCGTAGCACAAACGTTGTAAACCTTTTTTATTAATGAAAGGAGCATGCATAAGACAACAGGATTCGACGTCGGACTGTTGGTCTGGGCAAGCGCCTGAAGTTGAAGCGTGTCGCATTGTCTACATCTCTATGTATTCTTTAACCCCATTAATACAGTTCAATAATTATTTAAGTCTTTGTTGAAGTGTTAAGTTAAGACGATATTGCGATTAGTGATGTAGTCGCGCGTCTATGCGTTATTGTGGTGAAGAAGTTGTAATTCGCAGAGCAGAGAAGTAGTTGATAAAGTCTAATTCAGAAGTGTTAAGTCGGTGTAGTAGCATACAGTGAATTAGTAGATTGGGAAAATACAAAACGGGGCCTCTGTTTTACAGACCCCTAACCATCCCAAGAACCCAGGTCGTAGTAGTTTAAATAAGATAAAACAACAATTTAACACTGGTGCCGTCTATGGGGAATGGAGTAGCCAGTTGAAGAAAAGGTTAAGGGTCGAAGAAGAATCCTTTGATATATGCCAGTAACACGTTTCGGCGAATCTTATCCCAAATACGGAAGTGATCAACATCCTTGGGCAGTTTCGAGTTTGTTAGGAACACCCTCTGGTGGTAGAAGTGAAGAACAACCAAGTTCGGTTGTAGAAGGTCTAGTCCAGCAAGCCAGTGGCAATTTCGGTGGCAGTTCGGTGCTTTGCAGAAGCAATTTGGTAGCTTGCGGAGGTAATCCGGTGCGTTTTGGTGATAGTCTGATACATTTTGAAGATAGTACGTTAGTTTTTGGTTGCACTTCGGCGTAGTATGGTGACAATCCAGCATTATCCGATGACAATTCAGTGATCTTCGATGATAATTCGGTGATTTTTGGTGATAGTGCGGTAATGTTTGAGAGGAATTTATTGCATTCAGCATTTTTAGGTGCAAGTTCAGCCAATTTTGACACTAAAGTTGAGAAAGGACTGTTAGATTTTGAGCTAAGAAATCGGTTCAGAGATATCTTAGGACCGAAAAGTTGGCAAAGTGACCATACCGCCCAGGAACATCAAGAAATACTTCCCCAAAATTCAGGCAACATGAGTAGTTCACAACAACAACAACAAGAGCAGCAACAACAACAACAACAACAACAACAATAGATTATTCCACCACGTTTGGTGCCAGCCGGAGTCACATACACAAAATTTGGAGGTTTTCCGAGAGATGATCCGGATGCGCATGTGCAGACATTTGAAATTAATTATGCAGTTTTGAATTATCCAGCAGACCCTGCTTATAAAGCCATTGTGTTCTAGTCAACTTTGGTTAATGAAGTTGCGCACTGGTTAACCGAGTATGACTTGAATCATTTCCGACAGTACAATGACGTGAAGAAGCAGTTACCACCAGCGCATGCCAATTTACCAGACAAAGTCATTACTTAGTGGTTCATAAACGGATAAATCCCTAATTGAAACAAATCATGATTATACAATGTGTGGGAGGAATGACGTTGGATGCCGTAATCGCTATGGCTTTACAGTTAGAAAATAAAGTGATAGCAAAGTAGGTGAAAAAACCTTAGAAAAAATATTAAATATGGAATGATGCTCATTTGAAAGGTTTCAACTTTTCTTAATGAAGACCATCCATCAATCTTTGCTAGATGTGCGCCTTTTAGTGTAGTAACTTCCATGAGAACGATATTGCAATATACGTCAAGACGATGGAGGCAAATGCAATGAACTCTAGAGAGAGGACATCATCAATGATGTCACCAATAAATATGATTTGAATTCTAGTCAAACCAAAATTTGTGGATATCCAAAAAAATCTATTGGGTACTATTTTGAGATCATCAATGATATTAAAGATGATAGTGTATCTAGACCACATGTATCCTGCCATGTGTGCAGACCTATATTCCTTCATATATATTTGATGCTTTGTCATCCTTCCTTTGCTTAGACTAAGGCGAGAAAAAGTTGGTGCTATTTTCTTGTGAGCCTTGGTCAATCAGGCTCCACACGCTTGTTGTGGCCAACTATAAGATGTAGAAGTTGAGAGAATTAAATGGTGTGGCTGAGAGGGAATAGCGCATACTTTCTCTCCTTCTCCAAAGTTGACTCTCTATCGTTCTCTCAAATGCTCATAGTAGGTCTGAGTTCCTATAGTTATTTGGAAGGATTGGCTACAACAAAGAGCACTCAATGCTCTAGAGTTTCATAGAGTGCAAGAAAACACTGAGAAGGTTTTAATGCACATGTCTCTCTCTAATGCTCTTAGAGAGAGAGAGAGTCCTTAGTAGCCATAATCATCCTCTATGCCGATGACTTGATCTTGATAGGTTCAAATGAAGAACGCATCCAATTCATCATCACACAACTTCATCTCGAGTCCTCTATGACAGATCTTGGTATACTTCACTACTTCTTAGGTAGGAAGTTTAAAAAACAAAAGAAGGAATATTCCCATCACAAAAGAAGTACTATTATGATCTTCTTCCAAGATATAACATGGACCGGTGTTGCTCAGTATCTACACCACTTGATCCCAACATCAAGCTCACACTAGAGGATTCATCATCACTTGTAGATGTGCATACTTATCGACAACTTGTTGGCTCCTTACTTTACCTAGCCAACACTAGACCATATATTGCCTATTTAGTTGTTATACTCAATCAATTTGCACATCAGCCCCATTGGGATGCTTCTCAAGGACTACTTTGATACCTTTCTCTCACTCGACATCATGGTCTTTGGTACAGAAGGGGCATCAAACTTGCCAGATATTCAGACTCAAATAGGGCTTGTGATCCTGATTCTCGACAGTCTACTTCTGGATACATATTCTTGCTTGGCTTAGGACCTATCTCTTGGGCAAGTAAGAAGCAACGTAGAGTTGCTCTGTCATCCACTGAGGCCAAGCACTAAGCATCCAACTTCACAACATGTGAGGCCATCTGACTTTGACAATTATTATCTGACATTGGTGTTTTGCAGGTTACTCTGACATGCATCCGCATGGACAGCTAGTCAACCTTGGCCATCGCCAAGACTCCAGTGTTCCATGCTTGGACGAAGCACATCTAGATCAAGTACCACTTCATCTGCAAGAAGCTCTTATCTCAGGGATTACTCTGGAACATTGTACCTCTCAAGAGAACCTGGCAAACATGTTCATGAAGGCTCTACCTGCAGTTCCACTCCAATGCTTGGTGGGCCTTTGCAGCATTTAGTCACTCCAAAATGGAGCTATCGAGGGGGTGTTGATGGCATAATTGCTTCTACATCATTTACATTTGTATCTGCATGAGTGCATCTCCATTTTGTATCCAATAGGCACTTCATTTCTAGTTTATTTCCATTTTATATTGTATCTCTTTTGTATTTGGGTACCTTGCCATTTTCTTCTACCATTGTATTCATTCTCCTTCAAGGAGAATTATCCCACATTTGATGTACTTTGGAGAGACCCTCCCAAATCTATATAAGGAGGGCCTTCTCCCCTCATTTGTACTTGGTTAGAAGCTTGAGGAACCTACTCCATGCTCTTGGCAAGCTCATTTCTAATCCATGTGAGTTTACCCATTTCTTGGTCTACTCATTTTGGGTCTCTCACACTCTTTCATTTTGTGGGTACACTCTTCTTTTCATTTCGCTTCCGCATGTGTACTCTCTACATTTGGCACAAGAGCATATGTCTTCTATCATAACAAATAAATCAAGCTTTATTTTTGTAGTGTTGGTAGATTTCTTGCCCTTTCCACCTTTTGAAGAGCCATTCTTCTCTTATATCTTCTTCACACGATAGTCCTAAATTATACGACCCTTCATCCTTTAGTGGAAACACTCTCCCTTGAACTTATTTTTATCATTCTTCTTTTTGTCTCCATCTTTTCAAGAGTCTACTTTGCTTCCTTTGGTATTTTTTGTGAATGCAACATCTTATTTTTTGCTTCCACTCCTTACCTTGAGCCACAACTCCTCCTTCATGAGTAACGGCATTGAATTCTTCAAAACTTAGAGGTTGCGTTTTGATTCGAGTATTAAAAGCAGATACCAAACCATCAAAATTTGGTGGATAAATTTAAAGAAAATAGTGAGCTAGCTCCTCATTTGACTTTTGTACACCTTCTCTCGCTATTTGATCTCGTAGATTCTTTATGTGAGTGATGAATACCTTTGCGTTCTCCCATCAACAAACCCTTCTACTACTAGTTGCTTCTCCAAGTTCCGAATTCATGTCTTATCATGAGTTTCATATTGACTCCTTAATATGTTCCATGCTTCACAAGCCTTGGTAGTATGTTGAATGAGAGTCATAACACCAAAAGTAATATCTACAACTAGAGCACATAGTGCATCTGCATTGCTACATTTCCAAGCACATAGAAGATCAACCTTAGGAGGAATCATTCCACCAGGATTAGGTGTTTCTTGGGACTCATGATCGGTCCCAAGAACAGTCTCTAGAAACTCATATGAATCAAGGATAGAAGTGATTTTAAACTTCCATCGGGTATAATTCGTACCATCAAGCTTAGCTTCCATGAAGGCTAGTGATTGCATCCTCAACGTTGGGATGACCAACATCATTACTATGCTTGTTTGTGCTCCACCTACTTAAGGTGTTGAGTTGCACATTCTCCATTGAGAATACATTCTTGAGATTCTTGGAATGTTTGGACCACTCAATTCCAAGCTCTCTTTGAACCCTATCCCCAGTCATAGATGATGACGCATTGCTTGACATCTTAACCCTTTTTTCATTGAAGCAATATGTTTGGCACAAAAGGACAACAGTGCTTGCATAGTCACTACAATAGTTTTTCAAGAAGCCAAAATGAGCTCAAATCAAAATTTCGATGCCACAAAGCGAAGGGGTTTTGAACGACTTATCGTCTTGAGTATGTTCACTAATTTTTGTGTGATTTTGAGACTGTGATTAGAGGGGTGCCAATGACACCCTAGAGAAAGAAGTGGCTTGCTATGATATCAATTGTTGGAACAAACAACACAAGAAAGAAGAAGACGCTTGGAGAAATCACATTATTAAATGTATTACAAAGCAAATGTACAAAGATAAGTGACATTTTAGGATTATAGGTGTATAAACAAGCCAAGGGAAAAAACCTCCTAAAGAGGGAAAAAAGTGCCCCCGTGGTCCTAAGTGTGTTCACACACATCACTATCAAAATATGTCAACATAATATAATTCATGGTGTTGAAATATGTTCTCCTACATATTATGACAATAGGTGATGCAAGTGGATTGAAGATAATGATCTTTATGTTCTGGAGCCTACTACGGTTCCTATTGCACCTAGTGCAAAGAATCTCTATTGGGATGGTAGAGATGCACAAGCATATGCATTGATATATTTATCTATCAAACATGCCATTATCGCTCATGTTAACTCATACAAAACAGCTAAAGATGCTTGTGATACTCTTGTCGCACTATACTAGGCATGAACTCAGGCTCATGTTGCTTAACTTTGAAAACAATTGGAGAGTGAACATATGAATGAAGGAGATTCAATGGATACTTTTCTGAAAAAGATAAAGGATTTGAAAGAGCAATTGATTTCTAAAGATAAAATATTTCTAAATAGTCCATTTATGCAAATTGTTCTTAATGGTCTTCTAGATTCTTACCAGAGTTTTGGCTATACCCTTTGTATGATGATGAACAACAATACAAATGCTTAAGATTATGAGGAGTTGGTCTCTTTTTTGTTGCAAGAAGATCAATGCACACAAAAAAATGTCAATATTATGCATCTTGCAGACCAAGCTTTCTTAGCTAGTTAGAAGGGCAAATGTAAATCAAGCTCATCTAGTAGTACGCAGAAATATGCTAATGCTACACAATAGAAAAATGAAGATAAAGATGATAGGAAAATAGGCAAGAAAAAACATCTTTGCAATTTAGTAAGGCAAATGATCATGTCATTAAGAGTTGTCCTAAACTGGCTACAAAAGTGGCAAAGAAGAAAGAGGTTGGAATGGTTGTTGTAGAGGCCTCTAGTCCTAAATTTGAGTTTGCTTATCTTGCTCAAAATGAAGATAGGGCATTTACCACTCATTGTAGTTATGATCAATCCTCTCACGAAAAGTGTATGTCTAGAGTGGACTCAAATATCCAGTATTTTAACAATGTTCTAACCAAACATATTACTTCAAAGCATAGTTTCTTCACTTCAATTGAGCCTGATCCTAAAGGGAATACTAACAAATGAAGCAACAACTTATTTTATCCTATTTTGGGAGTTGGAAAGATTATTCTTACTACTCCAAGTGTCAACACAATCACTTTATCAGATGCTTTATATGTACCAGGGATAAAAAATAATATGTTGTCAATGTTAGCATTAGTAAAAATTGACTTACTAGTGAAATTATTTGATGATATATGTACAATTTATGATCTCTCTGATGGTAACAAAGTCATTTCATTTGTAATGCTATTTTGTGGGTTGTATAAGCTCACAAATTATGGAAAATCTATGAATAATTTTTCTTATGCAACTGAAGATTCTGAGGCTATTTCATATGTGAAACTTTGGCATGCACATGTCAATCATTTGAACTTTGCTAGTTTTCTTTGCCTACAAAAATATGAAATGGTGTCCTCTTTACCCAAACTCGAGACACCTTCTAAGCATGTTTGTGAAGGCTGTATTTTGGGTAAAATGGAGCATTCTTCCTTCCCATAAGATGGTTCAATTATAATTGCACATAAATTGCAGCTTGTTCATAGTGATATCTGTGACCCTATGTAGACATCTTCATTTAGGAATTACCTACACTTTGTGACTAACATGGATGGATTTTCTAGGCATGCATAAGATTACCCATTGAATGCAAAGTCTGAAGTGTTTATGTGCTTCAAAGAGTTCTTGGTTATAAATGGAAATCTATCAAGATGTAAAATGAGAATCCTCCATTTTGATGGGGGGTATATGCCTTATGAGCTTAATGAATTTCTAGATAAGCATGGGATAAAACCTCAATGTATAGTGCCATATACACCTCAACAAAATGGAGTTTCTGAGAGGCAAAAGAAGTCTCTCATGGAAATGGCATGATGTATGGTCAAAAGTTAGGTTTTACCACATAGCATCTCACTTGAGGTTGTTATGTGTGCAACATATGTACTTAATAAGCATCCCATTAAAGCATTACCGTCTACCACTCCTTATGAGGCTTGGCATGGTCACAAGCCATGTTCATCTATATGTTTTAAGTGGTATGGGATATGCATTAGTGCTTGAACAACAACGCAAAAAATTGGATGATAAGGGTGTGGAATTTATTTTTCTTGGGTACAAGTTCGAAAGAAAAGGCCATGGTCTGTATCATTCATAAAATAAACTTATTTAGGTTAGTCGTGATGTTGGTTAAAATGCAATTCAAACCTTACTTTCATGCACCAATGAGACGTCAGTCAGCTAGAAGCATGTGTATGACACTTTGCTATCTCTTTTTACACATAGACAATCAAACACTTCTCCTAATGATGCAATTTCTTAGTCGTTACATGCTTCAAATGATGATGTAGATCATTCTATTTTTATGTAGATTTACATGACGAACTTATTGATGAGTGAGCTGACATTGAATAGGCAAAGGCTACGGCTAAATGGTTGGTGTAGACCTTGAGAGATAGCAAGTTAGGTGCATCTTTGTAGTATTGTACTCGGTCAAGATCTCATAATGCTTCTTTTGCATCAAATTGTTATGCAATGATTATCTCTAGTCTTTGTGATGAGAATAGGCCTATTTTTTATGAAGCACAAAATAAAAAAATGAAAGGGCTGTTATGCAATCAAAATTTGATGCCATGATGAAGAATGGTACTTGGTATCTATGTGACTTTCCTCATGTAGAAAGGTTATTGATATTAAAGGGGTGTACAAGCTAAAGCATGAGCTTAATGGAATAGTTGATCTTTATAAGGATATGCATGTACCCAAAGGTTATGCTCAAGATAAGGGCATTGATTTCATTAAGGTCTTTGCCCCTACATGTTGCATGGCAATCGCTCATAGCATTTATGCACCTACAACTCACAATGGTTGAAACGCACATCAACTCAACATTAAAACTACATTTTTGAATGGTGATTTGCATGAACAAGTGTACATATTCCATATCCTTTGTTTTGTGTAGAAAGGGCATAAAAACAAAGTGTCCACATTGAAAAAGGCACTATATGGATTGAAGCAAGCATCATGTGGTTGGTATGAAAAGATACATCCCTACATATTAGCACACAGTTAAGAAAAATCCAATGGAAAGTAGCTTGTATGTTAAGCATGAGAATGACATACTTCTAATCATTTTTATTTATGTGATGATGTATGTCAAGCATGAGAATTGATATACTTCTCATCATTTTTTTTGTTCATTGGTCTCGATGAGAAGCATATTGTTGAGTTTAAGGGATGGCTTCTAAAAGAAGACTCTCCAAGCTCTCACGTACAAACTAAGTGGCTAGGAGAAGCTTCCAATCAAGCCTAAGGTACTCAACCTTAGAGAATCAATCCTAAGGTTCAAGACCCATCTAAAAGGGGTAAATAAATCATAAATCCAAAGGGTTTCACACCTAGAAATCCAAGGGTTCTACCCCTTAGCATTTTTGTCCTCAGAAATGATTGGAGATATATACCTTGGGGTATTCCCCATGCTCCATGATCGATCTCAAACATCATGGCTTTCATCTCTCTAAATCTGCCTCTTAATTCGAAAGGGGAATTCTACCCCGACTGAATCTAAAAAGAGGAGAATCCATGTGTGGTCTAATTCCGTGCCCCAATCATTCAAAGTTCCATCTAGTTTGCATACGAAAAAGAACTGAGTCGAATGCAAAGTATGGAAAGAATGAAAAAGGGTGGAAGAGAACATCCTTGCCTATTTCCTTGGTTTAAGCCATGTGTCATCTGGGTCTCCAAAGCTCAAACATGTGGATTAGGTGGAGTCAAAGTGACTTCAGCTAAATTGCTACCTTGGCCCATCTCTTTGCACCACTAGTGCATGAACCTAGCAAAATAGATGAATACTTCTTAAGGTTTCTTTATCAGATTCATCTCTCGAGTTAGAATCCAACTTGTTCTGAAAGGAAGATGAAACTTTGATAATCCCTGCCCAAATCACTCTCTTTTAGTGAAATGGGTGGATTTTCTTGTTTGCAATTCGCCTCCAATAAATCTAAATAGAGGGGAATTTCATTATATAATCCCTACCTAACCAATAGAATGGTAAAGGTGGATTATCTAATTTTTACGAGGATATAACATCCTCTTTATCTTCAGAGAGAATTTGAATAGCTTACCAAAAGCGGATTTAATGTTTTTCAAAACTTTACGTGGTTTTGAGAATCCACTTTAAGGGACTATAATCCATAGGGATTAATCCAACTATTGTAGACTCCAATTGATTGAAACCTATTTTACTTGTTCTTCCAAAAAGATTAAGATCTTTATAACTACGTCCCAAGATGGGAACTCATAGTGTAAAAGATCGTGTTATATTTAAGGTCATAAGTAGAAATAGATTATTCCAATCATTTCTTCACTTCTTAATCCTTACGGATCTTTAGTTGGATCTCAAACCTTAAAGGTCTTCTTGATCCTTCTAGATTTCTCTCCCTTATATTCTAGATCTATTAAAGATGTCCTATGTTGACATCATCTTTGGATCTTTCCTATTCTTCAGTTGACTTGAATTATCAAGTATCAAAAAGATGATCTTTCTGAGCTTTCTTTCAATCTTGATCTAAGATCATTTTTATGATCCTTAAATTTCAAGTCATTCTTTGGGATGAAGCTTTTTAGAGCTTCGTTTTTTGGAGTTTACCTTCAAACTCAAAAAAGTTGATCCTCTCCTTATTTCTAATTTCTTTATGAGAGATATATCCTTTCATATTTTGTTGGAAGAATTCTTCTTCCCTTTGAGAGGATAATTGAAGAAGATACTCATTCCTAAACATTATCTTCTTGATGTATTCCATTGGATCATGAGTCCCTTTTTCTTCTGGCCATCAAGAAAAAGTACTCAATGGGAATCAGTACCCGTCCCATACCACTGGGTTCTTCATCCAATCCACATCACTACGTCCACCACTACTAATCTTACTTAAATATTTGGTTAACCATTTAATGTGGTGTGACTTATCTTATCAAACTTTAAGTTTGACTTGATCTTTACCCTACTTGGATCTTTTGGCTTTCTTCTCTTCTTTTATCAAAATAAGAGATAAGACTAGGTCTTTTTCAAATAGATCCCTTCATGTTAAATGCTTTACCCATGGGTTTTACTTGGGGATCTATCTATTATGCTTCATACAAGAAGTCATTTTCCTTAGGTCTATATTATTGGAATCTATAATGTATGTTATGTTATCCCCATGAAGCATCAAAATTTCATCCAACTTGTTTTCCTAACCCACTTAGGATTTATACAATCCTTATGGTGCATGCAAGCCTTCTCTTGCATTGGGGTTCTTTGAGAATTCCCAATCTTTGAGAACTTACCTTGCAATACCCTATTCGGTCTTTTCAAGGCATAAGATGCAAGTTCTTGGGGACTTTCTCCCCTCCTTAAGAGTTTTCGTCCTCGAAAACTACCTGAGAGTAAATTGAAAATTGTGCTCTTTCAAAAGTATTTGAAAGAGTTTATTTTCAATCCTTTATTGTTCTTCCTGGTTAAAAGAACTATTTAGAGCTTTTTTGCTTTCTCTTATCCAATCATATAGAGCAAATTTCCCAAGGTTCAAGTTTTGAGTTACCTCTAAATTTGATGTCCCATACCACCGAATCAACTCCAATGGTAATATAAGCTTAGATGTCCCATACCATCCGACTTACACTTCCACTTACGTAAAGGTAACTTTAACTTGAATTTTGGGATCAAACCTTTTTCTCATCAAGTAAGATCTATAACTTCTTGGACTTGTAAGTGTAACTTCCATAGCATGTTTTGGTGCTCATGAAAATTTTAACTTTACCAAGTCTTAGTTGTAATTCCAATTTGACAAGACTAGTCTTGAATTGACTTTTTCAATTATTCCTTGATTCAGATATACTTCAAAAGATCCCTTTTATGTCACTTGATAATAGAGCTAGTTTAAATCTCAACTAGATATTATCTCTTATGACATAATGAGTAATAATTGACTTTGCCAATCAAATCTCTATGTTGAAGTAGATGGTAATTCCATTTACTATAGAGTCCTTTATTTCTAGGACATTAGAAAATGATACTTATGGTTTATTACAACCCTTGAGTTTTACCTTCTCTTCATGCCTTGCATTTTCTTGGAAGAATAATGTAAAGATCCAAATAGTTCTGTAGTTCTTTCAAACAAAGAACTTTTCTTGAACAAAAGCACTAATACTTTCATCTTCCGAAACTAAGATTCTGTTATACCATATTTTCTCTTCCTTAGAGCTTTAAGAAGATAGTGCTCTAAGTTACCACCATTGTATCGTGGTTTTAAGAGAGAAAAATTTTTGTATTACTACCTTAAGTCTATGGCCATGCTGATCAGGCATGCCATGGGTTTTTATGGAATTTAAAATTCCATAAGAGGGATTTTAAGCTTAAGGTATTTTCAAGAAGGTAGAATTATTTGGCTTTTAATTACTAAGCCAAACATAAAGAAATTAAATGATTTATAGTGGCCAATCACCATTCTTCTTAGAAACTAATAAAATCAAATCCTACTTAAGCTTAGCTTCAAGAACTTAATCTCCCTCTCAATTCAAAAACCCATGTAATATGCTCCATGTGCATATTGCTTGCCAAACATTTACACCTTTATTGGAAAAGGTGTAGCATGCATAAGGTTCAGAAGTTGAACCCCTCCTTAAAGCATGCAAAAGTCCCGATTTGGAACTTTGTTCATTCAAAGGATGGTGTAAAATTTTCCCTGCATCTTTCTTTTTGTGCATCAGAGTTGCCATAATGCATAACTAAAACATAACTATATTTATGCACAACCAATCTTTCTTTTTTTCCGAAACTATATGAATTGATGCATAGTGCAAATCATTTCCATGACTTAGTTGTGTATGTGACCTGACAAATAAGGTCACCCCAATCTATGCATCCTTTTTCAAATTCATGTCTATTATGGCATGCCTCTTACTCACAAGCTCTAGGAAAAGAAAGGTGTGCAAATACTTACATGAAAATTAAGCTTCATCCATCCTTTGACTTTATTTTAGTGTTCTCACGGTGATGAAGCAGGCTTGGGCCATCTTGCTCCTTTCCTTCATTCTTGGAATTACAAACTTACTTGGATGCCCGAGTGTGCATGTTTACTATGCATCTAATTTATGGATGCATATGAAAAGATGTGGTCCTTAGACCTAACCAAACACATGCTCCCTTTGCTTCATGAAAATAAAATTTTCAAATAAACTCATGTTTTTTATACATGCATGTGCTAGTAAAAAGTTGTCCTTTGTGTATGAAAAATTGTCAATAACTTCATATGCCATAAAACAAAAATATGCATGGCCTTGATATTTATGAAGAGATACTTTTTCTATGCTTGTACCCTTGCACATAACTATTGAGTAGGCCATTTAAAAGAAAAGAATTCAAAAAATCAACCTACACGGGCTCATCCATGCTTGATCATATGTGCATTTAGCTATTGTAGGCATGTACAGGGGGGAGTCTATCATATGAAAGGTCCAAAAAAAAATAATGCCAAAAATACTCACTCATAAAACAAGGAAATAACTTATAGAAACAATGAAAGAAAAATGTACTTCCTTGATATAGTTTGATGATGAATATACTGCTAATTGTGGGGTTCAAGGTTCAAAAACCCTTGCCCGTGTCTCGTAGAGTAGTTGGTTGAGCTTTGGCCTTTTGAGGTGGAGGTTCAAAATTCAAAAACCCATAATGTCCATAATTAGGAGGCACTCAAACTTCCTCAAGCTATGCTTGAGAAACTCTATGCACCCTTGTCCCATAGCGAATGCCTTGAAAGTCATCCGAGACCATAACATATGCTCCCCACTTACGCTTGGGAATTACAAAAAAAAAAAAAATAAATAAATAAAAATATATATAGATATAGATAACTTATCTGTAGACATTTGAGCTTAGTCCATCTCTTCAAACGTTGAAGTATTGAGACTTTCAATATTGCCATTCGCGGAGCATCTTTTTCATCATGAAATGTTGAAGCGAAAATCTGAGTGGTTGAGGAGTCGTCGACGGAGGGAAACATATCCCATATAGAAAATATTCGCGGCTGTGAAGCTCTATAAAAACAAGGCGCTGCCAATCCATTGTTCACAATTGAGGAGAGAGAGAAGCGCCCGTGTAGCTTCATCTCTCGTTCATATTACCAAGCCTACGGGCTTCTTCTACTAAGAGCATAACTGCCCGTCGGGTGGCTAGTGTGGCCCAATGGGAGGGGAGTCACCCGCTGGTCCTTTTGCATTTCTTAAGAAGAGAATCTGAGCTTCTGTCAACGGCAGTTGCTTACTCCGAAAGAGAGAAAATGCACGCGATCTGTAGCAACTACTTACGCGAACTAAGGATGGCAAAATGAATTCTATATCCTAATGAAACCTAGCTCTGATGCCACTGTTGTGGAAGGACTCCGCCTCCACAAACTGAACTAAGAAGTCTAAAAGAACTAACTAGCAAGGTTACACACTAGGAAGAGAGATGTGTTTCCACCCAACCAACCCCTCCAATATATAGCTCCAAGTCCAAGGGGATAACTCCCTCTCAAGAGGACATGTGTACCTTCCATCACATGGGTTAATAAGGTGTTCACATGGTTTCCAAGCTTAGGAAATCACATGGCTTCTAAAAGAAGACTCTCCAATTTCTCATGTACAAACCAAGTGGCTAGAAGAAGCTTCCAATCAAGCATAAGGTACTCAACCTTAGAAATCAACCCTAAGATTCAAGACCCATCTAAAAGGGGTAAATAAATCATAAATCCAAAGGGTTTCACACCTAAAAACCCGAGGGTTCTACCCCTTAGACCCATATAATTATACAACACTGTGAGATTTCAACTATTGAAGCTTGCATTAAAAAAAACACACACTCTGTTAAAGTGAATATTTAAACACACTACATTTTCAAGTGTTAAAGCTTGCATTAAAAAAAACGCACACTTTGTAATAGCATATATGTGGAAACACTCGATACACATACACTAGACTATAAGACTACCACTCAAGACAATGCAAGGTTAACGTCATCTCTCCTAAAATATACATTAATAGATTCTCGTAGTGATGTGTGTGACCACACACTAGAATCGACAAAGCGCTCTTGCCGACTTTTCCTCCCTTGCTTGCGCATATGACATACAATCTAAAGAGTTTCCACATTTTACACGTTTTTTCATAATAGAGAAGGTTGTTTTTTGTCCCCCCCCCTTCTCCGTGATATTCGACTTGTATGAACATGCTCGCAATTTTATTCCAAAGTCTCTCTCTTCTCAAATACATTTATGTTGCCCTTATTTCAAGGTGAAATCAATCCTTTCTCAAAGATTAATGGAATCAAGAGGGAGTTTCTTGACATATCCTTATCAAGAGGTTGGAATCCTACTTTAATACAAAGACGAGTTGGAAGAGGAATGAATAAGAAGATACAAGTAGGATGATGTATCAAAAAGGAGTCCAAGTAACATTTAAGTAGGGGAAGTAAAAAAGATTCATGTAAAGATGATGGATAAAGAGGGAGCCCAAGTGACACTTAAGGAGGGGAAGGAAATAGATTCATGTAAAATTAGAATAAGGAATAGAGAGGATTATTGTACTTTCTGTTTTATCTAACGATTTAAAATCCATGTTGTGGATGGCATGAATGGAAAAGTGAGTTGGTATTGGACGCCAAGATAGATAAGCATTCTCTAGTGTGGAATTATGTAAAAACATATGAAGATCATTGTAGAAAGTACATGCGGGGAAGCAAAATGAAAAGAAGAGTGTACTCACAAAATGAAAGAGTGTGAGACTCAAATGTGAGTAGATAGATAAACATTTAGATATGGTTTTCTCTTGTATATGAGTAGCAGATTTTGTTGTTGTATTGGTCCAAGAGGCTTTATGATTTGTGGGATCCTACCTCTTGTACATTTGTATACTCCCTTACACTTTTTTCTCTCTTTTCCTCAAAAGTATCATTATGAAGGGTGGGCAGCCCTCTATCCATAGATTCCATATGAGTATATAGAACCACCATAGGAATTGAGCTTCTCACCTCCTCCCAACCAATTCTTGGTATAGACCAGTTGGGCCATGGCCCCTTGCAACAGCGTAGGGACAGTAACTACTCATGAATGAATGACTCTCCTCCCATCCAAATGCCTCTATATATAGCTCTCTCAAGGGGACTACCTTCTTGGGCAGGTGAATGCTAATCATCCAAGTGTCAGCCATGTAACTGCATGTGCGCCAAGTGTCCAATGGATGCTTCTAGAAGGTTCTAGAGCTCTTTGGGCAAAATACTCTTCCCATGTATCCCATGGGGATTGAACCCAAGACCTCGTCCTTCACATCCTTGAGACTTAACCACTAAGCTAAGTGGTTCACTTGTTCACAAGAGCACAAGACCTCCTAGTAAGTCTAAACTCGAGATCTTTGGTCATACACACTGATGACCAAACGGTGTCCGATTTCAGATCTGTCTGAACCGGCCAGACCCTTGGATCATAGACTTACTTTATTACATTCTTCCCCCCTTGGAAAATATTTTCGTCCTCGAAAATTAGAGCTATATATACTGTAGGCAACCCCCGAGCCTCATGTTCTAAAACTTGAAGAACATGCATTCATTCAAACAGGTTATTTACTTGGATCTTGAAAGTAAAAAACCTTATCATATTCTAGATCTTGAAGAACATGATCGGTTTATCTACTAAAAACTTGAAAGTAGAAAACCTTCTTTATTTGGGACCAACTTAAAACTTGAAAGCTGGAAAACGTCGTTGGATTGTGGAAACTTTTTCCCATGTTGAGTTTTCTTCAGTTCCATCCTTCCATTTTACTAAGCACTCTTCATACAAGTGGCTTCTTGTACGTTTATCTCGGGTGCGAAGTATCCTTTCAGGTTCATGAGGAACTGTTTCATTTACTGGAATAGGAAGTATGACCTGATGTCCAACTAGATTATCTGAATATGTTAGACTCTTCCTAAGTCGGCTAACATGGAACACTGGATGAATCCAACTATCATCTGGAAGTTGTAATTCATAAGCCCACAAACCAACTTTCTTGGTGATTGGAAAAGGACCGCAATATCTAGGCGACAACTTGGCGCATTGACCAGTCTTGAACTTTTCCGATCTTTCAGGAATACGAAGATAAACTTGATCGCCAACCTGAAAAGTAACATCTCTTCGCTTTGGATCGGCATAAGCTTTTGCACGATCTTGAGCTTTCTTTAAGTTTTCTTTAGCTAACTTGAGCTTAAAGTTCATGTCTTGAAGAAACTCTTGAGCTGCTTGAACTCGTTCATTATGAAGTCCCACTGCATAAGGAGACCTAGGCTGGAAACCATACATTAACATGAATGGGCTAAATTCAGTTGATGTATTCTTGGCACTATTATAGGCAAATTCAGCTAAAGGAAGATAATCTTCCCAATCAGTCTGTTTGGAAGTAACATAAGCTCTAAGTATGTCTTCCAAAATCTGATTGACTTTCTCTGTCTGTCCATCCGTCTGGGGATGTTCAGCTGTACTTAAACTTAGTTTAGTTTCAAGTCTACTAAAGACTGCTCGCCAAAAATGACTTGTAAATCGAGCATCTCTATCAGAAACTATGTCTACTGGAAGACCATAGAGTCTATAAAGTTGATTTACAAATATTTTTGCAAGTTCTGGAGTCTTATAAGTAGTCTTGACTGGTATAAACTGAGCAAGTTTAGTCAATCGATCAACTACAACCCAGACTGAATCAAAGCCCTTCTGAGTGCGGGGTAATCCAGAAATGAAATCCATGGAAATACTTTCCCACTTTCCTTTGGGAATTTCCAAAGGATGCAGCAATCCTCCAACTTTAAGTCGTTCAAACTTATTGACTTGACATTTATGGCACTTAGACACATAGTTTTGCACATCTCGATGCAAACTAGGCCAATAAAAATGTCTTTTCACTAACTCATAGGTTCGGTTAATACCAGGATGTCCTGCACTTGGAGCATCATGGCATTCGAAAAGTACTTGATTTCGTATGTCCATTCTACTTGGGACACAAACCTTACCTTTATAAAGCAAATATTCATCTTGGAGAGAATAGTGTTTAAACTTTCTCTCAGAAGTACTTGCTTCAGTTTGTTTATCTTGTTCAGCTGCTTTCCATGCTTGACTGAAGCTTGGATCCTCTTTGCAGCTTCCTTTCAAAGTTGAAATAAATTCACTTTGAATTTGTACAAAACTTAGATTGTTCAACATAGGCATCCGACTTAGGGCGTCTGCCACTGCATTGAACTTTCCTTTTCTGTACCTGAGCTCATAATCGAACTCTTGTAACTGTTCGGCCCATCTTGCTTTTCTACCTCTAAGGTCAGGTTGGTTTGTAAACCACTTTATGCTCTCTTGATCAAAAACTATGGTCAGCTTTGATCCATATAGATAATGGCGCCATTTCTTTAGAGCATTTATAATAGCGAACATCTCTCGCTCATAGGTAGAGTAGTTTTGCTGAGCAGGACTTAGCTTTCTACTCTCGAAAGCTATTGGTCGACCATCTTGGCTTAGTACTGCTCCTACTGCAGATGAACTTGCATCTGTCTCTAATTGGAAAGGTTTGTTCGGATCTATGATCTGTAGAACCGGGGCCGATGCTAAAGCAAGTTTAAGTTCTTGAAAACTCTTTGCTTGCTCTTCTTTCCAATTTAACTTTTGATGCTTCCCTTTGAGTTGATCCGTCAAAGGTACTGCAATCTTGGCATATCCAGCCACAAACTTCCGATAATATCCGGCCAATCCGAGAAAACTTTGTAGTTCTCGAACCGTCTTGGGCTCAGGCCATTCAAGAATCACTTGGACCTTTTCAGGGTCAACTTTGATTCCTTCCGCGGAAATAATATGACCTAAATACTTTACTTCTGGGGTAAAGAATTCACATTTTGACTCTTTACCGTAAAGTTTATTATCGCGAAGAAGTTGAAAAACTTTTTTCAAGTGCTCTAAGTGACTTTCATGATCTTTACTGTAGATCAGAATATCATCAAGAAAATCTACAACAAATTTTCCCAAATACGGCTTAAGCACTTGATTCATCAAAGTCATAAATGTTGCGGGTGCGTTTGTCAACCCGAACGGCATCACTAAAAACTCGTAGTGGCCAAACTTTGTTCGAAAGGCTGTTTTAGGAATATCATCATCTTTGATCCTGATCTGATGATAACCTTGGCGTAAATCAATCTTAGAAAAGACTGTAGCCCCCTTTAAACTATCGAAAAGATCTTCGACTAGTGGCATGGGATACTTGTTCTTTATCGTAAGATTGTTTAACGCCCTATAATCTACACACAGTCTCATAGTTCCATCTTTCTTTTTCACTAGAAGGATGGGTGCTGCCCATGGAGACTGGCTTGGGCGGATAAATCCTTTATCCAAATACTCTTGGATTTGATTTTCCACCTCTTGATTTTGGACATAGGGGAGGCGGTATGGGTTTTGAGATTTTGGCTTGGTACCCGGAAACAGATCTATGCTGTGATCGATGTTTCCACGAGAGGGTGGCAAGCCGTAGGGGAGTTCCTTAGGGAACACATCTTTAAATTCCTTCATTAAATTGTTAAATTTAACATAAACTTCTCGAGGAATAAAGGACGAGACATAAGAAACTTGATTTATATTATCAGAATCTGTTACATCTGTGCCAAGGACAAGAAAAGCTTGGGTCCTGGCTTCATTATTTACAAGTTTCTGTAGTTCAGTGTATGATATCAAAGGGATACTTGGAACATCATGCTCACCCTTGATCTTGTACACAATTCCGTCACGCTGGAATTCCAAAGTATTTGTAAAATAACACCTGGTCAATGAAGGACCTAGACTCCATAGCCACTCTCTCCCTAAAACGAGATCTACCCGATCCATATTCATTATTTGGAAGTCCAAGGTGTCTTTAAATCCTTGGATTTCTAGTTCCAAATTACAAATCATTGTGTCCCAAACACGGGTGTCTTGACCGTGCATCATGGAGACAATGTATTTATGAGGCGATGGTTCCTGAGGAAGAGCCAGTTTTTTTACTAACGCATAATTGATAAAATTATGCGTAGCAGAGTCATCCACCATTATCCGGATGGTGTGACCTTTTACTGATCCATGCAACTTGACCAAATCATGTGGACCAAACTCTTGAGGTTGCCACATGTTTTTGGAGATTTGACATGAATGGGTACTGTCGCAGTGCATAATCTGAACCTTCTTTGCACTTGAATTTGCATCCAAGTTCAAAGATTGAATCAGATGGATTTGCTGCTTACCCTTTCCCTTACTTTCTCTTCCGACTGGACAGGCACGGCTTCGATGTCCAGGCTTAAGACATTTAAAGCACAAGTTTTCTTTTTGCGCTTTATCATGATCTTCTGGAGAAAGGATGTGTCTAAAAACACGAGGGTTCTTAGACACCCTTTCACTAGATCTAGTCCCTTTACCCTTACGCTTAAAGTTATTCTTCTGGGAATAACTGCTTTCCTGCGTGACATCCAAGCGTGAATTGTCCTCATAAATTTGTGCGACCTTAATCGCCTCTTCAAGGGATTTAGGCGCATGCCTCTTAACTTCATTACGAATTCGCTGGTTAAGTCCTCTGACAAAACCGCGAAGTCGATGGAAGTCATCTAAATTCTTTAACTTCAGAATTACATCTCTGTATTCTGAAATATACACCAATAGCGGTCTACCCTTCTGCTGAATTTTATCCCAAGCTTCCCAATTGCGTTCCTCCTCATTCTCGGGGAGAAACTCTTTCTTGAAAAGATGGGAAAATTCATTCCAAGTGGTGGGTTTCTTGTGAGTCTCAGAGAGACTCATCCACCATGTATAAGCTTTCGGTCCTAGCGACAAACTTGCTTCTACTACCCTCACGTGATCGGGGGTATGTTTGAGTTCATGGACATCTTTCCATTTCTCTAAGAAAGTCAAAACCGCGTCCTTATTCCTATCCTTATCCTCTCCAGAGAAATAAGGAGGACGGATCTCCTTTCCCAAGGAAAGATCCACAGGGCGGTTATGAGTTTCTAACATACCTACCGAAGCAACGCACAAGGGAGTAGAAGACGCTAGACTCAAACGGCTCATACTTCCCGCTAAAGGAAACATGTCTATTTGGGGAGAGGATAATTCCTTATCCTTTTCCATCCTAATAGACATCGGTGAAGTTGCGATCGTATCTGAGTGACTACCTAAAATAGTCTTACTGATATCCTTAGGCGTCTGAAGTAAGTTCAGAATGGCCTTAAGGTGATCCTGGATTCCATCAACAGATTGACGGAGTACTGCAACCTCATCCGGAATGCTGGACAACTGTTCAAGCTTTTGCTCAACTAGCAACATCCTACTTTCCATATCTTTCCTCTCATTTAAAGTAGTGTTTGTTTCCCCTTTTTTCGCAAAATCCTCAACGTCTAATGCTACAATCGCTGATTCTATTTTAGATGCATCAGACGCATGACTAGTATTTGAAACCATAGGTGCAGATGAATGCAATGCACGTGCAACTATTGGTGGTCTAGTCATGAATGAGGATGTTACTAACATAGGAATGGAAACATACATGGACGCACTAGTAGTACTTGTAAACGTAACGTGGCTAGAAGTCCCCTCCATCGCACACAAAGCGTTATTAAACTTACTAAGTATTCCTAACGCAAGAAGTGTGTGCAACAAAATCAAAAGAGCTATGCAAGAATGTCACAAGAAATCGTCCCTGATGATTTGGTCCGTTGAGGTCGACTTGATTCTAGCCGAGAGTGCTAGAATTATGACGAAGATAGGCCTCCAGATCTTCACTCCACGGCTTCCGCTTTCTTCAAACTTTGCTTTGTTTTTGGCTTTCTTTGGTTAGAGAAAGAGTCCTCCCAAGACTAGATGTATCTCGGGTTCCGGGTTGGAACAGTCGGAGAAGATTCGGCAGCGGTTACTGTTTGACAGAGTCTTCTGCACATGAAACAGAGAAAACGGGGCGGACGACTTGGTCTAGTCCAAAGCCTATTAAGACGTTCGCTGATCCACCTGGGTTCGAATCCCGGTCGGCAGCAGCGCGCGAAACCTCCTTTTGGTCTTGGCTAGAGTTTGATGAAGAGATTACAGCGCCGATGTTTAGCAGAAGAGGATAATCTGCAGCTTGTTGGACGTATCACCGCTGTGGGCACCTTGGATAAGCGATCGCAGTCCTATTGGGGGGGCGAGGGATCGATTCCCGCCGGCAGCACACAAAGCTTTTTGAATCTTCTTCGATGGAGTCTTCTTCAGCGAACAGTTGATCTAACTAGTCCTCCTCGTCAATCAAAATCACGAACGGCGCTTCTGTCTTGTGGTTAAGGCAGCGCCCTCTCAACAGAGGGGCGCGAGTTCGATTCCCCCTTATCACACAAAGATATATTACTTTTTAATACTCTCTTGCTCTAAGCTAAAGCATGGGAACTATTGCGACACGCATATTGATGCGGGAAGGAGAGAATTCGCACGCCAAAATTCGAGCAAGAAGAGAAAAGCTATGGAGATGGCTCTGATACCAATGCAACAGCGTAGGGACAGTAACTACTCATGAATGAATGACTCTCCTCCCATCCAAATGCCTCTATATATAGCTCTCTCAAGGGGACTACCTTCTTGGGCAGGTGAATGCTAATCATCCAAGTGTCAGCCATGTAACTGCATGTGCGCCAAGTGTCCAATGGATGCTTCTAGAAGGTTCTAGAGCTCTTTGGGCAAAATACTCTTCCCATGTATCCCATGGGGATTGAACCCAAGACCTCGTCCTTCACATCCTTGAGACTTAACCACTAAGCTAAGTGGTTCACTTGTTCACAAGAGCACAAGACCTCCTAGTAAGTCTAAACTCGAGATCTTTGGTCATACACACTGATGACCAAACGGTGTCCGATTTCAGATCTGTCTGAACCGGCCAGACCCTTGGATCATAGACTTACTTTATTACACCCCTCAACCTCCACTTGAGTTCTCATGAGTGGCTTGCAAGTTGAAGAAGAGTTATTGGCGAATGTTAGGTCCTCTCATGAATTACATACTCTCATGGGACTTCACATGAAGGACATCCTAATGGTAAGGATAGATCTGCCTATCAAATATAAGAGGCACGAGTGTGCACCTTCCTTGAGCCAATCTAAGAGACATATGGATATCTTCGATATCACAGAAGTTGATTTATGCTAGAGTTATAACGTTTATATTGGAGTACAAGGTTTAATGACATTTGGACGATTCAATGAGCACATCAAAATGGTCAGTGTGTGCACTTTGATTGACCTCCCTAATACATATATGGCTATCTCCAAAGACCATAATCATGGTGTGACTAGGGGCACATGGTCAATTTGGTTGAATTATAATGTCCTTTCAATAATGCAATGAGCACCTTGTTAAGGTGATTGAAAATATCGTGTTTGATATTGACATATAGTGTTTTATTACCTTTGGTTGAACGATTCAATGAGCACATGAAAGTGTTTCTCCATATAATTTCTCATCATACAAGATGAATGAAGGAGTATACAAATGTACAAGAGGCAACATGATGAATGAAGGAGTACACAAATGTACAAGACGCAAGATCCCACAAATCATGAAGCCTCTTGGACCAATACAATAACAAAATCAGCTACTCATATACAAGAGAAAACCATGTCTAGATGAATGGAGGAGTACAAAAATGTAAAAGAGGCAACAAGATGAATGAAGGAGTACACAAATGTAGAAGAGGCAAGATCCCAGAAATCATGAAATCTCTTGGACCAATACAACAACAAAATCAGCTACTCATATACAAGAGAAAACCATGTCTAGATACAATCATGAAACCACTTGGACCAATACAACAACAAAATCAGCTACTCATATACAAGAGAAAACCATGTCTAGATACTACAGAATGAATGAAGGAGTATAAAAATGTACAAGAGGCAACATGATGAATGAAGAAGTACACAAATGTACAAGAGGCAAGATCCCACAAAACATGAAGCCTCTTGGACCAATACAACAACAAAATCAGCTACTCATATACAAGAGAAAACCATGTCTAGATACTACAGAATGAATGAAGGAGTATAAAAATGTACAAGAGGCAACATGATGAATGAAGAAGTACACAAATGTACAAGAGGCAAGATCCCACAAAACATGAAGCCTCTTGGACCAATACAACAACAAAATCAGCTACTCATATACAAGAGAAAACCATGTCTAGATACTACAGAATGAATGAAGGAGTATAAAAATGTACAAGAGGCAACATGATGAATGAAGAAGTACACAAATGTACAAGAGGCAAGATCCCACAAAACATGAAGCCTCTTGGACCAATACAACAACAAAATCAGCTACTCGTATACAAGAGAAACCATGTCTAGATACTAGACGATGAATGAAGGAGTATACAAATGTACAAGAGGCAACATGATGAATGAAGGAGTACACAAATGTACAAGAGGTAGGATTCCACAAATCATGAAGCTTCTTGGACCAATACAACAACAAAATCAACTACTCATATACAAGAGAAAACCATGTGGGCCTCGGATGAGGGGGATGAGACTGTTATTAGCTTCCTTTGTAACACTCTCCAGATCCTCTAGTTCTGCCCTTGCTTTGTGGGATTCGGGGGTCTCATAGGCACTAGTGTTTTCTTCATTTGCTTCATAGTGGGTGACTTCCAATTTATCGTAATTTATATATATAAAAAAGAAAACTCGAATGGATAGAAGTCCATTAATGTGTTGTGACTCGCCGTGACTCGCGTGTCTGTGTCCTTAAGACGTATTAATGGAGGCGTAGCGTCTCTGTTCTTGAAAGTTGAGAACTTGAGATGTGCTCAGTGTTTTTTTTTTTTTAATGGAGGTTCGACCGAGGCCTACTCCCCCGGACTTTAACTTTGAAATTGCAACTGTACAAGGAAGGGCATAGTACCCATGGGACCCCCCTTATCCCACAAGAACAGGGGTTTACAAGACTGGGTTAAACGGCGGTCAACACTATCGCAAGGACAGACAAACGGTGGCACTCAGCCACAATGCAACATCATTCCAGATTACATGTCCCTTACATGTTGCTGCCAGGGATTGAATCCTCGCCCCGCCTCAAGAGGTGAGAGGCCCAACCACTAGGTGAGCGAACTGGGACAACGTGCTCCCTGTTGATGGAGGAGGTAGACCTGTCATGAGAGAAGATCGGCTTTTGGGGTTTTCGAGACGAGGACGACTGGTCATCATCAGACAGCTTCGAAATCACGTTTCTATAATGTGACTCAAGTTCTTGCATTCAGTTAAAAAAGCCACAGCAGCCAAATGTTCGCCAAAAGGTGACGGATTGCAATTTGCAGCCCCCGGGCTCCATCGTTCTGCTGTACTCCGTTCCTCGGGACTGCTCTGTTTTCGCTCTATTCGCGAGATGGAGCTTGCGGGTTGTGTCCCCTGCAGCTCCACTGCGAGCTGCTCTTTCTCTTCCTCCAGGATCCCGGACAGGAGTTGTGCATCCTTGCAGCACTTGCAGAGTCCTCTCTGTGAGGGATATACTTCAACATGGTCTTCTTCATTGAGTTCCTTCCGGAGATCACCCAACATTTTGGCTTCTGACGGCTCCTTTTTACTTCGGCTCCGTTCATCTCTAAAATTTTCAGCAAGCGCAGCGTCCGACGCGAGTGTGCCCTTCGAAGCTTCGGATATTGATAGTCCTTTGCGGGAGGTCTTAGCGGAGGACGATCTCCAGTTGTCATCTACAGCGCCGTTATTTGCATCTCAGCGGATACGAGTTGGTGCTTTGGTGGCCATTGCCATGGCCTTATGCAACGCAGACAGGGTTATCATGTCGGTTGCCATTGTAAAATTCTCAGAGGTATACAATTGGAGCACAAGCTTTGCAGGAATTGTACAGGTGAGTGTCTTACTTTACACGTTCTCGATCTTACGTTGATGCATATGGGCGCGAAGAAAACAGTATATTAAGAAATTTTCATGCGAAGTTTGCGCAATGTTTAGTGTCCAAAAAAATATATCCATCCCATGTCAAAAGCTCCAAGATGCTATGAAACACCAAGTGTGTTGTTGAGAGAATAGGAAATGAGCAATTGTCTATTTTAAAACCCAAAAGAACCAACCAAGTGAAAAAAGAACCTAAAAACTAGCAAGCCTATGTATGAGAGGGCATCGATAGGTAGGTGTGTTATACTCCATGAGGTAGCCCCTGTAGGTTGATATGTAAAAAAAAGGGGACCTCTTTTCAGCCTTGCCATGAACTCCTTCCATGTCTTAGTCGTGGTGTTGGTGTCTCATTGTCGAGGGTTACATGGTATTCTAGAGTACCTGAGAGGGTTCTAGAGCTATATAGTGGAAACGGAATGGGCTATGAATGGATGGGAGGCAAGACTTAAGCGACTCTTTTTCCTCTGCACCCCACTCATAATAATGGTGTTAGGGCACTCAACCAGTCTCCAGATCACAATAAAGCATTGCTATCCTATGTGTAGAATTGATGATCTCTTGGATTCCCTAGGTTGGTCCATTTTCAACAAGATTGATTTGAAAAGTGGTTTTCTTTATATTAGAGTGTAAAAGGAGGATGCACATAAGGTAGGCTTTAGGACTAGATTTGGTGCTTATGAGTGAGTGTCTAGTAATGCCATTCAAGTTGACAAATGCATTAACTACTTTTGCAATGTTAGTAAACGAGACATTGAATCCATTTTTGGGTAAGTCTTTTTGTTGATTTTATTGATCATTTATTGATGTGTAGTAAAAGTGTTATGGAGCTCGAATATGATTTGTGTCCTCCCTATTAGTATAATTTGGTAAGACATACGGGGGAACACTCTCAAGACTGGCACAATACTTTTTTTCTCTCTTTAAGAAGTTTTTATTTCTCGGCTTGCATATATGTCGATAACCCTAACTAGCTACTTATCTTTGAAAATTTCACACTTAGTATTACATTGTATGTTGTGCTCTCAAGCATTTTCTTTGTGCTGATTGTGTGCACGTGCATTCTCAGTCAGTTGAACTACGACACTTGGCATCAATATAGGTCATTGCATCATGAGGTGCATCGAAGGCACAACTAGCTCACTTTCTCATATTGCTACAAAATTTGGTGAGCATTGTCAAGGAGATAAGTGCGTCAAGGAAACTTGAAGAGCTTGGTCTTACATCTCCACCCTTCCAGGACATCTGGATGGGGGTTTGCAGTTATTGTCCGGCAGGAGGTGTCTTGCTCGTGTGTATTTGGACCGGCCAATTCAGTGTGAACTAGGTCACTTCACTTGAGTCCTATAAATAGGACTCTAAGATCTCTCATTTGTCAGTTGATAGGATTGGACTCTTTGCCTCGCATGGAAGAGCCTCGTCACCCATTCCGGTGAGGGATTGGTGGTATGGGACACCATTCCTTTGGAGGTGGCTGCCCGTTGCGTGCTACATACTCCTAGGCTTGGGGATGAGCCCATATATGCTGTATGGCTGGGAGGTGAGTCTGATGTCCACCCTTTGTTTGTGAATTTGGCTTGTGTCTTGACTTGTCGGGCAGGGAGGATCTTGGAGGTTTTAACATTGGTATCAGAAAAGCTTTCTCCTTGTATGGAGGAAAAAGCCAAGACGACGTGCACAAAACCATTAGAGCTCGTGGATAGCTCAGCTTGACATGTCTTCCACCTTTTTGACATGTCTTCCACCTTCGTGACATGTCTTCCACCTTCTTGTAAGGGGTCGTATGAGACGCTACTAGTAGTTGAAGAAGACAAGGGGAGGACACACAAGTCGCCGGTGGAAGTCATAAGTATGTCCCATGTTACCTTTGAGTTTCTATGAAGGTAGGGGCTGGTAATAGGCACCTTTCATCTTGGCCCATTGCCTTTATGGCTGGAATCTCCCATCCTATTGCAGGAGGAGAGGGAGGAGCCCCAAGGAGATGTTAGATGGATGATGAGCAGGGACTGTTAGGAGGGGGCTGTGTGGAAGCAGCCGCTCTTTTTGTATATCTTTGTTGGAAGCTGGATCGAAAAAAAAAGGGGCAGCAAGAGGCAGTTACCTGCACCCCTTTTGTATATCTTTGTTGGAAGCTGGATTGGAAAAAAGAAAGGGGCAGCTGGAAAAAGGTGCCTGCACCCATATGTGGTCCTCGGGATGGAGGTTCTATTTGGGGAATCATGAGCAGGGGAGATAAGAGAAAGGTAAATCCTAGAGGAAGAAGGAAAGGAATCAACCTCTTACTGCCTGATGGAAGTTTTCTTCTCAAATGAAAGAGGGAAAGCACAGGACTTGGTGGTGAAAATGGCTCTTTTTGATTTCTTTCCTCCGCTCCCCTCGGGGATTAACCTAATTCTTGCTCCCTTGGCCGTGAGAACCTCTTCAAAAGGCTGTTGCCTGAGAAAAAAGTGGATGAAACCTCTCAGCTGGCTGGCGTGTGAGGAAATATGGGGGCAGCTCTTTGAACAGCCTGGTTCATGGCCTGGATAAGCTAAAAAACGAGGCACTGGTGTTTTTTGGGCAGGAGAACCCATGTGCAGCTGGTTGGTAGACTTGTTGCAGCAGTGATGGGTTTTCTTGCGAGGTAAGTACCCTAATTGGGGGTCCAATAAGAGATGGACAGGTGGCTGCCAGGTGGCAGCATCTAACCCATTAATTTCCCAGCAGCCCAGCAAAAAAAAAATTCCAGCCACATGCTTAATCTAGAAATGAATTAATGAGTGGCTGTTTTAAAAACTTTCTAATTTAGTTGAGGAGGTGGCTGAAAAATAGGGGAGGTAAAATAGAGGTGGGATGAAAATTATAAATAGAGGCATTCCTTCTCTCATTCGGTATATTTCTTGATTACCAAACTTGCACACAAGGAGGATCCAAGTCTCTCAGGCACCATCAGCCTCATCAACTATCTTCAACCACTCTCTCCTTGATCATGGAGATGTTCCCTCAGCCTAGTACATCTCAGCCATCTACACCAGCCATTCAAATGCAGCCTATGGAGGAGATGATGGCCTCCATACCTACCGACATGCACCGGCAACATTCCGAAGGAATCTTTGAACCATCTCAACTCTCAACACATTGAAGGCTTGCTATCGGCTCTCGTATGTGAGGAGATGCGAGAGGTGAGAAAGGAGGTGATGGCTTTGAGGTCTACCCATCTCCCGCACTCGACAATCACCATGACCACCTTGCCACCACAGTTCCTTCCTTAACCCTTCGGAGGGGACAAGAAGGAATGCAAGGAAGGTGTTATTAGTGATTGGCTATCCAAGTGGACAGGCTTTTTCAACATGTGTGGGCTGGCTGATGCTCAACACATCGGCCAACTCCAACTCATGTTGAAGAGACGAGCATATTCTTGGTGGGTTGCTCCCAAACCTCGACCAACTACATGGGAAGAATTTCAAACGGTCTTTCGTGAAGGGTGACGGGATAAGGGCCTACAGAAGGTTGTTCGAGTGCGAAATGGGAAAGAGATCCTTGGCCACTTATTCACAGGAGTTTAGAAACCTAATTCAGAGGATTAGGGCTCTAGAGGAGCCAGAGGCGTGGCTCCAGATGTTATACCTTTTTGGGTTTTCACTTGCGTATCAGAACAAGGTGTTGCGATGGAGGACATCTATAGGTTTTCTAGGAACTATGAATAGAAAGCATAAAAACAACTTAGGATAGAGCTTTCTTTTACGCTAACCAACACCGTAGACCTCATGACCTCCACGTTGGCATGTGGGTGTATTTGGGTTTCGAGAGATTCTCAGACGATATGAACTTGCTCGTGCATGAAGTTATCTTCATGATACTTTGGTCCATTCCAGATCACAAGGAAGGTAACTCGTGTATCCTATAAGTTAGATCTTCGGGAGCCAAAGGTGGTTTTGGACCAAAGGGAGAAGAAGGCTTGTAGAACTTCCTATCCTGAGTATCTGATAAAGTGGAAGCATAGAACTTAGCCAGCTGTGTCTTGGGAGTTTGTTAGATCGTTGAAGAATCGTTTTTCGGGGTTTATTATTGAGGAGATTGTTGAGGACAACAATTCAAAAATAAGAGGGGAAGTCTTACATCTCCACCCTTCTAGGACATCTGGATGGGGGTTTGCAACTATTGTGTGGCCAGTGTGTACCGGGCCAGCAAGTTCGATGTGAACTGCATCATTTCACTTGAGTCTTATAAATAGGACTCAAGATCTCTCATTTGGCATTCTTGGCATTTGCCAAGATTGGACTCTTTGCCTCGCATGGCAGAGCCTTGTCACTCGTTTCAGTAGGGGATTGGTGGTATGGGACACCATCCTTTGGAATATGGAGGTGGCTGCCCGTAGGGTGCTGCAAACTCCCAAGCTCAAGGGTGAGCCGGTATTGTCTCTATGGCTGGGAGGTGTCTGATGTCCTCCCTTCTATTTGTTTGTGATATTGGCTTGTGGTTTGACTTGTCCAACACAGAGGATCTTGGAGGTTCTAACACTTGGGGTCCTTGAAAATTTGACTTCGGTTTGTTTTAGTATGTGTTTGCACTATCATAGCCACCATGCAAGCCATTTTATCCTTTTATGTGGATTTTCATTCTTGTTTTCACTAGCCATGACAAGCACCTCAAAGCGTGCTAGATGCATAGGAGAACTTCAAAGGTATTTTCAATCTTTTCAAGAATTAGTCAATTCTTGCATCAAGTTGTAGTCATTAGGTTATAATCGCTAGCCATGGTTCAGAGCAATGATGTATTTTGTGTGTTGGCTCTGGGGGAGTAGTTGGATGATTCAAACTACTTGGTGGGCATACATGATGCACCATGTACTGGTTGCAATGTGTTTTTGCCCATGCCAGATTGCTAGGCAATGATAGTATTTTGTTGAAGTGCATAAATTAGGAAATTGGATGGCTACTATGCTTTTGGAATCCGATGGAGGATGTGATGGAGAGTGTTAATCTCCAAAAGAACAAGCTATCCTTGATGTCAGAGCACCTCTATATCAAGAACAACTCAAAACCTCAACCAATTTTGGAAGATCAATACCAAATCATCAAGATTTCATCTAACTGTGAAGAAAGGCATTACACAGAAAAGTCTTCTGCACTTAATTCATTCATTGGCTGAACAAATGTGTAAAGTTTCTAATGAAACTTTGTACAAGGTGTCGCCTAAAGATTGCGCACATTCTCCAAGTTAAAACATCTCAAAAGGTTTAGTAAATCTTGAGATTTACTCCAAACAGTTCACCTATGTTTAAAACTGTACTTCTCTAAAGTCGATTTTGACACCTACAACTTCTAATGCATAGTTCTCTTAAATTAGGAACCCGTTTATTCAAATGCTTTTAGCCTAGCTTTTAGCCTTGCTCAAAACTTTACACTGTGGAAGGAGAACTGACCAAAATATTATCATCGAATTTGCGCCTGTTGCAGTCTTCCCTTCTTCACATTTACATATGTAAATGTTCCTACTCTCAATTCTCTGAGCCTGATCACAATTAGGATATGAAAATTTATACAAACGTCACTATACTATAGACTTAGACTTGTACAAAAGCATTTCACAAAAAGATTAACACAGGAGCATTGAGCAAAATATCGGGCACAACTTTTCTTCTATTCAAGAAAAATATTACATCTGTTTGACGAGAGATATACTCTTCATTTCTAAAGTGTCCAATGACTCTTACAACTTGTCATTCATCATCTCTCATACATGCCTCGACATTCTACTTGTATATATAGGCATATATGTCCTAACTCTTAACCATAACAAAGGTATAAGTGAGTTAATTACAAGTCTAGTGTACATGTATATACAAGACTTCATTCTCTGATCATGCACTAACTTCAAGCTTCATATCTTCATTTTTTTTTTTGTTTTAAAACCTTTGTCAAAAACATCAATTGATGGTTGTCATGCACCAACAACTCTCCCTCAATCATCAATTCTGGTTTTCTCCATCTTCTTTATACCTGCCATGTCTTTGAATCTCTGTAGCTTTCATCCATCCAAGCTTTTGGTTAGCATGTCTGCAATCTGATCTTTTGTTGAAGTATGTACGACTTCAATCTCATTATCAATCACCTTCTCTCTCAAGAAGTGATACTGAATCTCAATGTGTTTAGTTCTGGCATGAAAAACAGGGTTCGCAGCTAGATACAATGAACTCATATTATCTCCATGAATAATGGGTGTACTCTGAATGATGTCAAAACTCTTCATGAGAGTCTTCAACCATATGACCTCCTTTGCAGCTTCAACCATACCTTCATACTCTGCTTTTGTAGATGACAAAGAAACTGTGTGTTGCTTCTTAGAACACCAAGAGATTAGCTTATCTCCCACATAACATAAGTATCCATAGGTTGATCTCCTATCATCATGACTACCTGACCAATCTGTATCACTATATATCTTGATGTTTGTATCTGATGTGAAACCATAATACAAACCTTCCTTGAGTGTACCCTTAATGTATCTTAGTACCCTTTGTCGTTCAACCCAATGTTCTTTCCTAGGACAATGCATGAATTGGGACAACACTCCAACTGTATATGACAAATAAGGCCTAGTTAATGTAGCATAGATTAGAGTACCAACCAGACTTTGATATAGCTTCATATCCTTGAACTCTTCTCCTCCATATCTGCTCAATTTGTGATTCACCTCCATTGGAGTAGGTGCTACCGTACAATCTTCCATTTTAAAGTTGATTAGCAAGTTCTTCAAATACCTTTCTTGAGTTACATATACTCCATGTTGGGTATATGAAATCTCCATGCCCAAGAAATATGACAAGTCTTCCAAGTCACTAATCTAGAACTCTTTCTCCATTTGCTTCTTAAGACCTTCTATGCCCTTCTCATCTGTACCTGGAAGAATTATGTCATCAACATATATGCACATGTAAATGAACCCATCATCACTTGCTTTAACAAGCAAGCTACTATCTGCTTTAGACAGTTGGAAACCAAGTTCTTTCAAGAACTTCACAAGTCTATAATTCCATGCCCTTGGGGCCTGTTTCAAACCATACAAAGCTCTCTCGAGCTTACATACATACTCTGGATACCTTTTACCTTTGAACCCTTCTGGTTGCTCCATGAAAACATCATCTGAAATGTAACCATTTAGAAAAGCATTCTTCACATCTAATTGACATAATTTCCAACCTTTACACGCAGCAATGGCTATTAATGTCCTTATAGTTGTCATCTTTGCAATTGGACTATAAGTCTCATCATAATCTATACCATATGTCTGAGCATACCCTTTCATAACAAGTATAACTTTATAATTAGACACACTTCCATCTTCATATCTCTTTGTCTTGTAGACCCATTTGCATCCAATGATCTTCTGACTATTTGTTTTAGGAACCAAATCCCATGTCTCATTTTCCATCAATGCATCATACTCTTCTTGCATAGCTTGCTCTCAATTTTCCTTACCTTTTGCCTCTTCATATGTAGAAGGGTCTTCCTCTGCTTTCACCATATAAGCATAATCTTTAGTGGTTAGAAATGAAGTATCATAACTATACCTTATAGGTTGCCATTTGTGCCTTGATGACCTTCTGAGTTCTCTCCTTCTTGAAGTTTCTGGTTCATCACATTCTGGATCAAACCTTGGCACTTCTTCAACTTCAACTTGTGCTTCATTATTATCTTCTTCATCAAATATTTGAAACTTTGATTTACCTTTCTTTTGATTCAATGCTTCTTCATCACTTGCATGAATATTAAATCTACCTGCATACCAAGTACCTTGCTCGTCTAATGTAACATCCTTTGACACAAGGAATTGCTTTGTGGATGGACTCCACAACCTATAACCCATCTGTTTATCATCATATTCAATGAACACATACTTTTCAGCTTTAGGTTCCAATTTATGCCTCAATTGAGATGGCACATATGCATAAGCCAAACATCCAAATACTTTGCAATGATCTAAGGTAGATCTCTTACCCCACCATGCCTCATAAGGTGTCATACCTTGCAAAGCTTTACATAGTAACCTATTAACCAAGTCTGTAACTGTAATTACAGCCTCAGCCCACATATAATTGGTTGGGGCAATTCTTTTCTTTCATCATTGACCTTGCAAACTCAATGAGAGTTTTATTTCTCCTTTCTGGCAAACCATTTTGTTGAGGAGAGTATCTGCAAGTAACTTCCCTTTTTATACTTGCATTCCATAAGTAATCACTGAACTCATTAGAGAAATACTCTCCCTCTCCATCTGACCTTAGTCTCTTCAACTTTTGCCCTGTGATTCTCTCTGCATATACATGATAATGTTTAAATGTATTGAATACCTCTGATTGGTGTTGCCTTTTCCAACAAACGTTGGTTACACTTCTTCATCTTATTTGTGCCAGTCACAGGTTTATGGATGAGTGCTATCGGAGTGGTTGGTCTTGCCCTAAACTTACGCGCTTACGACTTTGTATCCATCTGGTAGCATCATCAACATAAATCACATAATATCTTGAACCATTAATGCTAAAATCCTTTGATGGTCCCCACACATATGTGTGTACCAATTCAAGCTTCTTTGAATACATGAAACCATGCTTAGTATATGATTGCTTATGAGCCTTACCTAATTGACATGACTCACATCTGTATGTCATGTGTTGACCTGTAACATTAGGTAATCCAAGCACTGAACCATTGTTAATCATATCCTTAATACCTCTTTCATTGAAATGTCCAAGCCTTTTATGTCAAAGATCTAACTCAGAGATCTTATGTCCTCCATAAGTGAACAAGGCATGACCAAAATTGCCTTGAATCTTCAATGTGAATAGCCTTCCTTCTTTCTTTCCTGAAACAATTTGTTTATACCCATTGCTAGGGTCTTCCACAAAAACTCCATCATTAGTGAACCTTACTTCATAACCTTTCTCAACAATTCGCCCTACACTTATCAAATTCTTTGGGATTGTAGGAACATACAAAACCTTACTCAAAAGAGTGCTTCCATCCTTAGCCTTCACTCATCCAATTGACTTCACATTGTGCTTTGTATTATCACCTGTTTGAACCACATGATTACTTACTTTATTCTCCAAATTAGTCATCAAAGCTATATTACCACTCCGATGATTGCTACACCCTGAGTCTATGTAGAAGACTCTTTGATCTTCACTTTGTCTTTCACAAGTTGCATTCATAATGAAGGTTGAATCCTCCTTCTGTTGTAGTAGGTATTATTGTAGGATTGACTTTGAATGCCTCTATCTGCATTTCTTCCAAAGAAACCTCTACTATGTCTACCTCTGAAATTATCTCTCTGATTTCTATTACCTCTTCCTCTTGAATTAAGATTCTGATTATATCCTCCACCATTCTGATTATTATGCCAACATTCATGGGCTAAATGATTTGTCTTACCACAAATCAAGCAAGCTTTGACAGCATCCTTATTGCTTCTGCCTCTTCCTCTTCCTTTGCCACCATCTCTTCCTCTTAGAAGTTAGCTTGGCTAGTTGTACCTTCATCTTCATTCAATTGTTGCTTGCCTTTGTTAATCTTCTTCTTGTCCTTTGAATACATTGTTTGACTTGCACTTTTATCAACATCACCTTTGACATCCTGCTCAAAGGTTAGCATATGTCTTAGCAACTGATTCAAATCAAGAGTAAAATGATCTAGTGACAATTCAGTGGATAAAATGAATGGCTTCCATTTTTCATCTCCTCTCAAACCTGTGAGGCTTTGCCTTACCAGTTTGTCCTCTTCAATATCTTCATCAACTTCTCCTAATGCATCTGCAATGTCCTTCATCCTTGTTACATAATCAAAAATGGATTGAGAAGCTTTCTTTTTGAATGTGGTAAACTCTGCCCATATGTCAGACATTGGTCTACAGAGACCATTCCATGTGTGTGTGGGACGAGGGCTAGTTAGCCAAGGTCCTAAGCTCGGGGGTATATCCTAAGGTATTTGATGGTTAGTGGGGATGAATGTTGCATGCTGGCCACATGGCAACGCTAGATCATTCCAGATCACTACTGCTATTTTAGATACAAGAGGATATAAATGGATGGGAGGAGAGTGGCACACACATCATTCGCATGTCTTCTTTTGAGGAGAGCCTCACACTTGGTATCAGAGCAGGTTTTTTGAGCTAAATTTAGAAGAAATCTTTGCGTGGAGTTAGGAGGGGAGTTCGTGCATGTTTTTTTTTGGGGGGGGTCGTCGTTCGAGGAGGAGGGAGCGGGGGCATTTCTTCGATCCGTGGAGGCAATGTAGCAAAAGGAGAGCAGAGCCACACGGGTGCCTCTTGGCCGCCCACAAGGAGAGAGAGACCACCAATACTTGCATCGTGAGCACACAGCCACACGGGCTCCTCTTGGCTGCCCACGAGGAGAGAGGGAGAGAGAGGCTTTCTCTTCCTTCTTGGTTGTTGAAAGACACAAGAAGAAGCTCCTTTATAAAAAGGCACCTCTAAGAGTTTCTGGAGCACATACGGGATATAGAACCAGCTGCGCGCGCCACTCTCAGAGAAGGAGATCAAATTTTTTTTTGAAGAACTACATAGTTGAAGCAAATTTTTTAGATTTTGAGCTACCAAGCTTGACCAAATTGGCCATAACTTGGTCAATTCTTGTCCAAATTGAGAGATCTTTGGCTTGTTAGAAAGCTCTCTCAGAGCTTTATCCAGAGAGTGGCTGCAAGCCATACTTTGGAATTATTTCCTTTCTGCAACAGAGGGTGAAAGTGGACTGTTCTTCATTGAGCATCATCAACGAAGCACTTCTTGAAGACATATGCGATCCATGAACCAAAGGGAGTGGATATTCTAATCTTTCCTCTTCAATTGGATGCTTCACGAATATCAAAAGAATATGAGATAAGTATTTAGTCAATATTTGGTTGATTATTTTTGTTGATTGTGCATGTTAGAAGTATTCCTGTATTACGCGTAGAATGACGTAAGTAGAGCATAAGTAGAGATGTATGTTTAGTGCTTTAGCTTTTCTTGCAGGTGGTAAGTATCGACAAAAAAAAAAAAATTGATTGAGGGCCTGTAGAGCCCAACAACATACTTGGAAAAGTTTTCAATTGCAGGTGTTGGTTGAGAAGATAAAATAGATTGTGCCTGCCGGCACCGATGATTTGATTTTTGTTGAATGCATGATGCTTTTCGAAATTATTTCGGATTTTAAAGTGATGCCGTTAGGTTTCCGAAATTTCTAAAAAAAAAATTAGCATGCATGTGCATTGAAGTTTAGGAAACATATTAAAGTTTTTTTTTCTTGTCTTTTTCTGTTAAGCAAAGGCTTTGATTGGTTTTTTTTTTTCGCTTTCCACTAGTATATACGATTGATTAGTGTATTAAAAAAAAAAAAAGAGAGAAAACCAAAAGAAAAGTTACTTGCCTTTAGCCCTAGTATGGAATCCGAACCATCATCACATGCTAGGACAGATACCCTTATGCTAGAACCTCCAATGGATCCAATTAAAGCCATGAATAATAGAATTTCATTCTTAGAGAGTTCTCTTCAGGATATCTTGGAACACGTGCGTGGTTCCAAGAAAGAAGGAGAGCCGCTTGATTCTGATTTGCCAGAGATGGAGGTAGATGCTCCAGATGAACATCAAACTTCAGAAGTCCTTAGAGATAGCGTCTTAGTTAGAGAAGCCAGATGGAAGCCTAAGGATTTTAAGCTTCCAAGATATCATGGCTCAGCTGGCGCTAGGACTACTGACGCGGTTGAGCAGTGGCTCAGCAAGTGGGATCAGTGCTTCCGCCTGTGTCATATCACTGATGATAGGCACAAGATTCCGCAGACCACTTATAACCTTATGGACGTCGCACATAGGTGGTTGCGTAAGATAGCGAAGGATAAGAAAGAGCCCACGACATGGGATCAATTTAAAATCCTATTTTATAACAATTTTATACCTCCTTATGGAAGGTATAGAGCAGTAGACACCTGGTTCTTCATCAGTCAGAAGAATCACTCAGTTCAGGAATACGCAGATAGGTATAGAGAGGTACTTCTTAAAGTACCTGAGACCATTCTAGAATTTCTTCAAGTCCACAAGTTTGTTTTGGGACTCAGAGAAACTATACGACCTTTAGTAAGGAAGGAGCGGTGTAAGTCTTTGGCACAGGCCACAGAGATGGTTGTGGCCTTGGTTTATGACGACCACAGGAGCACAAGCTCCCAGGGCCAGAGATCCCCATGGACTAGGGTTAGCCGACCTTTCCATACTTCGACTCCTGGTTCGGTCAATGCACAGCCTTCTAGGGAGGCTAAACAGGTGCACATGATCCAGACAGTCTCAGGAGGAAAGAGAAAAGCGTCTTCTATGGCTGAGAGGGCATATAACCGATCTATTCTTACCCCTCAGCAAAAAGAGAAGGCAATGAAAGAGGGTTTGTGCTATGGTTGCTTAGGGAAGCACTTGTATAAGGATTGTCCTAAAAAGAAAAAGATAGCAGCCACCATAGTCATAGATCCTACTCAGGAAGGGGGTGGGAGTGAGGATGAGTTTGGGGATTCCCCATCTCCATTATCATCTCCCATAGTGGCCATGACAGTCACTAAAAAGGTTTCGACTGTGCGAGATGATGTGCTTTTGCCAGTGGCACAGAAAGGATACCAGTTCCCAGATACTTAGCTTATTGTCATGAGAGGAGTCGTGGAAGGACAGCGTATCAAGGTACTCTTTGACACAGGTTCGACTCATAATGTTATTAGTTTCCGATTAGTCAAGAGATTACGCTTAGACACTGTGCAGTCAGATTATACTTATATCATAGAGCTAGCCGACGAGAAGGGAACTGAGACTTGGGATAGACGAGTAGTTGATCTTCCTATGTAGATCCAGTTCTATGAGGACAGATTGGACTTTGAGATAGCAAGACTAGCTCGATTCGACATAGTTCTTAGTAAGAAGCGGCATGTGGGAAGAAACAAGTCATTGATTTTGCTTCGTATATGTATCAGTTTGAGCATGAGGGAAGGAGATTACTGATCCGCGGAGAGCCAGATCTCGAAGAGACACGATTGGTGACTTCTACCAAGTTGCTCAAAATTGATTGTAAGTATATCTATTTTCTTTATTTCATGTATTTGTCGTATGTTGAAATGGATTCATGCAGTCATGGAGACTCAAGTTGTAATGCTCCAACACTTTCAGCCAAAGTGAGATCAGAATTCCAAGAGTTGTTTTTAAAGGAATTACCATCAGGTTTGCCTCCTTGCAGGAATATAGAGCATAGAATCGAATTGGTACCAGGAGCGAGTCCGATCGCATGGCCACCATTTCGAAGGAGTTTGCAGGAGGAAAATGAAGTCCGCAAGGTTGTGGACGAGTATCTTCAAAAAGGGCTGATTAGACCCAACTATTCACCCTTTGCGGCACCAGTTCTTCTTGTGAAGAAGGATGGATCTTATAGGATGTGTGTCGATTATCAAGCACTCAATAATATCACTATTAGACATAGATATCCCATGCCCCGGATTGATGATCTTTTGGATGCTCTAGGTGGAGCCATTGTATTTAGTAAGATAGATTTAAAGAGTGGTTATCATCAGATTAGAGTGAAAGATCATGATGTACATAAGACAACTTTTTGGACCCGTTTTGGTCATTATGAGTATTTGGATATGCCCTTTGGTTTGACAAATACTCCAGCTACATTTATGATGTTAATGAATGATATCTTACGACCTTTCATAGGAAAGTGTGTTGTTGATTTTGTGGATGATTTGCTAGTGTATAGTGGGACTGTGCATGAGCATGAAAATCATTTAAGATTTGTGTTGAATATTTTAAAAGAAAATCAGCTGTATGTAAATCCGGAGAAGACACAATTGTTTCTTCCGAGGATAGAGTATCTAGGGCATGTGATTTCAGCCGATGGGGTTCAGCAATCTGAAGACATGATGGATAAACAACTCCGCTACCTGTGCAGCTTCTATCGTCTCCTGTGTGAAAATGAGCCATCTTGCTCAGTCTATCTACCACAACTAGGATTATATCCCGCTTCCTTTGTGCCTGCGGTAACCCCACTATGAAGTCCATGGATATACTATCCCAATTATGATCTGGAACTTGTAAAGGATGTAAAAGACATGGTGTCTTTACCCTTTCTGCTTTGTTGACTTGGCACATAAAGCATTGTTGATCATAAGTATGGATATCTCTGGCTAATCCAGGCCACCAAAATGTTCTTCTAACAAACTGTATTGTCTTGTCAACACCAGGATGTCCTGCGCAAGGAACATCATGGTTATCATGCATGACTTTCTTTTGCAAATCTCGAGAATTTGGCACACAAACCTTTCCTTTCCGCTTCACTATTCCATTTTCTTGTGAGAAATTAGAATACGGAATGGACTTGTTTGCTTTAGTAAAAGAAGAAACAGTTGGAACTGTCCTGTCTCCTAAAATAGAGTCATCACTAATGGCTCTAACTTTCTGTAACAAATGTGGATCTTCCACCTGATGAGCTTTCTAAAACTGTAAAGCTTATTTGATACATTATACGAGATAATGCATCAGCTACTATATTTTCTTTGCCTCTTTATACAAGATTTCCATGTGAAATTCCTGCATGAGCTTATAGCCCAACGAGCCTGTCGGCCTCGAAGATCTCCTTTCTTCAATTTTGATGATTCCTGCTCTGATACCACTGATGGAGAGTGTTAATCTCCAGAAGAACAAGCTATCCTTGATATTAGAGCACCTCTATATCAAGAACAACTCAAAACCTCAACCAATTTTGGAAGACCAATACCAAATCATCAAGATTTCATCTAAGTGTGAAGAAAGTCATTACACAGAAAAGTCTGCTGCACTTAATTCATTCATTGGCTGACCAAATGTGTAAAGTTTCTAATGAAACTTTGTACAAGTGTCTCCTAAAGATTGCGCACCTTCTCCAAGTTAAAACTTCTCAAAAGGTTCAATAAATCTTGAAAGTTGAGATTTACTCCAAATAATTCACCTATGTCTAAAACTGTACTTCTCTATAGTTGACTTTGACACTTGCAACTTCTAATGCATAGTTCTCTTAAACTAGGACCCGTTTATTCAAATGCTTTTAGCCATAGGTAGCTTACTTCCAACTTAAAGAATGAGTGCTTGCTTGCTCAAAACTTCACAGTGTGGAAGGAGAACGGGATCTGAAAATTTGTATAGAGCTCACTCTACTATAGACTTAGACTTGTACAAAAGCATTTCACAAAAAGATCAACACAGAAGGAGCACTGAGCAAAATATCGGGTTCAACTTTTCTTCTATTCAAGAAAAATATTACATCTGTTTGATGAGAGATATACTCTTCACTTCTAAAGTGTCTAATGATTCTTACAACTTGTCATTCATTATCTCTCATACATGCCCCGACATTCTACTTGTATATATAGATATATATGTCCTAACTCGTAACCATAACAAAGGTATAAGTGAGTTGATTACAAGTCTAGTGTACATGTATATACAAGACTTCATTCTCTGATCGTGCACTAACTTCAAGCTTCATATCTTCATCCTTTGACTTCAAGCCTTTGTCAAAAACATCTGTTGATGGTTGTCATGCACCAACAGAATGGTACTTTATCTTATGTGATTTTTCTCTTGGCAATAAGGCCATTGGCACTAAAGGAGCCTATTTCCTTTGTTGAAGTGCATAAATTAGGAAACTGGATGGCCACTATGTTATTGGAATCCGATGAAGAATGGTGCTTCGTCTTATGTGATTTTTCTCTTGGCAATAAGGTCATTGGCACTAAATGAGTCTATAAACTAAAATGCAAGCATGATGATACACTTGTGGATGTATGACTAGGCTTGTAGTCAAAGGTTATGTTCAAGAGAAGGGCATTGTTTTTGATGAGACCTCTGCTCCTATGTGTTCTATGACAATCGTTTGTAGCATGTGCATGTGCATGTGCATGTGCATGTGCAACACACAATGTTTTGGATATACATGAGTTGTACATTAAAACTACAATTTTGTACGGGGATTCACATGAAGAAGTGTATATTTCAGCTTTGTGGATTTGTATAGAAAGGACAAGAAAGTAAGGTATGGAGGTTAAAGAGTGCATTGTATGGATTGAAGCAAGCACAATATGCTTTGTATGCACCCCCAAAAAAAAAACATGTGCTTATTTATTAGTACATGGATCCCATACCAGTTCAAGTGAAATCACCTTGTATTGGAAGGCTCCAAATGATGCGTTTCTAGTCAATTTTGTCGAGGTTAATGACATGTTGTACATTTATCCCAACGAGACACATATTGCGGAGTTTAAGGCTAATTTGCATGCCTCTTTTGAAATATTAGATTTAGGGTTTTTGCATTTATGCAAGCTGATGGAGTCATTGTGTTATGTCAAACAAAACATATTGAGACTTTGTTGCAATGTTTTGGCCTTGAGGATTGTAAACTCATTGTGACTCCACATGGAGACAAGTTTATGATCAAGTCTTTACGATTGGGCATTAATGATGTCAATGGGGATGTCATAGTATTGCATCCATAGTCTCCATAATGGAGCTGATGGCTACATAGTCTTGTGGTTGACCAGCATGAGCTTATAGTTGCACTTTCATGTGAGGGTGAATTTGGTGTTTTCCCGGATTCATCTTGGTATATATGATTGTTGTATTAGTGGGAATGCAGTTTTCACTTGTGGATTCTTCATTCGAGTTGTGACTAGTTGATAGGTGTGTACATCCTATTGACTAGCATTTTCTTTAATTTTTCGTATCTTTTATTTGCATCTTGTGCTAGGCTTCATTATGATTGAGTTTGTCCATCACTTTTGGAAGTGATAGAAACTTAGTTCATTATATAACATTCAGTCATCAAAGGTCCAGAGCAAGAGTAAACCCTAACCCTAATTTCTGACATAAAAGTGTTTTTCACCTCATTTGGTCACGCTTAATTAGTAGGTCAAGGAAAGCAAGTTAGCTTGTTCATTTGATGGCTTCAATGTGAGATCGTAGCATTTTTAGCTATGAAAAGCAAGCTATGCAATAAAAAAAGCGATTGCCAATTTTGAGTGTTTTCGCAAAAATGAACATGCTTTTATTGCTTTTTAAGATGCTTTTCGGTGCTTTTTCTAAAAGCTATTGCATGAGGTTGTAATCCTATATAAGGAGGGCCAAGGCTCATTGTGGAGCATCATCCATCGTTGGACTTCATCATCACTCAAGGCATCAAGTCATCTTTGGTGATCAGCTATACTTGGAGGAAGTGTCCTACACACTTGAAGGAGGTGTGCTCTACCCTTGGTGCAGATGTGGAGGAGTTAGTATCAGCCAACCATCGGCACATTGCTGATTTATTGTGATTTATTGTTAGTTTCTTACTTGTTAGGTCACTAGTTTCTAATTTAGGGTTTTTGAAACCCTAATTTCAGAATTAGGATTTGCTGTAAAACAGTTCTAAACTGTTCATATTCTCTACACACTCTTCATGTCTCTTAGGCACTTTACACACAAATTCTTGTATCTAGTTCCCTATTTCTACCTAGATTCAGAGTTTGTATCAACTATACACATTGATATTGGACATTGCAATATTAGTTAGTGTAGGAAGGCTATTTGCTTACGGTTACACTTGAAATTTTGTCTACTCTTTCTCTCTTTATCTATCTCTCACTCATCTCTTTTTGAGTATTAGGGTGTGTATGCTAAGGTTCATGCATTGGAAAATCTTGTAAACCTGTGATTAATATTGTTATTGAGGCCCACCCCACTTCCAACATTTGGTATGAGAGCATAGTTGACATACACCCTTAACAAGATGAGTTATTACAGACTTGAGAATGAAGATAAGCTCGAAGGAATGTCTAACTATCCAAGGTGGAGTTTTATGATGATGAATTTGTTAGTATCTAAAGACTTGTGGAATATTGTCAATGGCACTTATCCAAGGCCAAGAAAAGTAGGAGAAGATGTTGCTTCATCCTCCAAAAGACCTGCTGTTCCAATTTAGCTCAACAAGAGGTTAGTGAAGAAGAAGAAACTCTTTCATCATTCGGAGTTTGCGGTACTACTACTAGATTACTTCCTATGGAAGAGCGTTCCAGATGGGATTCTAGGGATTCTCTAGCACTTTCATACATTGTTTTGAGAGTGGAGAGGTGTACTATACCCCAAATGAGGTCATGCAGAACCTCTCGACAGGCTTGGTTGGAGTTAGAGAATCTCTATCACACATTTTGAAGCTCAAAGATTTATGAGATTAGTTACTCAATTTGGCAGTAAATATTCTAGATGAAGAGATTGTAAACACACTTCTAAAATCAGTTCCATGTACATAACGTGCTTTTGTTACTTCTTTTTCTCTCGCAAGAGATAGAGAACTTTCATTTGAAGAGTTGTAGTCCGTGTTACTTTAAGATGAAGATCAACAAAAGAGTATGGAAGAGAATGATGAAGTCATGTTATCATCGTCAAAGGGGAAGAAGAAGAAGGAAACTACAAAGAAGGAGAAGAAGCGTCAATAAACTAAGAAGGAAAGTAAACCTTTTACTCCTAAAACTTCTACTCCTATCCCTAATGCTTCCTCTACACCCAAAGAAAAATCCGCTACTACATCTACTTGAAGGAAAGGAATTTACCATTACTCTAAGAAACCAGGTCATTTCATAGAAGAATGTAGAACAAAGATTTTTAATGAGAAGAAGAAAGCATCAAGTAATAGTACTGAAGATGAATCGAAACCTAAATCTTGAAAGGAAGAATATTATGCATGTGTTACTATTGAAGAAATAGCTTTTGATCAGGTAACATTAAATGCAATCCCAAATAATCCTTTTATAGGTTGCATAAAGGTATTCTCTTCTCTTACTAACTCTTTAGGGAGAAGAGTGACCATTGCACATGGTCATAATTTAGATGTTGGTGGTGCTGGAGAAGTAAACCTTAAGTCAAGAGGAGGTGGAAATTTCACAATTTCTAATGTTCTTTATGTATCAAAAATGAAGAAGAATTTGCTCTCTATTTTTACTTTCTTTCAGATGGTTTTAAAGTCATTTTTATGAAAGATCATGTTAGATCCTCTCACCTAATGAGGAGCATTGTCTACTTCAAGGTGAAAATAGAAATGGCGTGTTTGTGTTATCCAAAATTAGTAATGCTAATATTGCCAAGTCTTCTACACTTAATGAGAACATGAAGTTATGGCATGCTAGATTTAGTCATATCAGTTACATAGCTCTCAAGCACATCAAATGAGAATTTTTAGATATTTGAAAGGAACTTCTAGTTATGCTATGGTATTTCCGAGATCACCATGTATTTCACTTAAAGGTTTTTTTGATTTTGATTGGGAAGGTGATAAAGACTCAAGAAGAAGCACAAGTGGATATTGCTTCTTTCTTGGAGATTGTCTTATCTCTTGGTTATCCAAGAAACAACCTACAATTGCCACATCTTCAAGTGAAGTAGAGTATAGGGCTGCTATTACAGCTACACTTGAAGCAATTTGGTCACAAAAAAATTTGAGTTATCTTGATGTTCAAGTTCATCTTCCTATGCAGATATTTTCAAACAGTCAGAGTGCTATTGCTGTTGCAAAGAACCTTGTTGATCATGCTAGGATAAAGCATATAGAGATTCATTACCACTACATTCAGGAACACGTATCTAAGAAGCACATTGAGCTAGTTTGCATGCCTACATGTAAGAATGTTGCATATAATTACCAAAGCATTATCTTATCATTATGACATTAAAGGGGGGTTGTACCGTTGTTGGAAACAATGTCAGAATAGTCCAAAACTCTAAATTCCAGCAACCCTATTTTTGGTACTTAGACAATTTTTGGGTACAAAAGGTGAAAAATTTTTATTAGCTTATCACATAGAGCCTGAAGAGAGATTTCATTTTAATGTATAACATTCAGTCATCAAAGGCCCATATTAGGAGAAAACCCTAACCCTAATTTCTGTCATAAAAGTGTTTTTCACCTCATTGGTCGCTCTCAATTAGTAGGTCAAGGAAATCAAGTTAGCTTGTTCATCTGATGGCTTAAATGTGAGATCGTAGCATTTTTAGCTATGAAAAAGCTATGCGATAAAAAGCGATCACCAATTTTGAGTGCTTTCGCAAAAACAAACATGCTTTTATTGTTTTTTAAGATGCTTTTCGATGCTTTTTCTGAAAGCTATTGCATAAGGTTGTAATCCTATATAAGGAGGGCCAAGGCTCATTGTGGAGCATCATCCATCGTTGGACTTCATCATCACTTAAGGCATCAAGTCATCGTTGGTGATCAGCTATAGTTGGAGGAAGTGTCCTACACACTTGAAGGAGGTGTGCTCTACCCTTGGTGCAGATGTGGAGTTAGTATCAGCCAACCTTCAGCACATTGCTGATTTACTGTGAGTAACAAGTCTATATCAGTTCCTTACTTGTCTAATTTAGGGTTTTTGAAACCCTAATTTCAGAATTAGGGTTTGTTGTAAAACAGTCCTAAATTGTTCATATTCTCTACATCTTCACACACACATACTGTTCATACCTCTTAGGCACTTTACACGCACATTCTTGTATCTAGTTCCCTATTTTTGCCTAGATTCAGATTTTGTATGAACTAAACAATGTAATTTGACATTGGAATATCACTTACTGTAGATAGGCTATTTGCTTATTGTTACACTTGAAAATATTGTCTACACACTCTCTCTCTCTCTCTCTATTTATCTCTCAGTGATCTCTTTTTGAGTATTAATGTGTGTATGCTAAGGTTCATGCGTTGGAAAATCTTGTAAACATGTGATTAATATTGATATTGAGGCCCACCCCTCTTCCAACAAGGGTGAATTTGGGGTTTCTCAGATTCTTCTTGGTATATGTCTATGATCGAGTCTTCATGATATTGGAGATGCATTTGATGTTGGCCTCCATCAACAAAGTTGTTAGGTGCTTGATTTGCATATGCATCACATGCCCAGTATTCAATATTCTCTCCTCTCTCTCATAAGAGTAGGTTTATGTATAGGGTTAGTTGTTGAAAGTGAGGTAGTCCCACACAAGTTTACAGCATCTTCACATACTAGAAACCTTGGCCATATACACAACTTTAACCAAATGAGATAGATGAGAGAATGGAGAAAGAGACCAGATGTAAATGAGCAAGTCTTGCTATAAAAATAACTTGAATTGAATGAATGACTACACAATGTGTGTAGGTACAAGAATAATTTAAGTGGCTGGAATTTGAATGGTTTTAGATACATAACATGAGAGAATTGTGCCTAAAACTTCTGAAACAATATGTCTGTGTCTGTGTGTGTGCTGGAAAGTGATATACAATAAGCTGATCAGGGAATAACGAGCCTATGTGCTATGTGTAAGTATGAAAATATGCTACAAAGCTAAAAAATAATTTTTTCTCTGATGTAGACATTTGCAAGTACTTCTCAACTTGAAGTATATGGTTGGAATAACTTGATACAACAGCAAAAAGAGGAGTAGAACAGAAAATATGTAGCTACTTACTATAATCAACTGAAAACACACACTTGTAGGTCTACAAAAGAAGGTAGAGTGATGGAGCAGCAGCTAAACACCTTCAAACAGCAGCCGCAAGAACACACACTTGGAGAGTGTGTAATGAGTAAATGATGTGTATGAGTGCTTCCCATAACCTCCTTATATAGATAAACAACTAGCTAAGTTTTTGGGGAAAAAGCGTCATGGATATCTTTGTTTTTTGTATGCACATAGCTTTTTAATGATGACTTGGCAGCTGAAAGCACCAACTTTAGATGCATGGATTTTGCGCCTTAGGATCTTGCTTTATTCAAGATCAAATCCTAGTCATTGATTATTTTTAAAGAGTTTCGACTTTTTTAGAGCCTTTGACTAGAATTAGGGTTGGACTTTTGAGGGGCATAGACACATTTGATGGCCAAGTGTTATATATGAATATATAGCTCTCGTTAAGTGCTTTAAGAATATGCAATAATAATTTTGGTTATTTTTGACCAAAACCTTTCCTGGAAAGCACGATAAGCAATGCGCTCTCTATGCATGCTCCGGAGTCTGTGTAATAGGCATACTGTCTTGAATAGTGCCTCAACTAGCATCGGTGGTTTATCGAGCTCTGCTCTAATGATATCATGTGGTACTGAAGGCTTGCTGCGGATAAGTCTGGAAATCATTAGGATCTGTGGCCTCTCTAATGCTGTCCATACTGATGTAGCTAATCCTGGTCCCCATATGGCTGCCCCATACATGAGCGCTGGCGTAACCAAAGTGTCGAAGAGCCACCCCTTTGTGCGGGGCTCCTGAAAATATGCCTGGTGGCACTGTCTCTCCATCAAAGCTAGTGCTGCATACCCACGTGTGACGCGGTCACGGGCTGCCTGAGACATAGAGAAGACCCCTGGTGCTGCTGTAAATGTCACTCCCAAGTAAACATATGATCCGACCACCTCAATCGGTCCGCCTGCTGCTGTGAACAAACTATGTCTGCGTACCTGTGCTGATGTATGAAAGATCATGACCTTGGTTTTACCAAGGTTTACAAATAACCCTCTGTGTCTGCAAAAGTCATCTAGGCCATGTAGATGACGCTGTAGACCTTCTGCAGACTCTGAAACCAGTACAATATCATCAGCGTATAAAAGAATATGGACAGTGGACCCGTGTACCTCAATGCCATCGCCCCCCTGCTGCTGTATGTACTCCACTATCTCATCAATGTAGAGACCAAAGAGGGTGGGTGAAAGAGGGCATCCTTGCTTCACCCCGATAGTGCTAGCAAGTGGATGAGATAAGCCCCCTAGACATCTGACTCGACCAGATACTCTCTCGTATAAGGCGTAGATCCCCCATATCATCTCCTCTGGAGCTCCGATATCAAGTAGTCGTCTGAAGAGTCGTTCCCTGGGAACAGTGTCAAATGCTTTGCGGAAGTCCACAAAGCAACAGTATAATCACCTCTTCCTCACCCTTGCCTGGTCGATCAGGCATCTCAGAGTGAAGATGTGGTCAATGGTCGAGTAATCGCGTCTTAAACCTGCCTGTCCTGGAGCCCTGATACCCTTCCTCTCAGCGAGAGTACTCAACTCTGTCTCTAGTACGGCCCCGTATAACTTGGCCAATATAGGGCCAATCATGATCGTCCGGTATGTAGCTGGATCCATAGTATCTCTTGACTTATGAATGGGCACTATGGTGTGCTCAATCCATGAGTCAGGGAACCCTTCAACCAATGCACGGTTGAAGAGGTGGGCAATAAGCGGTGCGAGGGTCATGCCTCCATAGATGAGGTGCTCTGCCTATAAACCGAAATGATCATGGGCCCTGCCATGCTGTAGGCGGGCAATAGCACGTCCCACCATAGTGGGTGTGAAGAAGTCAGAGGTAGTAGGACGTGAGCTCTGAGGTCTGGGAATGGGGGGCTGGACTGGATCTCGTATAGGCTCCGTGCATAGCTATGCCAAGTGCTCCGGTCTCGGATGGGTGTCTGGTGTCTCCTCTCTCTCAACTGTCGCCATGCCACTATACTGTCTTGACTCATGAGCAAATGATAAATATCCGAGTACTGTCTCTCCTCCCAATCTCGCCGTTTGCGGCGAGTGAGGCTCTGCATGCGACGCTGTGCCTCTGTATGTGTAATATCCCCTCTATGCTCTAAAATCCGTAGGTGCTTCCGTAGCTCACGGCAATCTGCATCATACCAGCGGTTCTGGGGCATAGAACGTGTGCGTGGAGGGCGTATATGTGTGCGGTGTGGGAAGCTGCAGAGAGCTGAGTCCTGTAGGATGGTGGTGAACTATGATGTAAGTGTGTTCAAGGGTGAGAGTGGATCGAGTGAGAGTAGGCGGATGTGTAAATGGTGTGCATAAATGTGTGAGAGCTCATGTGTGAAGTGTATCGTGGTGTGTGTCTCAGTGGGTCTAAGTGAGGGGATGAGTGAGGCTCCAGAGGTGGTACCCAAAATGTAGTCGACTGTGCTCTCACCTCCCCCGTGAGGGAAGCAAGTAAGTCCGCCCGAACCTGGCCAACGATTCATCCTATTATATATAACGAGCTGATGTCGGCTGCCTAGCTCAAGTAGATGTCTGGCATACCCTGTGGTGTCCTGACCCATATTTGTTGATACTCTACTGGTGCTCATCTCATCGGGGTCTCTGGCCCTCATGAGATGTGGGTGGTCCATGTCGTATGCCTCACACTAGTGTGATTGGGTGCGGCCATTGAACTCCTCCATAATGAAGACTTCCCCTAGTGTGCTGTAATGTAGTATCTCATCTGAAAGTGCTGTGTATGGTGAGTCTCTATCTCGGATCGGTCCCCCAAGATCCTGTCTTGCATATCGAGATCCGCCTGGCGGGAAGTAGCATATAGCAATGTAAATCCAGCTCCCCTGTGCTATCTCCATACGAACCCACATGTATCGTGCCTCCTCATCTCTTCCTATAATATGGATCCGACTGTGTATCTCCTGTCTAAATACGATGGCCACACCTCCCGACCCTCGCGCTGTACTCTGTCTCGTCGTGGTCCTGAATGCCTTCGATGCGTGGTAGACCTCTCTCTAGGCTCTCGTGTGTCTCTGTGATGCAAGCAAAGTCATGTGATGCCAGGATCTCCTCGAGTCTGTCTGGTCGCGTCCAGAGTGCCCCATTGCAGTTCCACACTGCTCCTCTGAGTGGTGTCTCCTGGTGTAGTGATGTCTCATAGGCCGCGTGGCCCTATTTGATAGGGCGTCCGTCTATGAAGACCTTACCATCACGGTAAAAGGCCTTCCTCCCCTCTCGGCGTGCCTAGAGTATCTGTGGCATGCAAGCGCGTCGGTGTGCCACCTGCATCCGCGTGAGGTCCTCGTCCATGTAGAGAGCACCGCCGGGTAATCCACGTAGTACTGATCGACGTCTAAAAAAGGCGGTCCGTGCCTCCTCAGAGCTCATCTTAAGGATGAGTGCTCGCAAACGCGATGTATCTCTCCCAATCTTCCATGCACCTATGAAGGGCATGTTCTCGTATCCAAGTCGACGGCAAATGTCAGTGGCGTCTGCCTCGGGTGATGCTCCTTCGGGTAGGCCCGTAATCTGAATGTGAAGTCTTCGAATGTGTCTAAGCCTCTCCTCCTCAAGTGTATCCTGGACTCACGTGAGCTCTTCTTTCTGCACGTCTTCCTTTACTTCCTTCTTAACCCTTTTGTGTACTACTTCCACCCACGACTCTCGAGTGGATTCTACCTCGGTTTTGACTTCCTTCTTTGTTTCTTCTTTGAGTGTCTCCACGTTGGAGATCTCCCCCTCTTCTTTCAGGTGCTCATAGGCTGTCCTCCAATTGTCTCGTTCTTCTGTGAGAGTCTTTACCTGTTCTTCGAGTCCTTTGACTTTATCCATTACTTGTTCTTCGAGTCCTTTGAACTTTTCCATCATTTTTCGTATTTCCAAATTGAGGTTGTGATCTGCTTCCTTTTTGGCCTCTTTGATGGCTTTAGCGACAAGTTCGTCCACTTCCCTCCGGTCCATGGGAGCCATTTCAGAGATTAGGGTTCGGCTAGAGAGAGAGAGAGTATGGCTAGGGTTAGGGATCCATAAGGGTTTATGACACCCCAGCTCTACACAAGCTCTGACGTGGTACTTGTGGGCGGCAGCTCAGTTAGAGAGAGCAGGGCTTCGAGAGAGGCTACGTGGCCGGTGGTCCGCGTGGGCAGAGAGAGAGAGAGGGAGTCTGACGGGCGCTGCCGAGCTCTACTGACGGGCTTTGCCGGGCTCTGCTGACGAGCGCTGCCGGGCTCTTCTGACGAGCGCTGCCGAGCTCTCTGCTGACGGGCGCTTCCGAGAGAGAGAGAGAGAGAGAGAGAGAGAGAGAGAGAGAGAGAGAGAGAGAGAGAGAGAGAGAGAGAGAGAGAGAGAGAGAGAGAGAGAAAGAAAGAAAGAAAGAAAGTCATATTAACGTCTTCTAGAGGCCAAACTTGGCCTATGAGACAAAAACCATGTACAAGTGTAGTAACCCTGTGTAGAAGATAAAATGAAATAAAAAGTATATCGCTACACAAAGCTATATAGGGCTGGAAAAGGCTGGGGAGAAGTGGCTCTGACTCTGCAGATAGTGGCCACCTAATACATGGGGGGAATCCAAAATGTGAGTAAAACGCCCTAACTACTAGCGATGGGTGGAGGTGGGTGTAGTATGTGGTACATCGGTGGTGGTCTCAGTGCCTCCTGAAGGAAGACAACCCAGGGGGTGGTGGTACGCCTATGCTCCATCATGTGGTCGTAGGCAATCCTGATGCGTGAGATATCCTCCTGATATAGTCGTGGTCGACGATATCCGCCCATGCGTGGTCGGCGCCGTGCTCTCTGTGCTGCTGCCTGGTGTAGCGTGAGCCCTATAGATGGACCTCTCTGATGTAGCTCAACGCGCTGAAAGAACTGCGTAATGGTCTGCTGGGTACTCACCCGTGGCTGATGTATGGGCTGTAGTGACCGCTCTCGCCTCTCGTATGCTGCTGTGAGAAATCGGCCCAAGCGTCTCTGGTCTCCCATAGTCATGCACATCTGGAATGACTCCTCGATCTGGAACTGTGCTCGTAGGTCTAAGTATGCTGGACATCTGATAACAAAATGCTCCTCACTCTCTACCTCTGTCTGGCATACTGGGCACCACCTCTCCTCACGGGGGACTCCCCTGGACCGACCCCTCTCAATCTCGAGCTGATGTGATGAAACCCGGAGCTGCCCAATGACGACTCGTAGGTGGTGGGGAAGGTAGGTCTGCATGTATCTCGGAATCTCGATGAAGCCCGTGCCCGATATATGTAGAAAATGCTCGCGGTAGTAGAGCATTTTCGGTGGCAATGTACCCCTAGGGCTCACCCATGTCCTCTGTATGTATGTATGCCATATCTCCTGACGAATGATCCTATTCCTCTCTTGATGAGAGAGCGAGTAGGTGGGTGCATGTGAGTCGTACTGTAGTGGTGGTAGCCTGTCTATGTCAAAGCCATGGTGGGCAAGCCAGTCTCGTGTCTGTGCATACCATGAGGAGGTGTCGCCTGCTAATGCCATATCACGTGATGCCTCGAAAGCTCGATAAGCAATGCGCTCTGTATCCATGCTCCGAAGTCTGTGTAATAGGCATACTGTCTGGAATAGTGCCTCAACTAGCATCGGTGGTGCAGCGAGCTCTTCTCTAATGATATCATGTGGTACTGAAGGCTTGCTGCGGATAAGTCTGGCAATCATGAGGATCTGTGGCCTCTCTAATGCTGTCCATACTGATGTAGCTAATCCTGGTCCCCATATGGCTGCCCCATACATGAGCGCTGGCGTAACCAAAGTGTCAAAGAGCCACCCCTTTGTGCGGGGCTCCTGAAAATATGCCTGGTGGCACTGTCTCTCCATCAAAGCTAGTGCTGAGTACCCACGTGTGATGCGGTCACGGGCTGCCTGAGCCATAGAGAAGATCCCTGATGCGGCTGTAAATGTCACCCCCAAGTAAACATATGATCCGACCACCTCGATCGGTCCACCTGCTGCTGTGAACACACTATGTCTGCGTACCTGTGCTGATGTATGAAAGATCAAGACCTTGGTTTTACCAAGGTTCACCGATAACCCTCTGTGTCTGCAAAAGTCATCTAGGCCGTGTAGATGATGCTGTAGACCTTCTGCAGACTCTGAGACCAATACAATATCATCAGCGTATAAAAGAATATGGACAGTGGATCCGTGTACCTCAATGCCATCTCCCCCCTGCTGCTGTATGAAGTCCACTATCTCATCAATGTAGAGACCAAAGAGGGTGGGTGAGAGAGGGCATCCTTGCTTCACCCCGATAGTGCTAGCAAGTGGATCAGATAAGCCCCCTGGACATCTGACTCTACCAGATACTCTCTCGTATAAGGCGTAGATCCCCCATATCATCTCCTCCGGAGCTCCGATGTCAAGTAGTCGTTTGAAGAGTCGATCCCTGGGAACAGTGTCAAATGCTTTGCGGAAGTCCACAAAGCAACAATATAATCTCCTCTTCCTCACCCTGGCCTGGTCGATCAGGCATCTCAGAGTGAAGATGTGGTCAATGGTAGAGTAATCTCGTCTGAAACCTGCCTGTCCTGGAGCCCTGATGCCCTTCCTCTCAGCGAGAGTACTCAACTCTGTCTCTAGTACCGCCCCATATAACTTGGCCAATATAGGGCCAATCATGATCGTCCGGTATGTAGCTGGATCCATAGTATCACCTGACTTATGAATGGGCACTATGGTGTGCTCAGTCCATGAGTCAGGGAACCCTTCAACCAATGCACGGTTGAAGAGGTGGGCAATGAGCGGTGCCAGGGTCGTGCCTCCGTAGATGAGGTGCTCTGCCTGTAAACCTAATGGGTCATGTGCTCTGCCATGCTGTAGACGGGCAATAGCGCGTCCCACCATAGTGGGTGTGAAGAAGTCAGAGGTAGTAGGACGTGAGCTCTGTGGAGTGGGAATCGGGGGCTTGTCTGGGATCTCGTATAGGCTCCGTGTATAGCTATGCCAAGTGCTCGGGTCTCGGATGGGTGTCTCTTGTCTCCTCTCTCTCAAATGTCGCCATGCCACTACACTGTCTCGACTCATGAGCAAATGATAAATATCCCAATATTGTCTCTCCTCCCAATGCCGCCGTTTGCGGCGAGTAAGGCTCTGCATGCGACGCTGTGCCTGTGTGTGTGTAATATCTCCTCTATGCTCTAAAATCCGTAGGTGCTTCCGTAGCTGACGACAATCTGCATCATACCAGCGGTTCTGGGGCATGGTACCTGTGCGTGGAGGGTGTATATGGGTGCGGTGTGGAAAGCTACAGAGAGCTGCGTGCTGTAGGATGGTGGTGAACTGTGATGTAAGTGTGTCCAAGGGTGATAGTGGATCGAGGGAGAGTAGGCGGGTGTGTAAATGGTGTGCATAAACGTGTGAGAGCTCGTGTGTGAAGTGTATCGTGGTGTGTGTCTGACTGGGTGAGGGAGGGTCTAATGGAATAGGGGATGAGAGTGTGAATGTGATAAATGTATGGTCAGCACCAAGTGGGCGTCGTCCAATACTAAGTGAGGGGATGAGTGAAGCTCCAGAGGTGGTACCTAAAATGTAGTCGACTGTGCTCTCACCTCCCCCGTGAGGGAAGCAAGTAAGTCCGCCCGAACCTGGCCAACGATCCATCCCGTTATATATAACGAGGTGGTGTCGGCTGCCTAGCTCAAGTAGATGTCTGCCATATCCGGTGGTGTCCTGACCCATATCCGCCGATACTCTACTGGTGCTCATCTCATTTGGGTCTCTGGTCCTCATAAGATGTGGCTGATCCATGTCGTATGCCTCGCAGTGATGTGACTGAGTGCGGCCATTGAAGTCCCCCATAAGGAAGACTTCACCTAGCGTGCTGTAATGTAGTATCTCATCTGAAAGTGCTGTGTATGGTGAGTCTCTATCTCGGATCGGTCCCCCAAGATCCTGTCCTGCGTATCGAGATCCGCCTGGAGGGAAGTAGCATATAGCAATGTAGACCCAACTCCCCTGTGCTATCTCCATGCGAACCCACATGTATCGTGCCTCCTCATCTCTTCCTATAATATGGATCCGGCTCTGTATCTCCTGTCTAAATATGATGGCCACACCTCCCGACCCTCGCGCTGTACTCTGTCTGGTCGTGGTCCTGAATGCAGATTCCCAATGAAAACCTGCAATGCGTGGTAGACCTCTCTCTGGGCTCTCATGTGTCTCTGTGATGCACGCAAAGTCATGTGATCCCAGGATCTCCTCGAGTCTGTCTGGTCGCGTCCAGAGTGCCCCGTTGCAGTTCCACACTGCTCCTCTGAGTGGTGTCTCCTGGTGTGGTGATGTCTCATAGGCCGCGTGGCCCTATTTGATAGGGCGTCCATCTATGAAGACCTTACCATCACGGTAAAAGGCCTTCCTCCCCTCTCGGCGTGCCTGGAGTATCTGTGGCATGCAAGCGCGTCGGTGTGCCACCTGCATCCGCGTGAGGTCCTCGTCCATGTAGAGGGTGCCGCCTGGTAGTCCACGTAGTACTGATCGACGTCTAAAAAAGGCGGTCCGTGCCTCCTCGGAGCTCATCTTAAGGATGAGTGCTCCGAGGAGAGAGAGAGAGAGAGAGAGAGAGAGAGAGAGAGAGAGAGAGAGAGAGAGAGAGAGAGAGAGAGAGAGAGAGAGAGAGAGAGAGAGAGAGAGAGAGAGAGAGAGAGAGAGAGAGAGAGAGAGAGAGAGAGAGAGAGAGAGAGAGAGAGAGAGAGAGAGAGTGTTTTTACGTCTATTAGGAGGCGGAACTCGGCCTATGAGACAAATCGATGTACATGGGTGTATCTGCTGTCTATCAGAGGAGATAAAAGTGCTGAAAAGAAACTGGTAAAGTTGATACATATCTCCGTGAAATGCGTGTGGAGATACCCATGAAAGTGGGGGGGTGTATGGAGTGCGATATCTATGACAGTCTATATGCAAAGGGGTAGTACAACAAACATGGGAATGCATCTGAAACGACTAACTAGCTCCATCCTGTGCTAGTGGGCGGGTGTAAGATGTGATACATAGGTGGAGGTGGAGTCAGGGCCATCGTGAGAGAAAGAAAGAAAGAAAGAAAGAAAGACTTTTTAACGTCTATTAGAGGCCAAAATCGGCCTATGAGACAAAACATATACATCAGTATGATCCAATCCACTGTGATCCCAAAAGGAAAATAAAGTGTGAGTACTGCAAACGGGTATAAAAGGAGTGGATAGTAACTGGCATCAAGGGTGTGGGGTGCTATGGGTATGCACTCTATATGCTCAATGGGTGAGATACAAATATGATATGCATAGGGAGGGGAGGCTCGATGGTATCACAACCCACTAAATGCCTGGAATGGGTGTAGGATGTAATGCATCGGTGGGTAAGGCATCATGGCGATCCTCAAAATGCTCTGAGCGTCCAAATCGATAGGGGTGCGTTGCTGACGTCTCCGTATCTCCATGTCATGGCGTGTGTGAATCGCTTGAATCTCTCTCTGATGTGGACGGGCTCTCCGGACAGGGGTCCTCGGTCGTCGACGTTGACGTCTAAGCTCCTCTGCTCTCTGTAATGTGACCCCCTGCATCGAGCTGGGTCCTCGAGTGGCTGTGGGTCTGAAAAAATCTGTAATATAAGTGAGAGAGAGAGAGAGAGAGAGAGAGAGAGAGAGAGAGAGAGAGAGAGAGAGAGAGAGAGAGAGAGAGAGAGAGAGAGAGAGAGAGAGAGAGAGAGAGAGAGAGAGAGAGAGAGAGAGAGAGAGAGAGAGAGAGAGAGAGAGAGAGAGAGAGAGAGAGAGAGAGAGAGAGAAAGAAAGTCATATTAACGTCTTCTGGAGGCCAAACTTGGCCTATGAGACAAAAGCCATGTACAAGTGTAGTAACCATGTGTAGAAAATGAAATGAAATAAACACAAAGCTATCTAGGGCTGGTAAAAGGCAGGGGAGAAGTGGCTCTCACTCAGCAGATAGTGGCCACCTAATACAGGGGGATCCATAATATGAGTGAGCAAAACACCCTAGCTACTGGTGATGGGGGGAGGTGGGTGTAGTATGTGGTACATCGGTGGTGGTCTGAGTGCCTCCTGAAGGAAAACAACCAAGGGGGTGGTGGAACGCCTATGCTCCATCATGTGGTCGTAGGCTGTCCTGATGCGTGAGATATCCTCCTGATATAGTCGCGGTCGACGATATCCTACCATGCGTGGTCGGCGTCGTGCTCTCTGTGCTGCATCCTGGTGGAGTGTGAGCCCTCTAGAAGAACCTCTCTGATCTAGCTCCGCTCGCTGAAAGAACTGGGTAATGGTATGCTGGGTACTCACCCGTGGCTGATGTGTGGGCTGTAGTGACCGCTCTTGCCTCTCGTATGCTACTGTGAGGAAGCGCCCCAAGCGTCGCTGGTCTCCCATGGTCATGCACAACTGGAGTGACTCCTCTAGCTGGAACTCTGCTCGTAGGTCTAAGTATTCTCGGCATCTGATACCAAAATGCTCCTCACTCTCTACCTCTGTCTTGCATACTGGGCACCACCTCTCCTCACGGGGGACTCCCCTGGACCGATCCCTCTCAATCTCGAGCTGATGTGATGAGACCCGGAGCTGCCCAATGACGACTCGGAGGTGGTGGGGAAGGTATGTCTGCATGTATCTCGGGATCTCGATGAAGCCCGCGTCCGATATATGTAGAAAACGCTCTCGGTAATAGAGCATTTTCGGTGGCAATGTATCCCTAGGGCTCACCCATGTCCTTTGTATGTATGTATGCTATATCTCCTGATGAATGACCCTATTCCTCTCTTGATGAGAGAGCGAGTAGGTGGGTGCATGTGAGTCGTACTGTAGTGGTGGTAGCCTGTCTATGTCAAAGCCATGGTGGGCCAGCCAGTCTCGTGTCTGTGCATACCATGAAGAGGTGTCTCTTGCTAATGCCATATCACGTGATGCCTGGAAAGCACGATAAGCAATGCGCTCAGAGAGAGAGAGAGAGAGAGAGAGAGAGAGAGAGAGAGAGAGAGAGAGAGAGAGAGAGAGAGAGAGAGAGAGAGAGAGAGAGAGAGAGAGAGAGAGAGAGAGAGAGAGAGAGAGAGAGAGAGAGAGAGAGGGAGAGAAAGAAAGACATTTTAACGTCTATTAGAGACCAAAATCGGCCTATGAGACAAAACATATACATCGGTATGATCCAATCCACTGTGATCCCAAAAGGAAAATAAAGTGTGGGTACAAAACAGAATATAAAAGGAGTGGATAAAAGCTTGCATCAAGGGTATGGGCTGCTATGGGTATGCACTCTATATGCTCAATAGGTGATGTACAAATATGATATGCATAGGGTGAATTTGGGGTTTACCTGGATTCATTCTGGTATATATGATTGTTGTATTAGCGGACATGCAGTTTTCACTTGTGGATTCTTCGTCCGAGTTGCGACCAGTTGTTAGGTGTGTATACCCTATCAACTATGCTTTTTCTGTAATTTTTCCTATGTTTTGTTTGCATTTGGTGCTAGGCTTCATTTTGGCTGAGTTTGCCCATCACTTCCGGAAGTGATAGAAACTCAGTTCGCAGAGCTTCTTGTGAGTTCATGCTCGTGGTGTGTGTGCGTTGTGGGGTGTGTGTGTGAGCATGCATTCATTCTGAGCTCTATACCCACTATTGGGCACTGAGGACGTTAGTGGGGATGTCATAGTATTGAGTCGATACTGTGCATAGTGGAGCTGATACGCTATATAGTCTTGTGGTTGACTACCATGAGCTTGTAGTTGCACTTTCCTTTGAGGGTGAATTTGGGGTTTACCTGGATTCATTCTGGTATATATGATTGTCGTATTAGCGAACATGCAGTTTTCACTTGTGGATTCTTCGTCCATGTTGCGACCAGTTGTTAGGTGTGTATACCCTATCAACTATGCTTTTTCTGTAATTTTTCCTATGTTTTGTTTGCATTTGGTGCTAGGCTTCATTATGGCTGAGTTTGCCCATCACTTCCGGAAGTGATAGAAACTCAGTTCGCAGAGCTTCTTGTGAGTTCATGCTCGTGGTGTGTGTGCGTTGTGGGGTGTGTGTGTGAGCATGCATTCATTCTGAGCTCTATACCCACTATTGGGCACTGAGGACGTTAGTGGGGATGTCATAGTATTGAGTCGATACTGTGCATAGTGGAGCTGATACGCTATATAGTCTTGTGGTTGACTACCATGAGCTTGTAGTTGCACTTTCCTTTGAGGGTGAATTTGGGGTTTACCTGGATTCATTCTGGTATATATGATTGTCGTATTAGCGGACATGCAGTTTTCACTTGTGGATTCTTCGTCCGAGTTGCGACCAGTTGTTAGGTGTGTATACCCTATCAACTATGCTTTTTCTGTAATTTTTCCTATGTTTTGTTTGCATTTGGTGCTAGGCTTCATTTTGGCTGAGTTTGCCCATCACTTCCGGAAGTGATAGAAACTCAGTTCGCAGAGCTTCTTGTGAGTTCATGCTCGTGGTGTGTGTGCGTTGTGGGGTGTGTGTGTGAGCATGCATTCATTCTGAGCTCTATACCCACTATTGGGCACTGAGGACGTTAGTGGGGATGTCATAGTATTAAGTCGATACTGTGCATAGTGGAGCTGATACGCTATATAGTCTTGTGGTTGACTACCATGAGCTGTAGTTGCACTTTCCTTTGACGGTGAATTTGGGGTTTACCTGGATTCATTCTGGTATATATGATATGCATAGGGAGGGGAGACTCGGTGGTGTCATAGCGCTCTAAGTGCTTGGAGTGGGTGTAGGATATAGTGCATCGGTGGGTAAGGCATCGTGGCGATCCTCAAAATGCTCTGTACATCGAGATCGATAGGGGTGCGCTGCTGACGTCTCTGTATCTCCATGTCATGGCGTGCGTGAATTGCCTGAATCTCTCTCTGGTGGGGACGGGCTCTGAGAAGTGGGGGTCTCGGTCGTCGGCGTTGTCGTCTAAGCTCCTCTTCTCTTTGTAATGTGACACCCTTCGTCAAGCTGGGTCCTCGGGTGGTTGTGGGTCTGAAAAAATTTGTAATAGAATTCTGGGGGGCCAAGTGTATGTCCATCCGCTGTTGGAGAAGTGATGTATGACGGGGTTGGAGCTCTACTAGGAAGCGACCTAGAGGGCGCTGGTCCTCCGTCTCCAATAAAGCCCTGATCTCCCTGGGCCCCCTGAAGACTTGTGGGTAGCGGTCTGTGATGTCCTCGTATGCCTTGCATCTACATATGTAACGCTCCTCGTCCTCCACCTCCTCTTGACATATCCTGCATAATCTTTCGTCCCTGGGGGTATGTGTCGCTCGCCCAACCTCAATCTCGAGCTAGTGTGATGATACTCTGAGCTTTCCAATGGCCACTCTCTGCTGGAGCCATGTATGTATCCATGTATCATGGTCTCTCGATGAAACCATCCGTTGTCAGAGTCAGGAAGTGCTCTCTGTAGTGTTGCCTCTTTGTGGAAAGAGGCTCCCATGGTGCTATCCATGTCTCCCTGATGTGTATCTGTACGAGGTCCTGACGGATGATCCTGTTCCTCTCCGAACGAGCGAGGGTAATGTAGGGGGAAGAGAGGTCATACTGAAATGGGGGGAGATCGGTAATGCTCATGCCATGGTTTGCTAACCATCGGTAGGTCTGTGCATACCATACTCTCTCATGCCCTGTCTCTGCCAAATGTCTAGAGCTCTCAAATGCAAGCCTGGTGAGTCGGCTGGTGGGGAGCTCTCTGACTCTCAGAATAAAGTTCACCAGTTGAAAGGGGGCCTCCACTAGCATCGGTGGCGTGCCAAGCTAAGCTCGTATAATGTCGTGTGGAACGGAGGGCTTGTTGCGGAGCAAGCATGAGATCATGGTGACCTAGGGCCTCTCAATCTGCATCCACATCGCCTCCGTGATCCCTGGTGCCCATACTGCTGCTGCGTACATCAGTGCGGGTGTCACCAGAGTATCAAAGAGCCACCCCTTAGTCCGGGGCTCCTGAAAATGTGCCAGAAAGCAATGTCTCTCCAATCCTGCCAGTGCCGCATAGCCTCGCGTCAATCTCTCTCTCGCTGCATGTGCCATGGAGAATACCCCTGTGCTTCCCGAGAAGGTGACACCTAAGTAGACATAGGAGTCCACTACCTCTATCTGTCCTCCAGCTGCGGTGAAAGAGACGCGATGGTGTACTGTCCTTGAGGTATGGAAGATCATGACCTTGGTCTTGCCAAGGTTCACTGTGAGTCCTCTCTCCATGCACAAGGTATCGAGCGCTTGTAAATGTGACTGTAGCCTCTCCTGTGACTCTGAAAGCAGGACAATGTCATCAGCATATAATAATATGTGTACTGACGTACCTCCGAGGTATCCACCTAGCCCTCCTGCTCTCTGTATATAGTCCGTGATCTCGTCGATGTAGAGACCAAAGAGAGTGGGTGAGAGAGGGCAACCTTGTTTCACACCAATGGTGCTAACAAGGCTGTCTGATAGGCCGCCGGGGCAGCGCACCCTGCCTGTGACTCGTGCATACAAAGCATGGATGGCCCATAAAATGTCTGATGGTATCTGTAACTCCTGGAGTCTCCGTAGTAGTCTCTCTCGAGGGACCATGTCGAAGGCTTTGCGGAAATCCACAAAGCAACAGTATAGCCTCCGCTTCCTCGCCTTCGTGCTCTCAATCAAGCAACGAAGTACAAAGATATGGTCGATAGTGGAAAAAGTGCGACGGAAGCCTGCCTGACCGGGTGCTCTGATCCCCGCTGCCTCAACGTGCGTACTGAGCTCTGCCTCTAGTACTGCCCCATAGATCTTGGCCAAGATGTGGCCTATCATAATAGTCCTGTAGTTCCTTGGGTCCATCATATCGCTGGACTTATGGATAGGCACAATGATATGCATAGTCCACGAGTCAGGTAATCCCTCAACCAAAGCACGATTGAAGAGATGAGCGATCAGGTGGGAAACTATATCGACTGCATATATAAAGTGCTCGCCCTGTATAGTCCTGTGTGGTCTGCTGAACGGCCATGCTGTAGCCTATGGATAACCTGTCGTACCATGCCTGCTTCGAATAGGGTGGATATGACAGGACGCGGTGTGGGAGGGATCGGCAATGGCGGCTGTCCTGGGACGTCATATAACCTCTGGGCGTAGGTGTGCCAGGTCTGAGGATCTGCTATGGGCGTAGGTGGGCGTAGCTCGCGTAGGGCCCTCCATGCAGTGGCGCAATCCTTACTCATGAGAAGGTCAAACATCTCTGCCTCCTGTCGCTCCTCGAAAGCTCGCCGCTTCCGGCGTGTGAGGGCTTGCATCTGTCGTCGTGCCTCCCTCTCTGTGATGGATCCCAAAATACTCTGTGCTCTGAGATGTCGGTATAGTCGTCTACACTCCTCATCGTACCATCTATTCTGGGGTGTATGCCCCATCCGTGTCGGATGTGCGGTGCTGTGGGTGGTCTGTGTCAAGAAGATCATGTCTCTGCCCTCCATCACCTCCTCGAGGCGTCCTGGATGTGTCCACAAAGATCCGTTGCAGTTCCAAAATGCACCTCCTTCTGTGCTGTCTCATAGGCTGCGAATCCCTAGTCAATTGGTCGTCCATCGATGATGACATGACCGTCTCTGTATAGGGCACGGTGTCCCTCCCGTCGGGCTTGGAGGACACGTGGCATGCATGCGTCTGTGCTCTACCTGCATCCGTGTGAGGTCGTCATCCAAATAGATCGGGGTGCCCGGTGTAGTGCGTAGTGCCTCTCATTGTCTGAGGAAGTCTCTCCTCCTAGCCTCATCCGAGAACTAGAGGATAAGCGCTCTGCTCCGTGTAATGTCTTGTCCTTCTCTCCAGGCACTGGTGAAAGGAAGAGGCTCATCCGTGCGGTATCCAAGTAGTGTGCACAAGCGATGCCCGTCCTCCTTGGTGATCCGTCTGTCTCTGTGAGGCCAGAGACACGAACATTGAGCCTTCGGGTCTCTCGCATCCGCTCCTCCTTAATGGTGGTGTGTACTATGTGAATCTCCTCATGGTGGGTGTTCTTCTTTGCTCCCTGTCAAAGGTTTTTCTTGACGGCTTCGACCCATCCATCTTTTTTAGTCTCAATCTTGCTCTGAACCACCTCTATGCACTCCTTGATAGTCACCCGAATGTCCTCTAGCTGTGGGTGATCTTCCCCTCCTCACGTATGCTGTCCAGTTTCGTTCTCATATCACTAAGCCCAATGTGCAACTCCTCCTGGTTCCGTGAGTGCTGCATGCGGATAGCAAGAAGCTCTTCCCAAAGGGACTCGTTTTCCTTCTCCAAAGTTGCCACCTTGGCTTCGAGGGCAAAGACTCTACGGTTAACCCTGTTCAGTCCAGAATCTCCTTCTTTCGTGTGTTTTCCGATCAACTCTCGGAGGGTATGTTCTAAAGTGGCAAGTTGTCCTTTTAGCTTGGGAGCCATGGAAGAAGAGGGAGAGAGAGGATTAGGGTTAGGGTTCGGGTTCAGATTAGGGTTTAGGTTGGGGTTAGGGTTAGGGTTAGGGCTCAAAGTAAAGATATAATCATGGCACATGCCTTGAGTCACACAAATTATAATACATCATCATCATCAATCATAACTCATGAGTCATCAATAAATTATAATCACTAATGTCCACGGACCACAATCATAAAAACAAATGCCAACTATCATAATGTCATAAATGTCAAATGATAAATCATAAATCACAATACATATGAATCGTGAATCATGATCATCAATGATCACTCAATGTCATCATCGGAGTCATCTTGCTCATCTAAAGAATCCTTTGATGTCATCTCATAAGTAGATGACACTGGACTCTCTATGGGACTAATAATATTCCCCTCATCATCAAACTGAGAGGAATGATGTCGAGCAGGTAAGATCGTCCTCCTCATATATGTGGCCGTATGTAGGGGTGCTCTGCTCGTACTGGCCTCCTCTCCATGCATACTGGTGGAACTCGATCCACGTCGAATGATCAAGCCCTTCCCACGACCACGGACCACTCTGATGCCTCTACTGGTACTGGTACGGCTCCGAGTTTGCCTCACATCTATAGAGGATAGCTCTCTATAAAGCTCAGCAAATAGGAAGTCCTCATCATCCTCATGCATCTCATCTCCTGGGCGAGGCATGGTGCTCAATAATGGCCAAAATGTATCTACATCAACCTAAAATAGAAAGAAATTTCAGATAGTCATTAAAAATTCATACATTATAATTTATAATGTATAATTTATATATAAAAATTAAATTACACTTACTTGCTTCAATGTCTCCATGTTTGGTATGTTTTCCAACATCCTCAAGTTAGTACGGCAGTAAATCAACTTCTCCATCTGCTCAGGGCTAAGTCTATTCCTTACTTTTGTATGAATAAGAGAAAAGGCACTCCAGTTTCTCTCACAGGCTCCGGATGAGCAATC